>MJHO01000005.1:2397500-2962500 GCA_002076135.1 Xerophyta viscosa | reverse complement strand
ATATATATTGGGTAATTTTATGAATTTATTTTTTAAAAAAAATTAGAAATTTACTTGACAGTTTTTCAAAGCAATGGTTTTTCAACAACATCCGTCCTGATCTTTATAAGATTTTCGTTGGAGGGCTGACCATCTAGATTGCTTAGGTTAGAAAAAAAAACTGAAAAAGTTAATTTTTTCTATCATTACATCATAACAAGATACACTTACGAAAAATATTAAAGACTATTGAATAATAGAAGGATAATATGAATCGTACAGATGCGGACCGTATAAAATGGGATTTCCTCGTGTATAAAATCGGATTTCCTCGAGTTAATATAATTTCCGTTTGAATATACGGTAACTTATAAGAATCATCTTCATGGTCATGGCGTGATATTGAATCTTGTTAGTAATAACTCGATGCATACTAGTTCATGCCTTCATCGTTGATTGTTTCGGGATAGGTACTAACAGAGATGAATGGCAGTGATATTGCAGTTGAGAATCAATGAATCTTGTTAGTAAAAACTCGATGCATACTAGTTCATTCCTTCATCGTTGATTGTTTCGGGAGAGGTACTAACAGAGATGAATGGCAGTGATATTGCAGTTCACGCCTTCATCGTTGATTGTTTCGGGGTAGGTACTAACAGAGATGAATGGCAGTGATATTGCAGTTGAGAATCAATGAATCTTGTTAGTAAAAACTCGATGCATACTAGTTCACGCCTTCTTCGTTGATTGTTTCGGGATAGGTACTAACAGAGATGAATGGCAGTGACATCACAGTTGAGAATCCATCCACCTACTTTCAAATGATTATATATTGGTAGATAACAAGGACATTAGTGAAGGAGAGAGCTCAACATGACAGTTTCGGTTTTGGATGCCAGGTTGGGAGACTTGCCTGTCAGCCCTCTCTTGAAGCTTATTTTACAACTAAAATATTTAATTTTATTATTTTTAATATTTTAAAATATTTGTTATACAAATTTTTAAATATTAAAATTATAGATCACATCCAAGTTTTTTTCTTATTCAATTTTTTTTTAAAAAAAATATTTCTAATAGATACTTTAAAACTTCAAAATTTTAGAGAGTTAGTAAATTAATTTTTAAACCTATTAAAATTTTAAAACTCAACACATATATTTTAAAATACAAAAATTATAGATCATATTAAAATTTATAATTTTCATATTCAATTTTGCTTAAAAATAGATATCAAAATATTCATAATATGAACATTGGGATAAAAATTAATTTACAGATTATTTGAAATCAAATATTGATTTATGTATGGTTTCAATATCTAGAACTGACTATTTTCCTTCCTTTTCGTTGAAGCCACGCCTACCGTGGGTGCATCACCATCAAATCCGGCCTTCATCAGATTCGCGTATCTTTCTGACAATCACTTACATAATTTGTCATGTTTCATTGTTATTGGATATTTCTTATCATCTATGATTGTTCGCTAACACCGAAATTTAGCTAATCCCTTATGTCAGTTCAGATGGAAAATTGTTTAGACATCTCAAGTTATTTAAAAAAAACTTTTTTTTTTTTTAAAAAAAAGCTAATGATATGTGATAGTGAAAGTCCAAAAATATAATTTTTTGACTTACCAAATCAATTTGATGACTCACCAAACTTACAATTACATGGATCATACAAAACAGAAAACGGGATGAGCCAAGCCTAATAAAGCCTGACCCAAACACATACAAATCAAGCGTTAGTAGATGATCAATATGGCACTACGAACTCCGAATAACAAAGTAAACTTATTACGGGCATAAATTTTTTTATGATAATTTAAAATAAAAACACTTAATAACAAATTTCAACTCTTCACATGCAGGCAAATTATTCAATTACAGCTACCAATTCCTCTCAGACCTTTTAATTAACAGAAATTACCTTTTTGGTTGCTAAATCCATGTTCATCAGAGTAGAAAGCAGATTGGATGCTACAACATGAAATATTCCGGAATAGCACAAAAGTGGGCCAACTGCGGGTAGAATTTTTCCACGATAATCTCAATTATATAAAAAAAAAGAACTACTTTGAAGCCTTTGTAACTTGCATTTCAGAATAGAGCCTATAAGCTTTCAAGCTTACATGAAAGCACTTGATTCAGAAGCACTTTACAACAGTTATGAATTATAGCAAAAAAAACAATACAATAGTCAGCTGAAACATAAAACTTATTTAGGACCAGATAAGTTCCAATCGAAAAGCGTACGTTATAACATATCCATCATGCACAGTTGTTATCTAATAATTTTAAATTAATTGCTTTCGACGCCAAATAAAAGCGTAGTTGTTATTGTCACTAACAAATAAAGGATCAATGGAGCTTCCAGTTTGATGACTTCACAAGTGATGGCTCATCAAAGCAGACTAAACTTCGCACGAAAGCAAGTAAACACTAAAAGTCCGAAAGCATATATATCGTATGCTAAAGACTCGCGTTAAAGAAATAGTACCTGATTAGCCGACATCCTTATCAGAAAGAGACCGCGGCCTCAAGTTTATGTTTCCACCTACGCCTTGCGCTAGTTCAAGCAAAGGAACGAGGAAACACAAGATTAAAGATAGTACTCTTGCAATTCAAATAGCTTTGCTCAAACTCGAAAACCCAATTCCTTGGATGGTTATAAATAAAGGAGGGGCCCCCTATTTACAGGAACCTGAGGCCCTAATGAGTGGGCTAGATGAATCTAATCCTACAACTAGGATTATAACTCTAGAGTATTCCTATTTGTGTTCTAAGAAACAAGCATTCAAGGGAATATATAGACAATTCTCCTCGATGGGCTTGTTCTTGCCTTGGCTAAAAACCCAAGACGGGTTTAAGGGCATGGGCTTGTTCTTGCCTTGCCTTGTCGACCTGTCATGCAGAGGAAATTATTTATGGAACTCGAACGAGCCACCATCACAAGCTATAATTATAAAATTGTTACCACATAGTTATTATCAGGAGTTAGCAATAGAAGATTTAAAACAGGTATCCATTAACTTAAAAAAGAATACCTTCAAATTCACATTGTTATTACCTACATACTCTACCAAAAGGAGAGAGCATATGCTGTATAAGCATGAAAATGAAAAAGAAGCCAGTAAAAAACTAGGAAGTAAAACAACCTGCTTGATAATTAGATAGAACAAACCATACACCTGATGAAGTGGTCAAGACGAACATGCCTAAGAAAATGTTCAAAAATTGGTTTATAAATATATATATCTATATATATGTATATATATATATATATATATATATATATATATGTATATATATATATATTATATATATATATATATATATATATATATAAACAGAGGTATTGCGGAAAGTTAATAATTCACATGAGCACAAATCTTAAAAGACAGCAAGAGAAAAGAACAAGTTCATATTGGCTTCGTAGCTTCATATTTGGATCGATCTGAAAGTCTTGGTGGAAACTACGAAGATATGCCATCTAGATAAATAATTATGTGTCTTAGGATACAATTTCTGATACGACAGTTGCTTAAATAGATAGAAGTGGCTAAGTGAAGAGCAACAAGTTCCACGCCTTACAAACATCAGGAGCAAAATATCACTGATATGAACTGCAAATGCTCCATTTTATTTATGATTAGCATCAGGAGGCGGGTGGAATGGGAACTGTGCAAAATGGATCCTCAAAGCAGGAGTATCTGGCTTTTTTATATCAAACGTATACCCTGTACGTTTCCAAAACAAAAGTTTAGTTCTCAACTATGAATCAAGTAATATTGTCATAAGTTATATATATATATATATATATATAAATATCGGTAAGCTAGTATCAGAAGATTTAATTTCAACACTATTATGAACATAAAACATAGCAGATAAAGTCAAATGAAATACCTTGAAGTGCTTGGAGAGCAACCAATGCACATTTGGCATCATCAAACTCCACGAAGCACAAGACACGAGCCTTATCCCCACTCTGTGATGAGACAAGTTTTCCTTAGAATGTCCTTATTAATGTATATTAGCATATTATATGAACATGACCCACATCTAGTAATTAAGAAATACACAACAGAAGAACGCCAACCATTCTTGCATGTCCATGTTGACTAGGTGCCTAAGATGCTTAAACATGCAATTACAGAAGCAGCAAAACAGAATATAGAACTTGTGAAATCGAACATACTTACCCCCCTGGCCTCCTTGTGCACAACTTTTATGTCCTTGAAGCCAATAAAAGGACGAAATAGATCTAGATAACATGCTAAGGACTTACATAAAAGAAGAACGTTCTTAGTTATTACACAAGTTAAAATAAAACAAAAAATATTATTACACAAGTTAAAATAGAAAATTAAAACCCACTAAGGATACGAGAAACTTCTCTTCGTGTACAGTCAGTTGGCAGCCCATCGACAAACAAAACATTTGACCCCTCTGCTGGTAAACCAACTGATTTTCTCAACGGATCTGATTGTACAAGATCCACGACTCCAGGTCCAATGGGCGCTGCACCAGCTCTCTGTACTATAGATGAGTTCTCTATAGCTGTATGTGCTGTGATACTACTTCGAGTTGCTAGATCATTTCCGGGAATAGTATAGTTCTTTATTGCTGCAAGATCGTCAAGACTGTATGCCCCAGATCGAATCTGTAATCGTAAGAAGGCATTATGATATGCAAGTTGTACATAGTTAAGCAAAAGTTTAATAAGAAAAGTCTTGGTACATTGTGCTGTAGCAATTCCGATGATGGCCCCAATATGCCATTGCTCCACGTTGGTTGGGAAGTTACAGCAGAAGGTTGTGGCGGGATATAACCAGGAAAAGAAGTTTCTGCATCTACTCTAGAAAATGATATCCAATGATGTGGAATGGGATAAAAATGAACAAGTATGTGGATAGAATCAACATTCTTAACCTTAAGATGATATGCGTTGAAGCAAATTATGTTGAACCAAACCGTACCATATGACTATATGACACGCATGTCTAGTGAGTTCATAAGTCATGACTAGCATTCTTGACCAAAAGCAGTGGCAAAATCTTCAGCAAAGAAAGATAAGCAATGATGATAATTAACTTTTGAACAGATTAGTCAACGACTCAACGGACAACGGAAATACAATTGCCAATAGCTATAAGTAAATCATCAACACGGTAATCTGTGACAGAAAATCAGCCAATCTTAGCATGTATGATTCTCTAAGCAAACGAGAATAGCATATGTGACTAGCAATATATTACTATATGTTCGTATCATTACCTCTATAAAAATACAAATTGTATACACATGAAGCTTTGTAAACTGATAGAAATCGCAAAGAACTGGAAAATTTGAGGAAGTTGGACACGAAGAAGAATTAAGCAGTAAGGGAAGAGATTAGGGAGCCTACCTCTATCAACAGAAGTGTATTTCCAGTAGGGATCGGCCATAAATGCTACCGGAAAACCCTCAGCGGCACCAACCAGCAGCGGTCGTTGAATAAGAAATAACAATTCAGCGAAGGGTGTAGCTGTACCGTTGTACTTACCCGTGATTTCAGTCGGACACTGAAACCGCAAAACGCACTGGAATTCTGAGTTCTCCGACACTTTGCCGTGTCGAAGGCGATGAGTGGCGACGGCGGGCTGCTGGCGGCAGGCTGCGAGGAGTGCGGCGGAGAACGGAGAAGACTAGCGAAAGGCAAACGAGGTAAACAAAGCGAAAGAGGATAAAAAAGGTAGCCGTGTAAACGGTAAGCCCCTGGTCAGTGAATCATAGATGGAACCATTTATGACGGCGGTGCAAAAAGAAAAAAAAAAAAAAGACTACGGACATATATTTCATTATAATTTATAGAAATTGTTATTTTTTACTTTAAATGTAAATTAATAATTATTATTAATTTGATCCAAACCGGCACATGTTGGACTCGATTATAAACTTAAAAAAATTCAAGTAATCGATGTGTGTTTGAAAATGCATAAAAATGTGTTGAATTGTAAGCTTCTTAATAAAAACACTTTGCCTTCAAAATTCATTAAGCGTATGAAAAATATCACATTTTGGCTTCTGCTGGTCTTCCGATGCTCTAAAACACTTTGTTTTTTTACTCATATTAGCACAATTTTTAACAGAAATGCTATTAGACTTAATAAAATAGTCTAAAAATAATTTGAGCGGTATTTTTTTTTGGTATGTCTCAGAATAAATAATTTTATAATTTACCGATTCCAAGGTATAGAAAAAAAAATAAATTGAACTATTTTTTAGTTAAATATTCAGCCCAATAGCTTAATGGGCTTTTGATTATACTGGTCCTGTTTTGTCTATTTACCACAAATTTATCCAACTATTTACAACCGTGCCATCGAGAAGGTGGCTTGGCGGTGCCGCCGCGAAAACTCTCTCGCTCTCCGTCGGTCGTCGGCGGCGAAAATAAGCAAATATGTCTACAGTATACGCTCTCGAGCCTCCTACGAAAGGGAAGGTGGTGTTGAAGACGACCATGGGTCCGCTAGACATTGAGCTTTGGCCGAAGGAGGCGCCGAAAGCCGTGCGCAACTTCGTTCAGCTCTGTCTTGAAGGTTACTACGATCGCACTATTTTCCACCGCGTGATCAAATCTTTCCTTGTTCAGGGCGGCGATCCCACCGCCACCGGCCGAGGTTAATTGCTTATTCTCGACTTAGTCTAACTATGCTTGCAAATTATCTAATTGACTGCAACCGGGTCGTTCGTAGGGCCACTTCTTGGGGTGTGGTTGGTTTTAGCTGATAGCTTGTAACTTGATCTAGCTTGTTTAGCAGGTGATTGCACGCTATTCATTGCATAGTCACTGGGTGGCAAGGACACCATTCACTTTTCATATATCCTATACACTATGTTTATCCCTTTTTCATCGGGTTTGAAGATATTGGGTAAAATATCATATCTACAAGCTATGTTTAAGACTCATTGAGTAAAATTTGTTTATCTCCTGCTACTGCTGATGGGTACCCGCTGCATTATACTTATCTACAAGCTATGTTTAAGTTACAAGCTATTTTATCATGGCACAAACATGTTGTTTAAGACTTGTGGATGCTTGAAATAACTGCTTAACATGGAAGAACACATAACTTTGTTTATGAATTGCAGGTGGGGAGAGCATATATGGAGGCACATTTGCAGATGAATTCCATTCGCGTCTTAAATTCAACCACAGAGGGGTAGTTGCATGTGCAAATGCTGGGTCTCCACATTCAAATGGGAGCCAATTCTTTATAACTATAGATCGTTGTGATTGGCTTGATAAGAAAAATACAATTTTTGGAAAGGTTGTGATAACAAACAGTTGCTTCTATTGTTTTATTGATTGAAAAGTTTTGGAGAACTGACTATCGTATTTGCAGGTGACAGGTGATTCCCTTTATAATCTCTTGAGATTGGGGGACGTCGAGACTGATAAGGATGATAGACCGTTGGATCCTCCGCAGATTCTATCTGTTGAGGTTATACGACCTTCCTTTGTGTTGTGCTCAAACCTTTGCTATGTTTTCATCAGATAATACAATTCCAAGAGATCGTTGATAACTGACCATTTAAAAAACATATTGCATTCACGCTCAGTTCAATAATTTCATGCATAATTGGTTATGTTTGAGTTGAAATGTTGCTAAAACCTAGACAACTAAGGAAACAGAAGGTCCCTTCCTCATATCATACAATGCTTCTCAACAGCTGCGCAGCATGTTATCTATTCAAATTCACTCCTGTTTATGCTTATTTGTTTTCTGAGAGAACTAAATGCAACAAACTAAATCAGCCACATTATTGTCTTTCCCAAAGTTACTAGCAAGCAACCGTTGCAATAAAGAACTCCCTAGCATATATAAACGAGCATTTGTAGCAGTTTCTGCATGGTGCATGCCTTCTGTACCCCTTTTTTTTATCTATTTTTCCAAAATCAAAGAGCTTGTAATATGCTGAGCACATCAGACCTTCTTCTCCTCTTTTCTTTGTTGGCAGGCCGTGAGGGTAACCCTCAAATATTATCGAGTCAGGAAAGAAAATATAGCTGACAGTCCTGTTTTCTATTATTGGTTGGTTCATAATCAGTTGATTAACAATTGTGAGGTAAAGAAAAAAACATTTGCAAATGTTTGATTCAGGTTTTGTGGAACCCTTTTGATGATATAATTCCAAGACAACTTCAAGAGAAGCCCCGAAGTGATGTGAAGACCAATAAAGAGGGACTAGATCGCAAAAAATTAGCGGTTAAGTGGGTATTTACGCCAGACATATACTTTACATTTTTCTTTAAATTGTAATTTGAACTTTGTTAGTGTCATTTATATGCTTAGAAAGCTCAATGTGCTGTCCTTTGGAGAAGAAGTAGAAGAAGAGGAAAAAGAAGCAGAGGCAAATGTGAAAGATAAGATCAAAAGCATTCATGATGTGCTGAATGATGCTCGTTTCATCCAAGGGGAACCAGAAAATGAGCTCATGGTGGTAAACTTAATTATTATTAGAATCATTATTTTTTAAAATCATTTTTGTTTGCTCTTAATGCCTGCTTGCTACAGCTTACGGATGCCCTTATAAGGCATATAGTTTTTTTAGCCATTTTAAGGATATTCACTACCGTGCAGCATATGGTAACAAATGTAGTTAAATGTTTGAAACATCATAAGCTGTGACCAGGGATTTTACGGGCTTCTCCCTAGAATTATAAAGTAAAATGTTGCGTAATTTTGAGGACTGCTGCATAATAAAGATTTTTAGCTGTTACATTTGTCATAAAGCTTTTTTCATCTCTTAACAAACCTTCATAAATTTTCTCTTACCTTTATCCCCATGGGTTACTTTGAAATAAGCTTTTTTTTTTTGAAGTACGTCCTCCTAGGTAAGCTTCATGTTGGAGCAATGCATTTAAAATTATCTCAACTTCTAAATCTGTTTTAAATGCTCAGCTCTGTAGGGTCAATATCATTGTGAAAAATGTGCATCAAGTTTAGTTTCTCACCATTAACAGTCCACACATTTTGGAAGCCAAACAACAGGATAGTTACTTAGATATGTCAAAATAAAATTTATGATAGATTTGCATCTTAGCATTAAAACTTGAGGAGACCCCTTTTGTGATTATCTTCCGCTACTTCATATTCGTCTTTTTTTTTTTTTCTAATTTTAACTTTATGTTCTAGCGATGATTGATTCTATATTTTTTGTATTTCACAATATCATTTTTGTCATTAGGAGCGATGGTATACTCAGGCATCATGACTAGAGATTTGTTAGCAATTGCTCTTGAGCAGGCTAGTTTTCTAGTTTCGGGTTGAACCTTGCAGCGGAGTCCTTATTTATTGCATACCTTCTATAAATATTATCTAGTTGCCATTTCTCTTTAAGTTCTTAAAGTATTAGCTAAAAAATATATACTCAGGCTTTGCTATGTTTATAAATGTTCAGAGTTCAGAAGAGCTTGAGAAGAAAAAGAATATTCATCTGTCCGTTAAAGGCGCCTTGAATTCTAAGACAGGCATTTCCAAGGATCAGGAAGGTCATTCCGATGCGGAAAACCTAAGTGATGGTGGTGATGACGAGGCCTTGTTTGATGCACGTATGAGATCTCAGATACTAAAGAAGCGTATGGAGGTTGGGGATATCAACATACAAAAGAAAACAACAGCAGGTATCACAAGTTCTTTTTGTTTGTTTTTATAATATATTTCATATGCCAAAGATCCATGCTGACATATGAGCTTTTAACACATTAAGGAAGATATTTTCCTATATACATCTTTATCTGACATTTGGATTCTGTTGAACTAATCATACATGCAATATATATGCAATACATATTTCCCATTTAGGATTGTATATGAGGGCCCCTTCTTAGCCTCAAATCCCTGTGGGAATTAGGATACTTGTTTGGTAACTCCTGCTTCTAGGTCATAGCTACAGCTCAGGAAGTGTAAAATAATAAATAATCTCTGACAGCAACTTATGATGGTATAAATCTTAATTAGTGCCATCGATACTTAGGTATCACTATGGTAGCCAGTAGCAAGGATTAGCAGCGACTCATGAAGGAAATGCTTACCAAGTAATAATCTGGCTTGCAAGAATTCCTTTTTTTAACCATTTGCTTCATGTTTTGTAAGAGCCAGGAGGTGATGCTTTAGTAAATAAAAGAAAATGAATTAAATTTAGATTTTACTACTTGTGATATAGCACTATCACAATCTGTGCCATCAACTTCTGACCAAAAAAATGAGTTAGCCGGTTAGAAAATTACTAGTTGCTTTTAGGCAAGAAGTTGTCTAGTAGAATTAGATACTTCTGTAATTACCAGTGGATGAGGTTGCTAAGCTTGAAATCACGACGACTCATCAAACATAATGGTGTGCCACAGATCAATATGATGGCTGTGCTACTTGTTTTGGCTAGTTCACTTACGGAGTCTTAGGAACTAGGTAATGTGTGCACCTAATTGCTCTGGAATGGTACGTTCACTTCATCTGCCCGAGATGCATGAGCCTAATTAATTAAGCCATCTCGTAGATGTTGCAAATGCAAAATTTTGTACTAAAGCAAACATGAAAGTTTCGCATGTATGGGAAATATAGCTAACACGAAAACCAGTTCTGGAAAATATAGCAAGGGGAAACTCTTGCTTATCTCTCAGCAATATCCTTATCTTCCTGTATAGGTGTAATACTTTATTTTGCCCCTTAACGACTTAAAAATCCATTCTATGTCATGCAGGAATTAACCCTCAGTTTATTTGCTTGCTTCTGCAGATAAATCCAGTCACAAGGAGCGCAAAGTCTCATCTTCAAGGTATGAATTCCAGTTTTGGCTCAAATTCTATATGTAAAGGTTAGTATGTCCTAATAATGGCCTTGGTGACTGCAACTTCTTGTATCCCCTTGAAGATGTAGCTATTTTAGAAACCTTATGTGGCCTCTAACTTTTCTCTTTTTAAGGAGGGTAATTGCATAGGTAATATCTGTATTATAGCTTGTATTCAGATTTTGTTACGTTGTTTTTCAATGTTTGGATATATATTTCATTAAATTGCAGTTCCTATTGGTCATCCTAGGACTAATGTTTAACCTTTTAATATATCTCCATAAACCAATATCAGTGATGCTTTTATCAAAAGTCATTCTCCTTGACAAGCTAAGATCACAAGAAAATCTTGTTATGTTCTTAAAAACAAAGTTCTAGCTTATCAATATTACCACCTTTTTTGTGCTTCTATGTAATCTTCCAGCTGAACCAGAGGGTTATCATGGTGCATTTTCCACTTGATTTCTGCATTATAGTGTTCTTCCCATTTTTTCAAATCATTTAACTTGTGAACTTAAGAAACCATTCTAGCTATACTTGTTTGAGCATTATAAAGATTGTAGTTGTTTTTGCCTAATGTTGCCATCATGGACCTCCATCTCTATTTGAGTGTGCATGCTTTTTTTTTTTTTGAGATGATAGAGGAAATCTTGGCGGTTGGCCGCACTTTGTATCCTGCAAAATTTTTATGCCTATTCAGTCAAACACATTTTCAAATACATTAAATTTACATCTTTGTGTCTAAGCCAATACTATATTTTGTTTGTTATTTATTACTTTTTTGAGAGAAAGCCAATGCTATCTAAAAATTAATTTCGTCCAACGACTCCAACCCTTGAATTTTCTGGGTAAGCTTCAAAAGAAGACATCAGAAGTGGCAATGAGAATTGAGAGGGACTGCATGATATGTTTTTCTATAGGCAACCGTATGCAATTGGTCCCTAAAATATTTTTTCTGAATAAGCTCTCATTTCCCTCGATATCTAGAAATGCAATTCTTATCTCATAACTTCTGAACATGCTCTCATTTCCCTCGACAGTGCGTTCGACAAAGGGGCATCTTACAGACGTTGGAAGTTTGGGGACATCGTGTACACTTCTAGATGTTGAGGGAAATGAGAGCACATTCAGGCAAAGTGCATGGACCAATTGTATACTGTTTCCTCTTATTTATGTACATATATCATACTTGCAACTATTCTTCCCTATTATTGTAAAAAGCCAGGGTCATTGCTCTTTTTTTATCTTAAAGGGTGCTCTCATGTATCTTTATCTTATTAAGGGCGGTTTACTTACGAGACTGAGAAAAAAATTGAATTGAGAGTGAAAAAAATGAAAAGAGTTGGATAGTGGTGAGAATTTGGGTTTGAATTTTTTTGTTTACTTGGAAATGTGGTAGGATGGAAGTAGTGTTGAAGATTCATGTGGATTATAAAACATAATCTAAAACTATTATTTATTAATGACAGTATTCATATTTATTGTCTATAGTGTTTTATTTATTGATAACAATTAATAACATTATTTGTATTAGTAAATTTATTATACTTTTTAGTTTAATAAAGTTGTAAAATAAATATATAAAATTTGCTATCCTAATTCCTAACTAAGTAGTTGTAAATTTATTAAATAGGACTATGTTAGTATTAAGTAATGAAATAATAATTATTCGCAATTATAATTAAATGTTAATAATGGTCATTTTCTCTTGACTTCCTATTTTTTGATGAGGAAGTGGAGAAAGTAAAAATTAGATATAGAATGGGAAGCAGGAAGAAAATGAGAAAGTTAAGCTTCCACATTTTCAATGTAAACAAGTTAAGTGACCGTCATATTTTTCCAGTTTCTATCTTCTTCTTTTCTTTTTTTTTTCTACTTTCTCACTTTTCTATCTAAGTAAACACGCCCTAGCTGAATCTGGGAAGGCTATTGCTTTACACATTTTGCATTTGATTGGAAAATTAGTTGTTGCAAATGGGCATATTATAAGTAATGTGGAACGCTTTATAAGGTTTCAAGTAGGAAAAAGTTTGTATCAATCCTCTTGCGCTATGTCTTCATCTCACCACCACTCATCCCCGCACACCCTGAGAACTTGTCTTTTTAGTTATGATGATTCAGTGCTTCGCTTTGAAGAATGGGAATGTAGTCAACATTAAAAGTTCAGGCTGAACTGCTGAAGCTTATTTTCTGGTATTTCTCATTGCAAACTAGGAGAGATGCTGATGATAGAGACGACCATACTGCGAAAGTTGAAAAGCTATCCATGAAGAAAAAAGGCATTGGCTCAGAAGCTAGGGCTGAGCAATTTCTCAAAGCAGATACTGATTTACAACTATTGGGCCAAGCTGAACAAGAAAGACGAATGCACAAACAAAAGAAACGTCTGCTTCATGGTCGCGAAGACGATGTAAGTTTCAAATTTAACCATTCAGGAAATAGCATGCTATATGCCTACATCCATGTGTTCATATGCGACATAATAATCCTGTCTATATCAGTTCAAGCTAATGTAATCTAAATAAATATAAATGTTTGTTACTTTTGAAATTGCAAGAAAGCTTTTTCTGGTTGGAAGGGACTACTTCAAATCAAGGTTTTCTATGCCGACCCGAGCTGAGTTTCGGTAAACTCATATCCCGGCACGTGCCGACCGTGCCGATTGTGTCGTGCTACCGTGCCGATATATATTTATTTGTTATTTTTAAAAAAATAAAAATAAAAATAAAAATTAATTAAAAAATTTAAATATAAGATTTTTTTTACACGTGCCGTGCCGACAACAGCCAGAACAGGCACGTGCCGCCTAGCACAGGCTGTGCCGACTGGCACCGAAATCCATGCTTCAAATAGACACCATGGAGTTTGAAGGCATTTTTGTTAATTCTGTTCTTACAATCTATCTGCTTTCTAGACGTTAGCAAAACTGGAAAAGTTCAAAAAGACCATCTCTGGTAAACTCTCTGCTTCAACTAGTAACGAGTCCAAGGAGAAAGAAGAGGACGAGGCAGGATGGGTAGCCAACAGGTTGACATTCATGGCTGACCCTTCAAACAAGGTGAGTTGCGTCCTTGTCCTGTTTTTCCCTATCCAGTTTCTAAAGCCCTTATAATTAACTAATTATTACCTCAATTTTTCGAAACTTTCTAGGATGGTATGACTCGAAAAGATGATCCAAATGAATATGTGGTCCATGATCCTCTATTGGAGAAAGGCAAGGAGAAGTTCAACAGGATGCAGGCAAAACTTAAGCGCCGTGAGCGTGAGTGGGCAGGGAAATCTCTTACATAGTCACCGAACTTCTATTAAGTTCTCAAGTCCTGTTTTAATGCAAGTCTTATCTCTCTCTACCAAGTAATCTGTTGTTTCTCTATTTTGATTTCTTTCCAAATATAGACAGTGCTTGCCACTGTACTAATACTTGCTCAAACTTTTTAATATATCACCGTCTTACCGGTTCTATTAGAGCATGATATTTGATGACGTCCCATACTCTGTGTCCAGGTGAATGCATGTGGTGCTGCGCTCTTTTATCGACAATCTAAGCCATCGTCTCTGCTGTAAGATATTACCTCTTCACTACCCTTTTTGATCGTGGGATTTAGCTCTCGTGTAACTTTCGTCCGATATGAGATTACTTAGCTCTTAAAGTGCAATTTCAAATGCCGAATTCTTTTCTGTTTATTATAAAACTTAAATGTAGTAATATGTGCATGAAGTTAATTTTAGGGATAATTGCATATCAGCCCCCCAAAGTTTACGTCTTGCATTTCAGCCATCGGAAACGCGTTTCCGCGCTGATGTGGCGTGCTCGCGCGCCGTTACGTCGCGCGTTTCCGCGTTTCCGGGGGCTAAAACGCGCGACTGTTGCTTTTAAGGGGGCTAATATGCAATTATCTTTGAATTTTACCTGTAAACAATTACTGCTTTAGGTCTTTCGAAACCATTCATTGAAATTCTAGGCTATAAATAAATCAGTTGCTTGTTGATGCTATAACCCCAGTAACTCATCGTTTCCTTGCTGGGTATTTGCCAAAATGTCTCCTCATTATTCAAAATTGCCAAAATGTGTCTCCCGATCTCAAACTGATCGTTTTATGCCCCGTTTTGAAATGATGAAATTGGCTTCGTCAAGCTATTTATCCTCTTTTTCATAAACAAATAATAAAACTTTGTTATTTCACAGGGTTAAGGAGGCATAGAAAGATTATTTTGAATCAAGGAAGTATATTTTGACAATTTAGAATTATGGGAGGCACATTTTGGCAATTACCCCCCCTTGCTAGCTTCAAGGAAACTAGTGCATGATGATCTTGTTTTCTTCATTAGTAAATTTCAGAAGTTCTTGTACTTCAAACATGTTGTGAATATGTTACCAAATCCTAATGATTCTTGTCACAGGATTAGAGAAGCACCAAATCTGTACTGAAACGCTTCTGAGATTGGAGCTGTGGCGTAGATTAGGCAAAAGCTTCTACGTATTCCATAGGATTCCCCCGGTGTGTTGTAGTTTGTAAAAATGCACGAATTAATTCTATGATGTATCAGCTTATTGTTTTTCTTTTTTTTCCCGAAAAATGTTCTTTAAATGTATCTTGCATGAATCGATCTTTGTAATCGCCGTCCGACAGCCGCTATAAAGGACCCAGATATCTGGCCAAAATCATGCATAATCAATAGTAGGCGAGGATTGGCGCAGGGATAAAATATTTTCTTGTGATGCCCTGGAGAACAAGCCTGTAGAGTGGATCCATAACACTTCTTTTGAAACTTCTTTTGATATCATAATCAACAGTACTACATATTTTATTTGATAGTCTTTTTGTAGTTGAATTTTTTGCAGAAGTGTCTCAGATGTTTGAAATTAGATTTTCTGTCGTCTATTGATAGAGTCGAGCACTACCTGAACCAACCTGAAAAATCGAGCTGAACCAAACCAAGACCAAAAATTTCGGGTCAGATCGGTTCAGTTCATTTCGGGTTTTCTATTTAAGCAATCCTGGTAAAGTAGTTGCTTCGTGTTGTTCTCAGAAGCAGTTCGTCCGGTTCGATCGACCCGAACTCTTATCAATAAAAAAGGATGCCTAGCCTAATTACACCTTAGTTTTAATCCAGTCACCCAACCCAATTATACAAATTCCTAATATTCCTGTCTGGCGTGTCCGTTTTTTTTTTTTTTTTTTTTTTTGACATTTCTTCGGCGTGTCCGACACGTGTTGGGGCTGTGTCTATAGCGTGTTTGTGTCGAACATTCTAGAAATATTGTACTGTATAAAAATTTAAAATATCCGTACTTTCTAACTGGTATCTCCATTAAGTCGTACAAAATGACCGGCAGTATTTTCTCCAAGATTATCTCCCAACAAAGGGAAAAGAAAAGCAATGCAGTTGAAGAAGGAAGGAGGAAGGATTTTGAGAGACGGAAACTTTTCCATCGGTTTAACAGAAAAACAAGCTGCATTGTTCCAGCAGACATAACATTCAAGATGGCTGAGAGCAGACCTCGGCGGAGGGAGACTGGCTTCTCTGATGACCACTGCTGACGCTGCTGGCACTCTGCGGCCCACAACCACCGCCACCAATACCACCTCCGCCACTCCAGCCACCATCGTTGTTCCTGTTAGCTTCATATACCATTCCTAAATTCCGCAACCTGTTGAGCTCCGGCAGCACAACCGTCCCAAGATCCGGCCTATCCTTCTTTCTAAGCTCCGAGCACCTGAGCGCCAACTTTGCATATGCGAGCGCTTCCTCTGATGGCCAATCCGTAATCGCCGGATCGAGCATCTCGGTGAACTTCCCCTTATCTATCGCTCTCTCAACGTGGTGGGTCAGCCCCATTGGTGGCTTGGCCGTAACAATCTGCAGCAGCATCACTCCCAGCGAGTACACGTCGGATTTGATCCCAAGCATCCCCGTCTGCTGATATTCCGGGTCAATGTAGCAGAAGGTTCCGGCGGCTGATGTCATCCGGTACTGCGTGACTTGGTCAGCGACGGAGGGGGGCACGAGGCGGGCGAGACCGACGTCGCTGATCTTGCTGACGTAGTTCCGATCTAGAAGAATGTTTGCGGGTTTGAGGTCACGGTGGACGAGGGGTTCGGGTTTGGTCTGGTGGAGGAAGAGGAGGGCGGTGGCGACCTCGGCGGCGATTTTGAATCTGACAGGCCAGGGGATTGTTGGCGTGCCGCCGCGGCGGAAGAGGCGATCCTCTAGGCTGCCATTCTCCATGAACTCGTAGACTAGACAGCCGTATTCCGGGCAGGCGCCAAGGAGTAGCACCATGTTTGGATGCCTGATGCAACTCAAAACCTCAACCTGCATTTGGTAAGAACCGTTCTAAAGCTCCCAAAATTTGTCAAAAATTTTAATGACGTGCACCATGCATAGCTCGAATTTTGTAACAAATTCTTATCATCGTAACTATGCGATGCTATAAGATTATAGTGTACTATACCTCTTGATGGAACTGTTTCTTGCCCTGTTGAGCATCTGGCCTGAGGACCTTGATGGCTACAGGAGTGTGATCCAAGGAGCCTCTATAAACGGGACCGTACCCTCCTTCACCTATCTTCATATTATCGGCAAAGTGATTAGTTGCGACATCAATCTCTTCAATAGTGTACTTCCTGTACCGAACATCGTTATGAGACAGGGCTTCCAAGGCTTTCTGCTTTTCTTCCGATTCTCGCCTGGCCTTCATCTCCGCGTTCAGCCTCTTTCTTGCCTCAAGTTCTGCTATCCTTCTAGCAGCTACAGCCGTCTCCATTGCTGCCCGGCTCTTCGCTTTCTCCATCTCCACCATCGCCAGTGCTGCTTCTTCTGCTTGCCTTGCTTCTTCAAACTTTCTCGCTTCCTCCATTTTCCACTGGTGCAACTCTCTAGCCTGGAAAGAGTTTGTATATCATGGGTATACCGCAACGCTTAAGTGATTTTCAATAGTTCAAAATTTTGGAAAATTGGTAGTTCGTTGAAGTTTCGTAATCTCCAAGATTTTAAAAGTTTCTAGGGTGTTTGTTTATCTTGTTGTTTGCTTATGTTTCTTCTGATTTGTTTATCTTGTTATTTTTATGTTGTTTAGACTGTTTTTGTTGATTTATCAAGTACTAATACTATCGTTCAATAAAGTTCTTGAAGGTCGTCTTAAACCTTCCACCTGGAGTTTTGTATTTATTTTAAAAGCTAGATAACAAAAAATGGACCAAAAAATGCCTCCCAAGAAGACTTGCTAGGAGTTTTTTAAAAAAAATAAATCACATCCTTTGGTTCAGCCTTTTCTTTCGGAGAAAATCCTTTGGTTCAGCCTTGAGAAATATTTTGGCTATTTCAGGTCATTTTTTTTTTGGATTCATGTAGCTCACAAATAATAACTATAGATTTTTTAGCTCCCAAAGTCTATCTCACAACTTTCTGAAGGCGCTGCGTTAGTTGAACCTCGTGTTGTTAGGTTATGCTGAAAGTGAAATTTGACTTTTTTTTTTCTTTTATTTTTATTTTTATTTTTATTTATAGGTAAATTCCGGTGCTAATCCTGTAGTATACCTTTTGTTTTGCAGATATAGCTTCTCTGCAAGCAGTGCTGTACATGTCCATGGTCTGCTTCAGCTCAAGCCTCAGCCTCCTCATCTCAGCTTCCAGATCTCTCTGTGACTGTAACTACAAATCAAATATTGCATGAGCAACTCCACTCAAAATCACTCCAAAAAAACCTCCCAAATTCTTGTACAAATGCTCACATTAGATACAGGGGAGGTACTTTCGTTAGACAACGAGACTGATGAGAATTCAAGCGAATCTCCGAAATCTGCACTTCCGAAACTTATTTCATCCATGAAAGAATCCTGTGAGCTAGGCCTTCTTGAGTGGTTAAATTGTTCCACGCCTTCAATCAAGATACTGCTTGGTGCTGTTCTAGCTGTGGAGAGTGGCCTATCCCTCTGTGCCCTCATAAAATCTGCATTGTGTTCGAACGACCGTCTCTCTGGACTTGGAGCCACTGGAGGCAGCAGCCCTTTGCCGCCGCCGCCGCCACCTCTTCCAAATTGTGCTCTGCATGATCACCCAGGCGACAAACCAAGTAAGTGTATTAAAATTATATAAATTTCTGATGAATTCATAAGTCAGCCAAATTACTATCTGTTTTATAGTTTCCATCTTTGTGAGTAAAAATAAGGAATAATGTCAAAAAAGTCCATGATTTGCAAAACTCGAACAAATAACCTCCCTGGCTTTTCGAACGAACCAAAAAAGTGTTCTGAAAAGCTAACTCAGTGTTTTCATTTAAGAGGTTGATTTGGTCAAGTTTTGCAAAGCAGTGGCTTTTTTGACAAAACCCCTAAAAGACTAAAAGTAATTCATTTTCGACTATATAATATGTTGCTAAAAAGTGAACTATGCGATGTCTAAAGTCAAGTTAGATTGATAGTGTGAGAATTCTTGTGAGCTCTGGCATTAATCTTCTGTGAACTTACTCTTGGCTTCCTCCTATCATCGACGGCTGCCTAGGAGGAAGACCGTTCGCAGGTGGAGGCCCTTTAGCTGATCGTACACTCATCGGCTTTCCCTTGGATATAACATAAACTGCACAAAACTCCGGGGCACTCTTATTTAAGCTGGAGGGGACATCAGGGTTCCTGAATTTCCTGCAGGAATTAGAACAACAAACAAACAACATATTCTAATGAACATTTATTCAAAAAATTCATCGAAATAACAAGAAAATTTAAAAGTCTGGAAGAAACAAATTTAACCTTGTTATAGCATTTCTATTGGATGCGCCGACGACAATATTGTGAATTTGATTGGCAACAATGTACTCAATGAGGGCCTTTGTTATGTCACAATCTTCCACAACCAGTTCTTTAACATGCAACTGCACCATTATAATCGTTTCTATGTGAGTTCGAAACTTCCAATTATATATATATATATATATATATATATAATATTATATATATATATATAATATATATATATATATATATATATATACTTTAATTTGTTATTTGTTTATACCCCTCTGCGTGCACAAAAAGCTCTGAAAGGTAGGAACAACTCCGTCATCTCGGTGTCCATTAGATTTGGTTCTCGGGCTTCAGAGCCCCCTTCGGCCCCAGCGTGGCTATCTGCATAGAGTTGCATGAACACTTTGAATAAATAGACAAAGTCGTGTTTCTACTATCAGCTTAAGCTTTTTGATCATCGCCAAATCATCCCGGATTGAAGTCTACCACTACCATTTACTTCGAAAAAGGATTCAAGGAAACAAAACATCGATGTGTTCATACACTAAGCATTAGAAAATAGCCACGAAATAATTTGTCTGCCATAATTTTTTTTATTATTTATTTGGAAATAAAAGGAGAAAAACCACCCTAACCCAGCCTGAAAAGGTTCAACCAGACAGTAGATAATGAATTATATGTGTATGCATTTGATCTAAGAACATTTTGAAGCTAGAAAATTATGAAAAAAAGAGGGAGGGTACCTACGGTTACTGGGCTTAGTTCGGACGTGGAGGAGAACAATGGAGGGGTTGTTGATGATTAGATGATCAACGGCCCATTTCAACGCTTGCATGCTATTCTTATCCCTGTCGATGGCCACCACCGTCGTTGGCGTCCCCGCCGTTAACCGCCCGCCGCCTTCATCCTGCGCCGCCGATTGTGGGTATCCATTAGCGCCGCCGTGCATCTCTCTTTTCTCTCTCTCTCTCTCTCTCTCTCTCGCTCTCTCCTAGGAAGAGGAGGAGAAGAGGAGAATGATTAGGATTGAGATAGTTGCAACACAATGCTCGCGTCTCTTTGGTTCTTCGTTGATTCGTTATTTTGATCATGGGTTTGGGTTCTGATGGACGCCCGCGTTCTTCTCTTTCAGAAAGAAAACTGAAAAATTGCATGCGTTCTATTTTTATGGTCTCGAACAGAAATAGAACGAGTCAACGCGACAATTAACCGAAGAAAATTAGTCTATCATCGGTCAACCCTATTAATCCCTCCTGCACACTAGAAACTTGTTTTAACATCAATGAAATCATATGAAACAAAAATTCATAATATTTTTTATTTCGTCAAAATTCACTCCAAAATTCGACCGAAGGTTAATTCCAAAATAGGTTTGATGTTATATTTAGAACGTAAAAGATAAACGATTTAAAATAAAAAATTTATTTATAACACATTTTTTATGTCGGACTAATATGTTACTTTCCAAACAAAAATTCATAAATTTCGATAAAATTCACTCCAAAATGAACTACATATTTGTTTCCTCTTAGATTTTAACTTTCATTTTGATTTATTAAACAGATTTTACTTCTGTATTAAGTTCATAGTGTTCCATAAAAAGGATGCCAACTACGTGACCAAGCATGAGTATGAGCACGTATATTTAGTGACCACTTAGACATGTCATCAACATACATGTCTTAAATATTAATACGTAGTGCTGTCTAGGTATATCAAATTTAAAATTCAAAACCACTCAAATATTTAAATGTTCGTACTTCACTTGTATATTTTTTTTATTTGAATTCAAATTTCTGAATAATTTTTAAATTCGAAAAATTGGTATATATAGCAAATATCACATGTCAAAATTGAATTGATATAGTCATACTATATAGGATAGTGATATATCAAATGTGATCAGGGGCTATAATTTTTCATCAAGCATTCATACAGATCAAGTAATTCCGTCTCCGCTTCCTGAAAGGGAATTCCTAGACGACGGAAACTAGACCCCTACAGGTAGCCGAAAATTTTGCATTATCTTCCCTTTCTATAAACACCAATATAATGGAATTTTATTTCTCTGCAGTTAGCAGCTTAAATACACAATTTTGCCAGAACATGCCAATCATCCTCCTCTAAAGCAGCTTACAAAGATAAATGTAAAAAATTTGACAAACTAATATACAGTATAATATGTTGCTTTTATCTCAGTCACCAGTAATTTCAATCAGCATAGTCGATCAAAACTCGAATTTCTGTGGAACACTGACGATATTGGACAATTAAGCAATATTGATTGTGAATGAGACGTAGGGGTAGGACTCTGTTTCGCCTCCTAGACCTGCGAAGCCTACATCGTCCTCGGTTTTCCAGTAGATGCTGCAAAATAAAATGGTAAATAAGTCGAGTCCAAAAAGAATAAATAGCATCGGGGAAAAGAAGCTAAAACAAAGAGTGTTCGTACCTATTGGCATTGCCACAAAGCTCCTCCAAGATTTTTCGTATTTTTTTCTCACTTTTCACAGCTGGGGCTAACACAGCAGCCTGAAGTCAAACAGAGGGGGAGAAACATTAGTAGTTCTCCATGAAAACGGTGAAGAGAGGGAGCTCTACGAAGATTGTAAATACCAAAAATGATGGAGGAAGTCCGTATCTGAGAATGCTCTCCACAAACACACGGACTGCACAGAAGTGCATCCAGGCACTGAAAACCTGCAAGGAAGTCGTAACATAGTTGGTAGAGAAAACAAAAAAGAAACAAATCTAGTGGTATGAAAGAGAATCCAGAAAATAAATTGTGGTTTCAAAAACTTGGCGTAGCATCGAGTCGCTATCTTTTACACTTCCCCTTTTCTCCGCCTTATTGCAGATAACAGACCTATTCTTAGAATTAAGCATGTCTTGAAACATAAAGAGTTCTAAACCAGTACTTGTTGAGCTTTGCTATGCATACCCAAAAAACCATACAAAAAACCACACATGCTGACGTGGCACAATCAAGACCACACATCAGGATGGGTATATCTGTAATTTGATATTTTTTACGGATCACGAGGGAATTGTGCGGATGACGAGGCGCGTGTGTGGTAGAGATTGGTTGTGTGTGGTTTGTTGGGGGTGAGTAGTTTTTTCCTACTTACAACTCTGTGATTCTCATAATAATTTATCTCTCTCAGCCACAGTAACTGCACTCCTGGGAAACCTCCATATTTTCTAGATTAAGTTACAATACTTGGTAGATCAGATTATTTAATATGGAGTTCACATGTCTTATTATGTACGTAAAAGCTATACAGAAAGGAGGGAAAATTAGCAAGAAAAAAAGAAATGAAAGTAATGCGATTTCATTATTTCCTTATTAACTAATCAAACATATAAAGAAATGAAGAGATGGAGACAATGTTAACGTACCACGCAAAAGACAGACATTACTAAGATTTAGAAATTAAAATAAAAAACAATTACCTCTCCATAACTTGCATAACACCAATTAAGAAGAGCGGTCCTCAAGCTTTCTTGATCCTGCAAAAGTTTTTCCATCTCTTGTTTCCTGCTCTCTTGTGCCTCTGGAGTGTATTCAAAATCTCGTATCTGAACAAATAAAAAAAAAGAGATAAAGTTGTATGAAAAAAAGAGTCATTTGCATACATTTTAGAAATTGCTAGCAAGATAAGTATATCAAAACCAAAATTCGAACAGTAACTTAAGAATACAACAGGAAACTGCTTGCCTGAAATCCCTTTTCACGAGCTGCTGTTCTGAAGTTATCGGCAACTCTTTCAAAAAGTGTTACGGTGTAAAGGGCATACTCATTGTCCTCAAGTAACTTTTTTGATGATCTTGGAACCTAAAAATATCAATTTGGATTTAGTTTAAGCAGAAATCCATTTTCTACCCAGCATGCTTAGAAACCAGTTCAAATTTTCTAAATATAGGGTTTTCTCAAAAAAAATTTTTTTTTTCTGAATATAGACTTACTACAGAATCTTGAGAACATCTTGAAAGTGGACTATGTACATTCATGCAAGTGAAAGTAAAGAACAAACAGTACTTGGCTGTTATGGATCTCCAGCTATTCTGACAGATGATACAAGAAAACTCTCAAGTGGGACTGCCAACAATTGGCAGAAACCCAGTACGCTTACATTTTCGGGTGCAGCAATTATAGATGAGTGTTGAGGAAGGGGATGATGCACTAGATTCAACCTAAGGGAGGTTAAAGAGTTTGGCAGCTACCGATGGATCCACAGTACTGGATGGATGGTGATATTCTGTGACTGATGAAAGAATCATCAAGACTTCTGCAACTTGTTGTAGTAACAAGTTGGTGCAAGGTTGTCGAAGAGCGGATGAGCATATATAGAAGATTTCAACTAAAAATCTTTTTTTTTTTTTGAGATTATCGTGGAGGAACCCGTAATGCGAGTGCACGCCCCCGTAGAGCGGAAAACCCCCATGCCCAACCCCTACTGACGCTCTGAAATCCAAGTACAAGTCTTCTATGAACGGAGGCTCCTGCCACGGGGTACAAAAAAAATTTCCTTCGGAAAATCATGTGGGGGATTTCACCCCACGCGACCTGAAACCCGGGTGGTGACGCTTCCTAAGGCGCCTCCCAACCGGTTGAGCTAGCCGCGCTCGGCGATTCCAACCTAAATATCATTCTAAATAAGAGCTGCACTTAGGAGGGATGCTTAATTAGAACACACTAAAGTAACTAAATCTAAATGAAATAGTGATAGATAAAATTCCTAACTAAGTGTTGCCATATCCAACTTAACAGCCAGGTCACATGGTCAGAAAAAAAAAAACACCGAACCCTATCTCGCATCCAATTTTTTATACATGTGCTCTGTTGAATAACCAGATCTTACTTATATTATTTGCCAAAGCCAATATACAATACCTTTAGCTCCATTCATGGGCGGAGATACATATAATGAAGGGTGGGCAATTGCCCCCACTCAATTCTAGAAATATCCACGGCTGGTCTTTCACGTATTTGTCTGTGTATTAACTCAACACAAAACCATATAATTGGGATACAATAGCCTGTTTTTATACTTTAAATAGTGTGATTATAAGGACCCAATAGCCACACAATAAAAGTTAAACGTTAACGAATAGAGAAGTTATGAGAAATACTGATACGCTTATGAAGTCAATATCAAAATTAAAGCTTTTTCTTTTTTCTTTTTTAAAATCATGGTTTGTTTAGGGCTCCTTTTGGACCATATGGATAAAAAATATTTATGTATAAAAAGATATTGTTATAGACTCAAAATGGTTTAAATAATTAATACTTCAATCTGAGTATTTACCTAACAACTCAATGTAAGAAGATGAGTATTGGTGAATTTTTAGGATGTTATACCTACTAAGAACTATTTTTACATTTAATAACTATATTATCGGTTAACATATTTGTTGATAATAGATCACATCTTTCCTATAGGCCATTATGCTCTTTTCAAAGAATGTCTATGTTTTTTTCTTAAAAGATGTCTCTTCTAGAGAAATTATTAACTGAACTTTTATTTATATGATTTGGAAAATCTTAATTATTTTTTTAAAGGTTGTTAATTTTTCTCAAAGAGAATAATGTCTTATTTTGAAGGAGTTGATTAATATACAATTTGTGCATATCCCTTTCGAGGACATTGCTAATTTTTTGTAATTTTTTTTATAATAAATGTAAAATTATATTTATGTTTAAAAACATATTTAATGGTACATTTATCGAGTACTAATGTCCGCCCCCACTTATCCTCGGGTCCTGACTCCGCCATTGACTCCATTCTTTGAATCTTCCTAGTTTGCTTTGCTAGGCCAATGTACAGACTGAGAATATTGGACTTCGAAACTTCTAATAGGCAATGTAGGACGTTGGATGCGATCTTAAGCCCAAATACAAGAGGAGAGCCTAAGATATCATGCAAGCACTCAACAGTCAAGAATGGACAAGTCCTCAACTAATTTATCATACAATGCAACCCTTGAGTATATACTCAGGCAATCTTGATTATAGGCATGCACAAAACAAAATTGGCAAACGATAGACTATTACTAACACAAAATGAGAAGATCTGAAAACGCAAAGATCAAAACATAGACAATAAAGCAAATGACTATGCACAAAGATAGGAAATACGGTAAGTTAAATCCAAATATGGAAAAAAAACAGTGAAACAAGTTATGACAATGAAAAGAAATATCAAAAGGAAACTTACAACGAACTGTGTGATTGTTTCATAACTTGACAGCCAATCCTTTTGAGAGTACTTTGTAACAATAGCAAGAAGCGTTACTAAATGTTCTGATGTAATGATATCCTCTGGCTTCACTAAATCAGAAATGTCACGAACTGCTAAGCTGAATTATGGACAGAACGTTAGGTTAAAACTCTAAAGTAGATCTTATACTAAGAAAATTAGAGAGATTGCACAACAAAGCTATAGGATCCAATAAGTAACTTTGCTGCAGTTACAAAGACAGCCATACCTTCCAGTCTGTTTTCTGTTAATTGTATTAAGTTGACTTCGAACATTGGCATACTCTGCAACACGCACCTAAAAGCAAATGAAAGATCTACTATGAAATGCATCATAGTACTGGTAAATTACCATCAAACACATACAGACAGCAGAAAATTAAATGAAAGATCTACTATGAAATGCATAGTAAATGAAAGATCTAATGAAATGCATCATAGTACTGGTAAATTACCATCAGAAAACACATAGAGACAGTAGAATCTACAAAATCTATTGAATTTACATACATTGATATATCTGTACTAAAAGACACAATCAATACAAAATCTATTGAATTTACATAAATTTGTGACAGTTTGGATAGTACGAAACATCTCTGAACTGTAATTTGTGTACTTATCTAGTTGAGGCAATATCCAAAGGTATCAGATAAATTTTCTGAAAAAGAGTTCACAAAACTTCTAACACATTCGAAATACCATCTTATACATTTATTTTCCTGTTTTAGACTTATCAAAAGACACGGCTGTCTAATTATACATTTTTGTTTGTTCTATCCATCAAGAACTCTTCAACAGACTACGATCCTACTAGATCCTAAGTTAGTAGGAAATCACGGGCATAGCATTTGTAAAAAAATATGTTTCGTTTCCTCACACATCATAACAGCAATGTCAAGGTATTAACAACACGCAGAGTAAAATTGTGACGACCGACCTTCATGTCATCCTCAATCTTGGCTATTTGGACATGGATGCTATCCACTGTGTCCCTTAGCGGAGACATTGTAGGGTACTTTGCCTCGTCCCACACAAACCTACCATCCCGTAACCAATTTTCTATATAATCAATACCAACAGTTTATCTGCAAAACAACATGCAATCATTCCAACAAAGCTTACCTAGTGAGATATGAATCAACAGGGATGCCATCCACGGTGAGTGAGCCGCTTTCAACACCGGAAGCCCGCTCGAGGTCCTCGATCTGGCGCCTGATCTTGTGCGACACGCCCTCGATGAAGCTGTTCGACTGCAAAAACGAAAAAAAATTGAAATAAACGAATTAAGCTTCAATTAAGCAAGTAAAAAAAAAAAAAATCCAAAATCAACGCACCTTGAGGAGATCATCGCTGAGAGCAAGCAGCGAGTCAAGCGTGCCCACTCGGAGATCCGGAGTGTTAAACTGCAAACACGAACATTCGAAGAAGAATGAGAATGAGATTGTCATGATTAACTGGAGATCTGGTGCGAAAATATACGATTGATTGCTTGATTGATTGATGAAGAGAAAACTTACGCGGTAGAGAGGGATGTCGAAAGCTTGCTTGGAGATTTGGGACTGAAGGCTGGACCAGATATCGGAGGCGGAGCCGCGGACGGGGAGAGAGACCATCCAGTACCTGGACGCCATTGAAGAAGGTCGAACGAGCTGTCGACCCCTCCGGGAATCGCTGTAAATTTGTAATTTGTCAAGATTTTGTTTCTCGCTCGTTCTCGTTCTGCAGCGACGAGTTCGTTGCTGAGTTGTGAATTCGCATTTCGCACTCGATCTTTATTTTCTTTTTTAACTTTTAAATATGTATTATTATATTAAATAAGTTATAGAAAAACTTCCATCAGTAACTGTCTTATTTTTTGTGTTATTAATTAGATCTTTGTTTATAATCTGTTATTATATATTAATCTTTTAAAAAAATTTAATATAAAAATATATGAAGACTGATATATTAGTTCTTTCAAATTTATTTATGAATAAAATTTTTATTTACAATCCATTATTTTTCATGTTGGAAAACATCTATTTAAA
This sequence comes from Xerophyta viscosa, assembly GCA_002076135.1. Classification (NCBI taxonomy): domain Eukaryota; kingdom Viridiplantae; phylum Streptophyta; class Magnoliopsida; order Pandanales; family Velloziaceae; genus Xerophyta; species Xerophyta viscosa. The sequence continues at coordinate 2,934,653 of MJHO01000005.1, read as the reverse complement.
ATATTTTTAAAAAAAATGAAAAAAAAAAATTACAAATCACATCAAAAAAAATATATTCAAATTTTTTTTAAAAAAAAATTTATAAATAGATATTTTGAGGTTTCAAATTTTTAACTGATTAGTGGATTAATTTTTAAACCATAATTTTAAATTTTCAAACATTTATTTCGAAGTAATTTTTTTAAAAAAGTAAATATAAAAATTATATATTATATAAAATTTTTTTATTATTCAAAACTTCTATGAAGAATATTTATAATAAAGATATTTGTGATATAGTAGTAAAAATATTTGTGATATAATAAAGATAGATTTGTAACTAGTATGAAATGAGCTGCCGACTGTAAGATATTTAAAAACTAAGGATTGCTATGAAATTATCCCATGAGTTTATGCTTTTGGCACTCCTTTTAGGAAGGAGGGGGGACCTTCGGATAAGCAAGAAGAGCTCGTGAGGAACAACATGATATCGATTGTGGTTGGTGGTGGGTAGCTTTCATTCTAACCTTGCAATAGCATTTTTTTTCTATTACGGTCGAATTCGGTGTTTATCTTATATCTCAATCAAATTATAAGTGAAGCTGTAGACCCTTTTAACTTATGCTTGATCAAAGTGAACATTGAGTGGATAATCTATACTTACACCTCCAGATAGTAAAAAAATGATTAGGAAAATGATGATAATCCATTCGATCTGAACAGGATATGAATTCTCAATTATTCAAATGTTTGAGCCAATAAATGACTCAAAAAATACAAGCAGTCTCATTTGCAATAAATGACCAGAAATGTCATTAGTAACTCCTAATATAATCTGAATCATATGTTATTTATCAGAATATGTACCACACACATTCCAAATAGATGATGTGTGGTTTAGATTAAATCTCGACTCATAACAGTCCTGATGAATAGCATTTTTCAAAAATGATCCATGCTACTAAGTTCACGACTTTCTGCTTCTGCTAACTCAATATCTATTTACACTTGGTATTTGAAAACTCTATGCGGCAGATTCTGACCCGTCAGCGCGTTATCTAGTTCTGTAACTTCACCAATGAGCCAGAACCGAAAGCCAGGAATTCTTCGCAATAATTAAAACAAATGTAGGATGTTTGTAGAGAACTGTGTGATAAAGAAGAATTGATATATCTTTGTTGAGCTTTATTTCAACCGCAGATGGCCTCAACTGCAAGTCTTTTCATCGTTCCGGGACAAGGATCACCTCCGAAAACTTCTGGAGCTACAGATACTGCACAAGATTGCTGACCGATACAGTGCTGAAATGGGAAATTTATGGTGTTAAAATCATATCCATAGTTAAAATAGAAATCTCTCCAAAAGCAATTCAGTTCACTTTTGAATAGCACATAATTGTCCCGCGCCCCCAGCATGAGCGGCTCTGGCATTCGCCTCACGAAGCGAACATCCCGAGTTCGACTCCAAGAGGCGTCCCTTAAAAAAGGGTGTGGAGGTCGAAGACTCCTCTGTACCTCGTGGGGAGTAGAATGGGCCCTGGTTTGAGATCTCTTCGGGGAAGTACACCACGATCTGTCCTACCCGTAAAAATAGGACCCCTTGATTGGTGGAACAGGGATCGGTGCCACCCGTGGGTTTACCTGTTACGATCGCTCAAAAGAGCACCGGTTACGGGCAGGATTTTCCCACGCTAATCTTAAAAAAAAAAGGCACATAATTTACTTATTTAAGCACTAAATTAGGAAAGTTTTGCAAGTTCTAGCACATTTATTGATGCCTGAGCGATTTACCTTCTCTAAAGCATCATAGGATTTGTGCGCATGGCAGCTTCCTTCAGTGAAGCTCCCACAATACCCTTCTGGAGTTCCAAAACTAGCAAATTTTATCCGTGTTATCGTCTGCCCAGGATCACAGGATAAGTGGGCTTTCGGTACCATATAATCATTTCTTCGCCAATTTATTAGAGAAGGCTGTCCCTCGGCAATTTTAGCACAGATAGTACCTATTATTCTTTTAACCATCGTGATTCCTGTAGGATCACCACCCCATTCTTCGAACACTACTATCAGATTACCTGTTGGGTATAGCCAGGATCTAGGAACATGATACCTGTAATATTTAGCTTTTTTTTTAAGATAAAAGGATGTAAAACAAATATTTATCGAGAAAAAAAGTAGTTACTGAAGTGAGAATAATTTACCATCTCTGTGAAGATTCTCCACAGTTAGTCTGACATTTTTTCTCATCGTATGTTCCACAATAGTCACAGCCACTACAATCGCCATAAGCTTTATAACCTGGCCAATAACGGCCAATGCTTTGCCCGTTTATCCATATTTGACCTTTTCCCATGCTTTCCATATCCAAAGCCAGCGGCTCATTCCCGTCTGGTGCATTGAAGAAGGACTGAAAATATGCATATAGGATATGGAGTTTCAGTATTATAGCAGTTGGAATCAATAACAGAGTTCAAAACGCATTTTTAATAATAAATTCCAGTGCGGATTTTTTTCCGCATGCTGGAGTAGTCATATTACACCTTGTATTGGCTTAGTTTATAAGAAGCCAAATCCTTCTTCTCAAAAAAATTAAAATTAAAATTAAAGTAAGTGTCAGTATCATTTCCTTCAACTCTTTAAGATAGGATTGCATTTGGTGTTTTGAGAAGGAAGAAATATTCTTAATATTATCAGAGTCAAGATTATCAAATTTGTAAGCACTCTCTCTTCCAATTAGCCTTTTACCTTGTACCATGATAGGGGCTGGTCCAGAGATGGCTCTCCCCACTCAACATTGGAGCTTCCTCCAAGAGTATGAAGGCTTAAAGCTTCACCTTTGAGGCCAACCTGAACAACAATATTATGATAAATCAAGCTATAGAAATTCAGTGAAAACTGAAAGCATCAAAACAAGCTATAAAATAAAAATTCAAAAAAAAAAAAAAAAAAAAAGAAGAAAAAGGGAAGTAACTTGGTATGTCCATTCCTGCCATGTAAGATCAATTCTTCCCTCATTAAGTCCACTCAAGGATACAGGGCCAAGAACCCCAGCATTCCATGTTTCAAAATGTTCTCCTACATTCTGAAAAGAACATGACAAAACCGTGAACTCGAATATGCCCGTTGTTAAAGAACATATATATATATATATATATATATATATATATATATATATATATATATATATGTTCTGAAAGCATACATCATAGACAACTTACTGGGAGACCAACAGATACACTTAATATGGATATCGCGTTGCTTCCTGCCCACAATCTAACATTTCCGGTATACGTGAGTTTTGGATTTTCCAAACTACCATAAATAGTACCTGCCAGACGCAAAATAATCCTCAATGTTACTCCTAAAGTAGGAGGCAAATCAAAAATGCTTCTCCGAGATGACTACAAAGCAGCCTAGAATACCTGCCAGTTGCCCATTGATATAGACATGCAAAGCATGACCGGCTGACATCACCGTAAGTACAGGATACTGCCCATTTTTCAGAAATTGTTCATCTTGCCGTATGTCAACACTGATAAGAAGGTGATCAAATTATGTACAAAGAGTAACATAAAGCATCTTAAATAGGTCGCATGGATTACTTACTATGTGGTATACCATAAATAGTCTGTTTGATCTCTGGTCACATTTATTTGCTCCAATAGCCCTTCAGTGGAGAAGATGCTGTCTTGAAAAGAGTTGGTTTCTTCATGGTAAGACTGCCAAGAGAAACCTCCAATTGGTTCCATGTTCATCTGAGATGTTTGTGAACCAACCTGATTACACGCAAAACAAGTTCTCAGTAGAGGAATCAATAGTATGTTATTATTAATTAGAACCAATTTTTTCCGTACCGTGCCTAGCCGAGTTTTGGTAAATCCCAAACTCGAGACATGCTGTGTATGCCGATCCGTACAATTTTTTGTATTTTTAAAATATTTTTATAAATTATAAAAAGATAATAAAAATAAAAATAAACAAAAACTTTTAAAAAAGAGTCGCAATGAGCTACGTCCGCACGACGCGACATAACGGGTCGCAGCACGCAACCTCGGATAGGGTGTTGTACCCATAAGGGTACTATTCATCATCCTCTTGCGAGGAAGATGAACAGTACCCCCAACCTTAAAAAAACTTGTTTGGTCTGCACAGCTCCAACTTGGTGCCAAATCCCCGGCTCGTGACGGACGGCACACACTATGCCGCTTGGCACGTAAAACCTTGATTAAAACGAACGTATAATTCCGAATAGACTGTAGTTTAAGGGTAATAATGCAAATAAGCTCAAGAATAAAAGTCCAACCCTTGCGGTGTTTAAAACTGTGGTTTTGCAGTCAGGAAGAATGCTGATGGACCATGGAGGAAGATTGTAGTGCAATCCGTTGAATGCTACTTTAGCATAAGAAGACGAATCATAATTGGCGAGGAACGCAACACAAGCTCCATTGTTGGACCTGAACACATGCGACTGCGCATACAGAACGAAACAATAAGCTTAGTCTACTACTTATGAACATTATTCACAACTCTGAGAGGGAAAGCAAGGGCGATAAACCTCTTGGTAATTTCCAAGTGGTGCAATAACAGGATCACCAGCAACCAGAGCTGGTTCGCATAACTTGATTGCTCTATGAAGGTCCTTCAGATGGCCCCATTTTGGTTGCCTTAAAAGACCTAAGCCAAAAAAAAAAAAGAAAACAGAAACATTCAAAATCACACCACGAAATATGGTACTCCCCCTTTTTGAAAGAAAATGCTTGTTATCCAAACCGTGCCACCAACAAAATCTACCAATCCGTATGGTTTAAAAAAAAAAAAAAAGGGGACATTTTTTTCAGAAACTTCTAACATCAAACTTGTAGATTTTGATAAAATCTACAATTTTTATTTTCAAAATGATTTTAAAAGTACTTCTAAATAGTTATTTTGTACCTTCAAAGTTTAACGGATTTTAAAAATAATTTTAAAACTCGCTTCAAATCCGTTGAACTTTAGAGTCCGAAAACAACTAGAAGTATTTTTTGAAAAAAAATTCAATATGTAAATTGTAAATTTCATCAAAATATAAAACTTTCATGTTGGAAGTTTTTCCAAAAAAAATGCTCACATATTATTATTTTTTTTACCATGCGGTTTGGTAGATTTTTTGGTAGCACGGTGGGTGCCACTAGCAGCGCTCTCTTTGAAATTCCCTCAGATATACTAAAGGCAAAGACCATTACATCATCTCTAATGTTTCTTTCATTCCTTTGCAGAAATAATGTGCATATAATGATTGTGTCACAGCTAAAAGATCTCTCCAACAAATTTACAAATTTGGTATATGATATCCTATGCACAAGTATTAAACTAGAAATTTCCGAATTCATACCATACTCATCAAGAGGAGCATCATAATCATAGCTAGTTGCAATGAAGGGACCCCCCGCTGTTCGGCCAAAGTTTGTTCCTCCATGAAACTGAAATAGGAATTACGTAATGTTAATTCCATTGTAAATTTTATAGTGGCTGTTAATGACTAGAATAAAAAAACATCTTGCCATATAGTAGTTGACAAAAGAACCGCCTTTCTGTATGAATTTCGCAACAGAGAAGGCCACATCTTCAACAGGTCTATGGGGGACCGGACCGCCAAAACCCGTGAACCTGCGAATTAAGAGGCACAAAATAGGCAATAAATTTGCAGATAATACAAAATAAGATACAGCAAAAAAAGTAAATCACCAGCATAAACCCAGAAAAAAGAAAAAAAGATTTACCAGCCAGTCCAATTCTCAGTCCACATAGTTGGTTTGTAAGGCTGGTTAGGAGTGAACCAGTCACAGTAGAACCCATTGCAAGTGTTAATCTGTCCGACGTAAATTAGAGGAATATGTTAAGCTATGAAAAACAAAACCAATAGACAAAATGATTTCCCTATTTATCCGACTGTAAAGTGTTCTAGCAAAAGTTTTGGTGTCTCTTCTGGTTGTCAAAGAATATAAACCCCATAATATTCGATTAATGGGAGGGATAAAAATAAAATGATGATAAGGCCTCAACCATGTGCAGTGGGACCATTAAATATTTAGAATATCTGAAGTACAAAAACGAAGGTTGTCAAACAAAATAATGGAGAGAAGGAAGAAGAAGAAGACTTCTTACAACTGGATCAGGGGCATCATCTTGTTTGCACATGACCCAGGGGACCCCTGTGCTCAGATCAACCGCCATTTTTGCCGCCCAAGCTGTATAAGCCTGTGCGGGCTCTCCTTGATCATGCTCCAATGGTCCAAATTCATTTTCAATCTGCACAATAAACACACAAATCACGTACTCACCAATGGAAATTATCTTTTTGGGCCCGTTCGTATCGTCATAACTAGAAAATTATTTACCTGAGAGAGTATAATTGGACCGCCTTGCCACTCGAACAACCCTTCAGATTTCATCATGTTAACAATCTTTTCGGTGAACTTTTGCATTGCAGACTGTTTTGGAAATTTTTTTTTTTTTAAAAAAAAGAAATAAATTAACTAAGCATCTATGACAGGAAATTATCAGTTTTATTAACAGGAAAAAATGGACAACTGAACAAACTGTTACCTTAAATGGTTCATTATTTGTTCTAAAACTGATCCCAGGGACATATTTCAGCCAAACAGGAAATCCTCTAGAAAGCACACAGCAATACCATATATTACAAAATTATGATTAAAACATTATAAATAGAAATAAATAGAGCTATGGATCAATTAAAATACAAAAAAACAGTACCCAAAATTCCACTCAGCACAGATGTAGGGGCCAATGCGAAGGTGAACATACAGTCCTGCCTGCTGTACCAGCTTGACGAATTTTACCAGGTCGTATCTACCCTCAAAATAATACTAATTTCCCCAAAAATAATCAACTAATTAGCCATCATAAAGCAAAATGAGAAATCATTCATCATAAATGAACACTTTATTCATAAAAAAATAAATAAATAAAACATCTGGTGAGAAATCATTCATCATACATATGAACAATTTATTCATGATAAAAAAAATTTAAAAAAAAGAAAAAAAGAAAATCATTTGATGATAAAAAATTCACCTCGCCGGGAGATGGTTCATGGCCGTTCCAGAAAACATAAGTCTGGATAACATCCAAGCCACCATCCTTCGCCTTCTGGATGAGATCCGGCCACATCTGGAATACGGCAGCAAAGATTAAACAAGCCACATTTTACAAATCTACGGAGCAGCACTCTGTTTGATACCTCAGGTACGCTTCTTGGGTAGTGAATTGATCCCGAGATTAAAATTCTTCGTTGCCCATTGATGATAACAGCTTTGTGGTCGTACGACACGGCGGCGTGTGACCACTGAACCGCCGCCGCCGCTGCCATTACCACCGCCAGCAACAGCGACGGCTCTCTCCACCCCATTTTAAAGCTGATCAAAACTTTACTCTACTCCACTATATATATATACACTACTCTAGAAACTCATGCGAGAGAAGAGAAAGAGAGAATGTGAGAGAGACTCTGCAAGTGGGTCAGATACTTTGCTAACTTCTCCGTTCCTCCTAACTCCGCTTTCGCTTTTAAATTCTCACTCTACATTTTGTTTCCTCCCTTTTTATTCTTAAATTACATTCTTTTTTAAGGCGGGATAACTTTGGTGTAATGTTGGGATTGGAATGTAAGTTAGTTTACAGTGTTTTTCTGCTTCCTTTACCGGTGGGGAAGACAGTGGAGAAAGGGACAGGCGTACGCGCCGAAAAGAAGATGGAAAACGCGCCGGAAGTGGAGTAAGTGGGACTGTGGGAAGAACTTTGTCAAAGCTTATGGTTTACTTTTAAAACGAATAAATCGATAAAAGTAGCAATTTTTAACAGTTTTCTTGTACTATACGGCGATCTGTTGTATGTTATTTTTTGGATGGTTCCACATAATTATGTCTTAAAAAAAAATAAAAAAAAATTATCAGACCATCCTCACTTACATAATTAGCTCAAGAAAATAGCAAATATTAGGCCGTACGAGCTGACTGCCTCTGGGAAAGTAGCACAATCAACTAGTTTGGTTCTGATAACTAGTGAAATTAGATACTAAAATGTGATTGTGGTTTAGATTTGAATTCCAGATAACTAATGACATTCCCAAATTCTAAGAGTTGGTTAATGACAAAGATTTAATAATGTTAAGCTCATCTTATTTCTTAGCTTTTCTACCTGTGGGAACATCAGATTGGCGTTAAAAGGGGTATAAAATTGACCACATTGCTGTTCTCAATTTGTAGGAAAGTGTTCCAAGAAAAACAGGCTCCTATTTCACTATAAATTTAACAAAATAAGAACTTATCAAATGCTCTGTTGGGCCACGGCACTTATGGCGAACTATTAGAAGCTTTCGCTTCAAAAAATGAAAGTTTCGGATTCAAATTCTACAAACATCCCCCACAAAAATAGAACAAGCATTCGGATTTTTTGAAATTTAAAATTTGAGACTTCTCGATTGATGGAATATAGATCGATATTATATATAAATTTATCTGTTATAACGGTCGTTTTAAGCTGGCCAATCACCGACATAATTTTTTTTACGTTAATCTAAAGGAGTAATTTGTTGGGCTGATGGGCCCTTTTTTTATTAAGATTACAATATAAATCGAATTCGATGGTTACAAATAAGAGAGAGAGAGAGAGAGAGTAAATCTGAGTCTAGCATGGAATAGACAGGTAGTGATGAGGAACTTTCTGTACAATATTTGTTTAAAGCGTAGGTAGGTCAGGAAAATTATTATTGTGGTGTTAAGTAGATCATGATATGATTATTCTAGCTTCATATTGAAGCTTATTGATATGATGATGTGGTTTGGTGCTATATATTAATAATAATTATAGTGCTTGCTAACAACTTAAGCAACTGAGATATGCATGGCTTGCATTAACATACATGTCTTGAAAGATATCCAATCCCATGTGATTTTTTTTTCAACTTGCATTTATTTATTTATTGCTAGATCTAAATAAGATAATGGTCGATTACCACGGTGAAGCAGAAGTAAGCACCACCTAAAAATATATATTACGACAGTCACACAAAATAGGCCAATTAGGCCCATTATTTTTTTCTCAAAATCTCAAAAAAAAAAAAAAAAAAAAAAAAAAAAGGAAAAAGAAGAAGAAAGAAGATAATGATCGGCATTTTATGCAAAACCTATAAGCAGAATACTTAGTAGGAAAAGCTTTGTTTTTTTTTTAGCTGCAATCTGAACTGCATCCTACTCCAAAATTGATTCCATACGACCATACGCACAAGCGTATGGATCTGTGTATGTGTATGTGTATATTTTGGTTTATTGAACATGTTTTGTAAAGTTGCTCTCTTTTTAAAAAAAATAAAGGCGATGACATTTTCATTATTTCACACTATAAAAGTTATTTTAGATGACACTCTTTAGCAAATTGTCACTACTTTTTTTATAGAATAACTAAAAAAAATCATCCATAGAAAAATCAACCCCCCTCCTCTATTTTAGGGCCGTGCAAATAAGCCCTTAGAAATGTGGGTTGATATGCAAACTAGCCTACTAAACATGGATATGGGCCCGACAAATAGATGATGGGCTCACAACATTAAGATGTTATTGGGTTGGGCTTGCCACAACCCAAAATATCATTAACGTCGGCTTTGGACGCGATCTATATGGGGAGTGCTTAATGCATACGGTTATTGCAAAATTGTAAGTAACTTTCAAGCAAGGGCCGCCAAAAATTGTTATCGGTATTGTTTAGTAATCTAAATTAGGTCAGTTTTAGAAGGATATGACATAGTTTTTTAAATTATTGGTATTGGCAATGATACTAACTTGATTTGTCATTTTAAAATAAAAGATAGTTATATCAACTCAGAATAAATTGTTGAATATATATGAAATTACTATAATGCTAAAGTAGAAGTGGTAGTATAACAAGAGTAGAGAGAGAGAGAGAGAGAGAGAGAGAGAGAGAGAGATTATGGGATTAATGTTATATGAGGAAAAAGTTATAAATAATTGTAAATGTGGTTAGTTTCATATCTTATAATTAAGAAAATAGTTTTAATTTTAAATATTGTGCTAAATGAGGTTTTAGGAGCTAACGTACTACATATCAAGATACATTCACTTTGTGCTTTAACATTATCTTTTCTCTTTATAGCTGACGGCATGTGCTACTTATAATAATAAAAATAGCATTCTATTAGTAGAAATAGAAGCAAACATATCACAAGAAGGACGGCAATATAAATTAGGTAATCTACATGGCAATGTGAAAAGAATAATTTAAACGTCAAAGTGGAAAATGTGCGTGAGAGTATTTTTTTATTTTTCTTAATTTTTTATTTTTTTTATTTTTTTGCTTTGCGTACATGAGAGTATGAAATAGATAATTTGACCGAGATTTCCCTATCTTATCAAAGAAAAGGAAGTGAGCCAGCTTTCATAAAGAAACTCTAACTTAGAAGGTGCATCTTTTGCCCCATATTCCAGAGCATCATAAACATACAACTTCCTCGTGAATTCGATTCGTAAAGCAACTCCTACTCTAAAGAAGTGTTGCAACTTTAGGCCGCAAGCGGCCCACATGAGTAAGCCATGCGGGTACGTCTGAGAGATCGAGCAGGCCAGCGGACTAGCCCGCAAGCCAATCGTATAACTTTGATTTACGCACACCTTTGATTTTTTTTTTTTTTTTTTTTTTTTTTTTTGGGCACTGTACAGTGTACTTTTTCATTTTTTTTGTCAATTCTTTTTTGTTTATATATATATATATATATATATATATATATATATATATATATATATATATATATATTACTTTTTTGCTTTATCTACACATAGTGAATGAGCAAAGTGAATTTGAAGGCATGTAAGTAACTTTGGAATTATAAATAAATTTTGTTTAACACATCTTTTATTTTATGATGAATTTTGTTTGTATCCTCTACACATTTTTCTTTTCTATATTCTTTAATTTTTCAACTTTGCACGCTATATGGTTCACTCTTTTCGCTTTTTCTTTTTTTTTAATACTTTAATTGCTATTTCAATTTTTCTTTTTCTTTTCAATTAAAAATGCCGCGCGAGCTGACTCAACAGGCCACCATCCCGGTTCACCCGTACAACAACGGATAGTCCGAACGGCACCCAGCAGCCAACAGTGTTGGCCAAGACTGACCCATATTTTCTGGATTTCAATCTAAAACTTCTTTTAATTATATTGACTGCCGTGTCCACCTCTTTCATACAATCAAATCAATTATGAATAAACTCGTCGTCATGCATTTTTTGTGGACACAAGAGTAGTGTATCTCTCCTTAGCCACTTAACTTTTAGTAGAGAATATTTGCCTAACAGCCCACCGATTGACCAGGCCTTCTCGGTTCCAGCCCCACGGCCCACGGTTTGTTCGTGATGGTGCAGGCGCTATGCCATATGTATACGCCGATAAGGAAGACTGATGCGGGTTTGGTAAAAGATCTCCCTACTCCGACATCATCGAGATTCATGAGCCGATATCCTAGGGTCATGCACGGGACATTCTCCATTTCCGGGTCCACATCTATATCTACGTTCATATTTGGTCAGACTCGATTATACACTACTATTGGTGCGGTAATTATAAAAATTCCCTCGACATGATTAAGAATTAACTCAAGTTGTATGTAAGGCCATATGTATGAGCGTAAGGCATCTCCAATTTCTTAGCCTGTTTTGATAATAAAAGAAGTTTCTGATTCTCCTTTCGCTTATGTGTCATATAGTTTAATTCAATCTAGCCTTTACGATTGAATAACGGTCGCACGGTTGACGGTCGAATTACTGACCCGCGACAATTGACAACATCCACAAATTTCTCCAACAATGCACAAATTTTCCTATTAATCACAATAAATAATACCTCTTGAGAAGATTTGTGGTTTTCCTAGTACCATACTGTCGCAGCAATTCAAACAACCTACCAAACTAAATTTTAGTAAACCAAGGAATTGAACCCAGTTCCTTGGCAAGCTGGAGGCTGGAACAAGCAACGAAATGCTTGCGTGGACGATCAAAACTCCCGTGATCACAAACAGAAAATCGCGAAGCCAGCCTAACGTAGTCTTCTCTGCATCAGACCAAGTGACCCGGGCCTTCGCCCAAGGAATGTGACCCACTCCAAGCTTGGGCCAGGCGAGAGTTTTTCCATATTAATTTCGAAAAAAGAAAAGGACAAATAGAAAATCGTGATCAAATTCCAGACATCAGGCATCCAACATGCTTGGAACAGGATCCTAAGTTCACCGTGAGATAAAACAAATATATTTTTTGAATTCAAACTAATTTGAACAAAAAAGAGGAAGAGATAACGAATTTCGAGATTATCTCATGATCGTCTTGTTGTGCAAAATTAGCAATAATTAAAATCCTTGATCCTCATTGTGACTAATAAATAATAGGGTCGTCCTATCATCCATAAGGCTGTAAAAAATAATTAAAAATTATTTTAAATTTTATAATAGTAAAATTTATAAGTTGTAAGAATTTTAATTTTTCTCAATTGTATCTTATTTTTCATACAATGTTTATTAAATAATTTAAATTTATATTAATTATTAAAATATAAGATATCGTTAAATTTCTTTGAGAGATATAGATGTTTAAATAATTAAATAATGTACTTCTGGACTCTCATGAAATCTTTAAATTAAAGGCTTAGCCCGGAAGAGAAACTCCCTCTTCCACGAACCTCGGAAGTTATCGCACGAGCGAGCGAGCGAGTACCTCGAGATGGGAGAACAAGCGATGATATCGACGGCAGAGATTCATCTGCCGGGCTTCGTGATCGAGAGATGCGACGCCGAACGTTTAGCGCGGGATCTCGCCGGAGGATCGCTGGAGGAGCTCCTGCCTCTTCTAGTCCCGGCGGCGCAGCGCCTTGCGAGGCCGCCGATCTCGCGGTACCACGTCGGAGCCGTCGGATTGGGATCAAGCGGCCGGATCTTCGTCGGTGTCAACATGGAGTTTCCTGGCGTTCCCCTCCACCAATCCGTGCACGCCGAGCAGTTCCTCATCGCCAACGCTGCCGCGCATGGCGAGGCGGCCATCGCTTGCTTCGCCGTCTCCTCTGCCCCCTGTGGCCACTGCCGCCAGTTCCTCCAAGAACTCCGCAACGCTTCTCAGATCCAAATCCACGTGACCTCCGACTCTAACTGTCCGAAATTGGTGTACCGACCGTTGTCTCACTATCTCCCCTCCCCCTTCGGCCCGCCGGATCTTCTCGCCTTCGACGTCCCTCTCCTGCTCGAGCCACACAGCAACCCCATCGGAACCCTAGACGAAGACTACCAAGAGGCCAACTGCAAAGTGGACATCTGCAACGGGCACGGAAAATTAGACGATAGGCTGAGATCGGCGGCGGAGAAGGCGGCCCGTGGTGCCCACGCGCCGTACAGCGGCTGTGCCGCGGGGTTCGCGTTGGCGAACGGCAACGAAGGTGGGAGAATCTGGGCGGGTGGGTACGCGGAGTCGGCGGCCTACAACCCGTCTTTAGGGCCGGTACAGGCGGCGCTAGTGGCGTGGGTCGCCGGCGGTGGCGGTGATTGGGACATCATCGAAGCGGCGGCGCTTGTCGAGCCCGAAGAAGCAGTGGTGTCCCATGAAGAGACCGCGCGGCTGCTTCTGTCTAAGGTGGCGCCCAAAGCTCGGTTCCGCGTCTACCGCTACCGCCGCTCCCCCTCCGCCACCGTCGTGGCGGACACCGCCATCTCCGATGTCGCTGTCGCTTAGATTGGTCGTATGCGAATCAGTGTCATTGTTGATGGTGAAGAATGGACGGCAGAGATCGAACGGTTGGGAGTTCGGATCGGGACGTGATGGTTACGGGCGTCTGCGTGGGTGGTGGTTCATATAATTGATAAATTATTACCTAATTATTATGTTGGAATCTACCAAATGAAGTAAATAAATTATTAATATTTAGTTTAATTGGGTGCCTCTGATTCCTTGGACTAGACCGATCAACTCGGTTATCTTTCGAGACAAACGCCGATCAAAATTGTTATCGAATATCCCAGTGCAACTTTTTAAGACGTTAACATTAATATTACTTCTTTAAAAATATTAGTTTCTCTTTTTATTTAACTATATATTTATTTTTAATTATGTATAGATATAAAATTATTTTAGAGACCGTGGATATGCTTTAGAGAAATTAGATTTTGTAATAAATGTGTAAAGATAAAAAGAAAAAATTACGTAGTTCAATGTCCGAGTAACCTACGGAGTAAATAAGACATTATAATAATTATTTCTTGATCCTGCCCATGTAGAAAATAAGATTGTGATTTTCATCCCATCATAAACTGAATAAGGTAACGCTTTGGATCATCCCCTTCTTATAAGAAACCCATTTTGACATCAATTTTTACTTTGCTCAACCTACCAAATGCCACATAAATCTAATAATAAGAGTACACTTAGTGATATCAATTTCGATATCGATGCTAGGTTATTAGATTTTACGCCCTATAATAAGTGGAGGGAATAGCAGACTTTTTTTCGAGATCGCGGACGATTAAATAGATCTTCAAATGATTTGCAATTTATTGTTTGAACGAGAGATCCTTCAAGCTAAACTTAGTTACGATTCTCCTAGTTATTCGATAAAAAAGGCTAATGTAGCTATACCTAGCAAACGGATAGGTCGGATAGGACCCCATGTGGGTCTATGGGTGACGATGGACGGATAACTATATATGAACGGGTCAACTTTTATATACATGTACCCGCTCGTAGATTTACTGGCGGATCCGCTGGTATCCGCAAAATTTAATAAAAACAAAAAAAATAAAAACTGACGATAGCGATTGCGACGAGGTGAGGAGGTCGCCGTGCGTGAGTGAGACGAGCGAGAAGCCGACAACGGGATCGACGTAGACGGGTAGTTGATCGATGGGCATGGACGACAACAGCGAGATCTAATGTGACATCAGCGAGATCAACGACGATGAGAGAGGGCATGTCAATAAGCGACTATGACGGCAGTGAGATATGCAAAGAGGTATGTGAGATCAGTAGATAGATTGGGGTTGCGCCTAAAAGCGCGACTTCCAGGAGTGAATGCAGAGGGCCGCTGGCACCCGCTCGTTTAACCCGCAATTTGCAGTACAAGCGGCTGATACCCTCATCCGTTTTTTAGACCAAATTTGTTACTCATATCCATTCGTCACATATGGATATCCTATATTCATGAGTACGGGTAAAAAATTATCAAGTCTAAATATTACACTTCCAATATATGTCATCTGCAACATCTTACTTTAACTGTGCATATCATGACCTTTTGACGAAGATCTCACTTTTCTTTTAACACTATAGATTTTAAAACAAACCCACAATTCACGATTAGGCCTAATTGCAAAGAATACATTTAATCCAAAAAATAATCTGAATGGTGTGTTTTTCGCGCATCTCGTGATTGATAATTCACATTTTCGGCGCTCGAAAATATCCTTCAGACTATTTTATCAGAACTAATATTATTTTTTAATTGCAAACTGCTCGTCAGTTCTGTTCTATTTGGTTGTCGACTTGTCGTACATCATACACCCTTCAGCTGCTTTTGATTAAAAAAAATCTTTATTAAACACTTGTAAGTTTTTCTAAGACGCGAACAGCTAAGCTGGTGGCTGCTAAATAAAATAGTACAAGCAATAATTAAGCCTATAATGTATCACTTTTCGTCGCTTTAAGCCATCACCATAAAGAAAGATATTCACGACAACTCCGCTTGTCTTAATCTTCTTTTGTGTTATTACCACAACAAAAAAACACGTTTAATTAATTAATCGACCACGCGAGACATGTAACCTGTTGCATTCTTAAGTGTCCTTTCAAGGCGATCGATAGCTACACCCGCAGATCCACCCACCGTCAACCTTGAAATAAATAAATAAAATAAACAAATATATATATATATATATATATATATATATATTATATATAGGCACTTTTATAGGCCCAAGAGGGTTGGTTTTATCAAAACAGAACAATGGGGCCGATAAGCCGAAAGGTGATTAGAGATGTCCAGGTTTTACTTTTACCAATTGCCCAGCTCATTTTAAATATTTTATTAATATAACGAAAACATGAAAACTACATGCCTAAAAAAGGAAACGTCTTTCCTTTACGGGAAAACAAAATTGAATATTAGAAAAAAGAAGTCTAAATTGGACAAACC
The DNA here is from genome assembly GCA_002076135.1 of Xerophyta viscosa. NCBI lineage: Eukaryota > Viridiplantae > Streptophyta > Magnoliopsida > Pandanales > Velloziaceae > Xerophyta > Xerophyta viscosa. The sequence continues at coordinate 2,918,442 of MJHO01000005.1, read as the reverse complement.
GGCAGAAAATCAAGGTATTTATATTTATTCCAGTACAAATGGAGACAAAGGGGAAGATAATAATTGCAACCAAACATTTAACAAGATAATTTAACTCCATTAAAAAAACAACCAAGACAATATATGTTGAGATTTTCCTGGAAATTGGTCAACCGGACGGAATCCTTTGGTACTCCGTCAAATTTGGACTGGACTCATTTGGACTGGACTCAAATTGGACGCAATATCCGCGATCACATTCTCCATGCTTATTATGATATCTTTATAGGAAGTTCTTCATTTAACACCATGCTTGGTCATTGATCCACAGCTAAAATCTGGAGTGTCAACAAATGCCACAGAGAACTCGGGATTTGGAGCATGCAGCTCAAATACTATCTGCGTACAAAATCAGAAACTTGGTTAATCAAAACGTATTTTTCAACACTGCAATTAAGGAAAAAAAAAACAATTAGCACATGAAGCATCAGAGGGTAATACCTTCAATCCTGAAATGAGAATCACTGAATGGTTGCTTCAAATATAAAATAAAATTGTAGCATATATAGAAAAAAAAAATTTCTTTTTTTTTTAAAGAGCAGATTGTTGCTACCTGCTCTCACACAAAAAGCTCCGAGCAATACTTTACTGGCTTCAAAGTATAACTAGCTATTGCATTGTAAGAAAATTTCAAGTTTTCGAAGTTTAAACAGAAGAATCATACCACTGTGTTCTCTCCATGCTTAAGGATCGGTGCAGGAACATAAAGCGTACATTGTGGACCACGTGACTGCGAAATCCAGTTTAAAATTAGGAACAGGTATGGTATCATGACTAACTTTAATAAAAATGATGGTATATTACCGGCCAATATCTTCCGATATTGAAATTGTTAATAAAAGCAACCCCTTTGTTCCAGCCATGAAATGATATAAATGTATCTTCAACTCGGTTTGCTGGCTCAATATACAAGCGCCCTTCATATATTTGTGGCCCTTCAAATGCATCATCTGAAATAAATCAATAAGAATGCTTAGGTCTAAATGTGTGGCCATAATCATAAAATTTCTCCAGCTAATTTACTGCAATATGCATTTACTTTAATTGCAATACATATCTAGCAATTGTTTGTTAGTTTAAAAAAAAATAAAAATTTCGATCTGATGACAGCCACATCCTCCAGTTATCAAACGATAGTCACATCCTCGATTTATCGACTGACTACAGTTCCAAGATCATTGAATTGCAAATGCTTAGTTGTGATCAGATTAATGACATCCTATCTGATTTACAACGATGTTTCACCAAATCTTTCTTCTAATTGTCATTTTTCTTACTGCCAAGTGATTATGGATGCACTTCATGAAACTTTAGCAGTATTACATTCATGATAGGAATGTTTTTTACTTACCAGACAGACCCCTTAGAGTAGTATGGTCTGATATCTCATTGGTTCTAGATTCCAGAACTTCTATGATTGGATTGCTTTTGAAGAAGTTATTCAAGTTCTCTAAATAAATAGGATAAAATGTCCACTTCTTCATAACTAGGCCATCTAATAGAACAGTGGACAAAATACCCTGGAATGTGGAAGCAAGTAAGAAGTCAACCATTCATCAAGATAAGATGTAAATCTTCACAATCAGTAATTTGCAATTTTGAACAGTGACACGTTAAAAACACTACAATTACAGGTTATCTGGACAACATACCTTGCGGTCATACATATAGCGACCGTAATTAATACGACCCATATTCTCAACCTGTGAGAAATAGGAGTAAGGAAACTGTTATGAATATGCAAAAAAAGACATGGTAGAAGATCAGTTCATAATCGTGCTATAATGGGCAAATTGATATGTTGTCCCTCAAGTGGAAATTTTAGCAAGTTGGTTCAATTATGACTTGCTATTTCTACACGAAGATTTGAATAGCAATATGGAAGTGCAAGTGTTATGATTCCATTTATATCATCAACAAGATTACATAAAGTTCTTGACTAGCAAAAAGAAATTTGCAGTTACCAGAATTGATAATCTGGCATTAGAAGAACAAGTAATACTGGGAATCAATATGCCTTTATTTGACCATCTCTCTATTGTACCAACATATCTTACAGCACTTCCATTATAATCTGATGAACATGAAACAAACACTTGTGCTCTGTCATGAACCTGCATGCATAGAAATGCACTAAGATATCATCATTTGCTGGACTAAAATATTATCAATAAAAACAATAGATGAGACAAAGAAATGAGTGCACAATAAAGCAAACCTTTGCAATTGAAAGAATGCTGCCAGATTGCTTATTAGGGTATTCTGACTCATAAATGGAAAATCCAAACATCTGGACAACAGGCAATAAATTGAAGACAAGATATGAATCAGAAAAATAATAACTTCACGCAACTATAATCAATCACCATATAAGATTCAAACAAAACGAGAAACATTGCCTGGACTTTAAAAGCTACCTGTCCAGCTGATTCCATGGAAATAGGCTGTTCTGTTTCAACATGGCTACTTGCATCACAGATAACACCAAGCACCTCGAATAAAGATGACCTCCTGCTAAGCTTAACATTCCCATATGAAGCTTTTCCATTATTAGGTGGAATTTTAGGAAAAGATACACGGTTATATTTCTTGATCACACTGTTCAATGCTAAAAACCATGAAAATTAAGAACATAAATTGAATAAGATTTCCATGTTATCATTTGATTCAGAATATAAATTTGACTTCTAATATCACTATTAAGAAAGTCAGTTCTAAAATAGAAATGATAAACCACACAAAATGTGCATGGTATAACTGGATCTGTTAAAATAAAGTGGTAAAAACTAGGTTATATCAACATGCCTTTGAATTTTGCGTTGTCCAAATCACCCCACTCCTTTATTGGAGCATCCTGATAATGAAACGTGGCATAAGTAATTTAGGTAAGAAGGAAATTCAAAAACACAAAGAGAAACTATTGAATTGTCTAAATTAAGAATTTCGTCAAAGAATTACTTTTGTCTAAGAATTAACAAATTTGCAACTCTTCTTACGTAATCATATGAGGTAAGATCGGGTTTGTAATCAGAATCATCCGTGCCAGTATTTGCACCATTAAAGAATCCAAAATTGGTTCCACCATGCGCCATCTACATGCAGAAGACCTAAGTTAATATTTGAAAGTATAAATTCCCACTTAAGAAGTCATACTTAGTCATACATAAAGCACAGCGGATCCATTGAGAGACAAAATTTTTTCAAGGGCTGCAGCAGTAGAGCTGGCATCAGTCGCTGCAGCAGGCTCACCCCAATGTGTTAGCCATCCAGTATAGAACTCCCTACATAAGAAAAAAAAGAGAGAGGGGAAAACATAAGTTGTACGCTCCATAAGTGTAAGTGCTTTGACACAAAAACGCAGTCGACTAACGCTGTCAGAGGAGGAGACTTTCCTGGCGCATTATACTTCCTTTGCAATTCAAATATAGGCCAGGGTTCTTCACCGGTAGAAAAGTCGACAGCTACCTCGTCCAAAATAAACATATAAGTATGATATACAGTATCTGACCTCTAAGTGCATTTAGCATAACTAAAAATGTATACAAGTAAACAGAATGCATTATGGCGATCATTCGATACAACAAGGGTGTTTGAAGAAGGGAATTAAGGTTATTTAGTTTGACTTGGTTCTTCTTTAACCTTCATCTAATGCTTGGAATGTCAAAAGTTCAACTCCTGTTTTACTCTTTTGCTACTAGATGAGCAAGTAAACTTGTGGTATTACAGATATGAATCAATCCATCTATCTCAGAGGATAAAATCACTTTCCATTGCCACTGGTGTTCTCATTCATGGCTACAAACTGTACATGCCGATGAATGGGAGACGATCAGTATGTGCAAACATCATGTCGGTTGGAAATTGCAGCTGAGGTATAATACTTGCCAATTGAATTAAATACCTGCGAAAACATCATCTCTGGGAATAGTGCCCTTATCTAAAGTATCCTTGGTACCCCCATCAGTGGTGTACCTGCCATGCAATTGAACCCACATATCCAATTACCAACTGAAGCATTTAATTATTTTTTGAAAATGTTACATTATACTTTATAATCCATTGTTAATCACACCAAAAAAGATTTCACAGAATTAAATCAGAATATAATGTAAACAGCAAAGGACTTGATATTTCTAGAATGAACATGTTTATTCTAAAGCTTGCGTACTAATGTATGAGGTCAACAACCTCAGTCAGGTACTCCACAACACCTCTCTAAAGTGGATACAATCAAATCCTTGTCAGTTTGAATAATTCAAAAGTTTTATCAATTTACTGGCTACTGTCCAAATAAGTTATTTATTATTTGTTTCTTTACTTTTTATATCAGCATGTTATATGCAGACTATCACGTGCAAACAACACCAAATTTCTACAATACCAGATGACTATGAGTACAGCTCATCACCGAGCATATATAGCAAGATGCCAAGAACAACATCCCGGTGATAAATCCGACTAGAGTTGACTGGGGAGGATAAAATGTAAGCAACCATGCCTGGAGAAGGTTGTCTCCTTATGACCCTCAGTCTGAAGAAGAAAAATCCAAGAAGCACGACGAGCACAAAATTCGCGGATAAGAAAATCAAATTGTTGCCCGGTCGCCCTACGCAGTCTCCCTCTAGCTTACTAACTAGAGAACAACATTGGTTTTACTCTAAAGTAGGCCCCAACTTAATCCCAAGCCAGATCCATGTCTTTATCTTTTTTATGTAAAGAGTGCGCAAATCAATCCGGTGTGCAGGGGGTTATCTACGTTCAACTACTACAGGTAGGGGCTGATCTGGTAGGGTATCGATTGGTCTCTCTCTCTCTCTCTCTCTCTCTCTCTCTCTATATATATATATATATATATATATATATATATATATATATATATATATAATAGAAAAAAAGAAAATCAGACCTAAATCTTAATGTCACTAACACTAATTATACGCCTCCACTCTGCTTGATTTAGACAGTTAAGTCTTCGCATTTTTCTAGAAAGGTAAGGTCATATCTGATATTCTCTCTCCAACTCTTTTTAAGCCTCTCTCTTTTTCTTTTCCACTCATTCGTCAACTCTTCACATCTTCTAACTGGTCTAGTTATTGGTCTCCATCGGACATTACCAAACTATTGCAATTGTCTTTCCCTCATCTTGCCTTGAGTGGGACCACTTGGAGTTTTTATTTGATCGTCTCATTCCCTTCATATAAACCACTCAAAAGCTTAAGCATGATGTCACCTTCTTTGTTACTCCAGCTGCAAAAATATATGCTGCAGAAACTAGTATAAGATAATTTTAATTGAAAAGCAGCCCTGCTTACAAGATCACATCATTCCCAAGGTGTCTCCTAGCCAAATCCACAAGGTGTTGAAGATAAGTTTTGTCATCTCCATATGAGCCGAACTCATTTTCAATCTGCAGGATAATGTCGGTAACTGCTCATAATAGAGGATCATGGTATACTGAAGTGCTAATAACAGGAGCTTAACGTCAGCAATGACTATATTAAGAAAACTATGATAGCAAAGCCTCATACCTGTACCATAATAATGGGTCCCCCATTAATGTATAACATAGGAGCAACTTTAGGAAGTAGAACTTCCCACCATCTCTCAACCTTCAAGCAAATGCACTCTAGTTTAATCAACAGATTGCTACTCAATATAATTGCCACATGGCTAAGAGCAGGACTATTAAGGGAAAACATCTATAATCTGCAGTACAAACAAGATGCTGTGTTTATTATATGTCATTTGGGATCACATCTAGGATCCAATATAGCAGAAGAAAACAATACATTTAGCATTACATAAACAATATTGCCCAATCAGGTTAATAAAGAAAGGAAAATGCTTGGCATCACGGATCTGCGCACGGAACCCATGGAAAACGCGTTTCCCGCGACTGTCAAACGCATTTCCTAGTCACGGGAAACACATTTCCCACGGGTTCCATGCGCGGATCCATGATGCCAAGCTTAACCCATAAAGAAAATACTTATTTCATTATAAAATTCTTCGTAACCAGAGCTCAAAAAAGTGATTAAACATTTTTGAGTTCTTATAAATATAGAACTTACTGCTCGCAGGTATGCAGGATCGGATGATCTGAGCTTGACAGGAGGTTCTATAGAAAGCAGCCACGCAGGAAAACCCCCAAGATCCCATTCTGGGGCCAATTTCCATGTTTGAACAATCAAAGAAAGAAAACTGAACATAATACTCATTAATATACCCTTTCAAATGGAATTCTTTTTGGTATAGAAGCCACATGTAGCACCAGGTCATGACGCTCACGTGTTAAACGAGTTCTTTATTTGTGACTAACAGAAACATATTTGGCATGATATTAGCCTATTAGAACCTACTTGGAAATTGAAACTGTCCTCAAAAGTAGATTCCTCTCTAATGGACTGGTGTAAGAGCATTATCAATGCAGAATAATTTTTCCAGACGCACACACGTAGCAATTACCTAAAACCAAATTGCCACACTAGCTCAGGAAATAAGTTGTGCAGAATATTTTGCCTTCTTCTAGAAATTAACAGCAAGCAGATGGTTGACAATAATGATTGGAGGATAACAATGGAGCTCCCTATGCAGCCTCTTTTTGATGAGGAAAGGCTTCGAGTACAATGATAGTGCAAAAGATTAAGCAAAAAATTAAGTCAAAAAATCATAAGGGACAGTGGAGGTTCAATTACTGTAACAAAATGAAATTGATGAAGTTAGAGACAGACGTGAGGCGAAGATCCAGATTCATAGTAATTATTGCCATAAAATGCATAATAACCTGCACATATGTATGGCCCCACACGAAGCATGACCAGAAAATTCAACTCTTGTGCAAGCTTCAGAAATGATTCAATATCTGCAATATCCTTGAAAACCCATTTCTTTGGTGATGGTTCATGTAAGTTCCAGGGGACATAGGTTTGGATGGTGTTCAAACCCAAGGCCTTTGCTCTTAAGAGTCTATCCTTCCAATACTGCATGCATTTACATCATATTGCAAATAAGCAACCTATGGAGGACAAGAATATAATGCTTACAAATAACTTAAAGTAAATGGAAAGAAGTAACAATCTGAGTCTCATGAGCACATAAGCAACTCTGTCAATTATGGAAAATCAAGCAAAACTATCATTGAGGAAAAGTAAGGAGGAGAAGCATTTGATAATACTTTCAGAGTCCATCTGCAACAAGAGAGTCCGTGTGATTGCTGGAAGTGATGAATTCAAGAAACTCATACCTTTCATACAAGCACTACTGCAGTAGAAACTTATACAAGCACATATGTTCTCTTAATTAGGTCTTTTTAAAAAAAAATAAAAAATCTCATAATTGGGTCGAAAAGCAGCAGAGTCTAAGCTACATTTCTCCCCAAAAAAAATGTCGAGCTACACATAACAGGAAGCAAGAAGCAGGTTACATATACAAGCAAAATTGCCCACACAATATATCCACCCTTGTAATTTGAGCAAGTAAAAACATGGAAAAAGATAAAAAAAAAGCTGAGCCTAACTATGATGTACACTTGTACAGTGTGTATGATTATACTTTGCTAGCCAATCTTTACTCCAGAAATAGAACCTGTGGAACGATGCGAAAATAGTGCACATCGCCACCAATGATTTGATATGGCTCGCCATCTTTCCAGAACTTATCATCTGAGATCCAGAATCCTCGTGACTTCACCTGTTCCATTCAAATAATTTCTATAAGTTAACCAATTGCTTTGTTTTTCTTTTCTTTCCATGCCTAGAGATAGCTACTTCTGTAGATATAAGCAACACTGGAAGAGTAATTACAAATTTAAGCTACTTAGGTCCTTAACGTACGTTTAGTTTAAATATAAAAAACACAACACTTAAAGCTTAACCTCCTAAGCTCAACCTGTACCTGCTCTGCTAAAAGTTTCAGACTATCAAGGTTGGTTCGCGAAGTAAGGAATACTTAGCTAAAGCTATATCTGCCTTACATAGTTACATGTGTAACATAAGCCGGATTTGGGACTTAAGCTAGGATGTAACAACTTCCATAAAATATTGTACTATTAGGTCCTATTAAAAAAAGGGAAAATGGAATATCAGCCCCTGATTTCATAACTGTTTACAAATTAGCCATGGATTCAAAATCCTAACAAAATCAGTTACCATCTCGAAATTTGTGCCAATAGTATTTCTACTATTAGACAAGTATTTTTTTGGAGAAGATTTGAATATAAAAATTTTTTTGATGTGATCTAGAACGTTCATAATCGAAGTTTTTCAAAAAAAAAAAAAAAAAAAACTTCTGTATAGATGTTTTAAGACTCCTAAGTCTTAGCAGATTTAAAAACTAATCCATTAACCCGCTCAGATTTTAGAGCCTCAATACACTTATTTAGAAATAAATATTTGCAAAAACTATGAATAAAAAAAAGATTTTCATTTGATCTATAATTTTATATTCAAAACGTTTCAAAAAATACATAGGTGTTTTGGGACGTCAAAAATAAAAGGTTTAGAATGAGGAGCTTATTTATAATATAAAGGGCATGTAATGTATGTAGTTTCCCAAAACAAATATCAGACAATATCTCTACTATAAATACAAACGCTCACAGTTGGGGGGTGCTACCCAGGTTCAAATCCAGCAGGTGGCCCTCCCTGAAACGGGGAGAGTTAACCACCGAATTGTCCCACTTGAACCCTTTGTAATCAAGCAGGCTGTTACACTATATATCATTATCTCTACTTCATTTAGAATCTTAATTTTCGTTAAGGGAGTTATAAGATGCACTAATCTTGGAATTCAAGATTCAAATATAGATTGGTTACTCTTACATTGGAATCGTGGTGCTGGAAATTTGAGGAGGTGACGGTGGCAGGAAGAGGAACGAGGAGAGGCGAAAATGCAGCGATGGAAGCGACAGCGATGAGAGCAAGGAGGAGATTCCGAAAACATGTTCTTCGCGCCATCAGCCGCTTCGGATTTCTTGCCGCGATATTCCCGACGCCGCCGCCGCCGACGCCGACGATCTCAGTGGCGGAGCTGATCAGCAGCTTGGCGCGCTTGACTTGTTGGATTTGTCGTTGATGGAGAAAAGATCTGCCAGATTCTGCCTCGAAAATTTTGAACCATTGGGTTTCTACATTCGGTTTAGAAATGAACTGAGCATGGGGCTACAAACTTTTTGTCACTAAAGACAATTTTGGGTCCTAACAAGCCAAATGGACTACTATTCTGCTCACTTTAATAAAAATATAAATAAATTTAAATTTGACGGTCAAAAAAAAAAACAACCTTCTAGCAAAATATAGGATGGACAAAAACATATAGGATAGACAAAGATATAATAAATCTGTCGTGGTTAAATTGGTCATTTGACATAAAATATGATAGATTTGTATAGATATGCCCAGCATTAAGCAGTAAAATGGTAAGATAAGATGACAATTGTTTGTCATACATAAATTGTTTATCATTTGTGCCTCTCACGAATGATAGATTAGGAGTTCGAATCTCATTAAGCGTGAGTTGAGAGGAATTATCGACCGTTTCATTTTCAATCAAAATTTATGATATAAATTAAATTTATTGATCACATATTATATATATATATATGATACTGAACACCTTCCTATATGATGAACTTATAATTGTCAGATAGTGGTTGGATATAACGTTTGACTTAGCATCTGTCAGTTATGCTACTACAATCCAATTGGTTAGAAAGACTAGATTTTATGTTCTTTCTGAAGGTTAGATTAGAGTGTTCGAATTTCAGCAAATGCGAGTTAAGGAGGGCTTATCATACTGGTTTATTACCGGTTGAGAAATAGGATAAAAATTAAACTCGGATAAAAAAAATTCTAATTCCAGTCATGCTAAACTCAATTATAACAACATGACTTTGCAAAATTTGTCTCCATGAAACAGGAGAACCAATCCAATATATCCCGGCTACATCACGGGCGACGTGGCCGTGCCAGTAGTCCCGGCAAATTACTACAAATTTCCTTAATATTTGCACATACGTTCACACGTGCACGGCAAGATGCTGCTGGGAAGTACCTTCTTGCCAGGACCAGCCTGTCATTTATTAACAATCTATTCGCGGAAGTTTCGGTTGCTCGAGGGGCCATCTCGCCGGCGACAGCGACGGCACAATCTTGCAGCGGCGGCAGAGCAGATCAGAAACACCTCGATCGTCTCTTCGCGTAAGAACTTCGCCGTGTTTGGTCGAGCAACCAATTGCGCGGGGAGCATGGCCGAAAGCAATATTAAGCCCGGTGAGGTCCTTGTTGTCCGATCCGTGAATCATTTGACGTCTGTCTAATTTTATACGTCACTATTGTTGTAAATTCGGGAGAAATAGTTGTTGATGAATTCTGAGTTTGATGATGTTAACTCTTGAGTACTACCAAATAATAGCTGTTTAATATTTGGTCAGACTCAATCCTAATGATGTTGATCATCTGATTCCTATGTGATTAAGGAACTTCTCAAGAACAATTTGTGGTTCCGAACATGCACGGTGAGAAGCTTGTCGGTGTGCTGTACAACACTGGTTCTAAGAAGGTTGTGGTCTGTTGCCATGGTTTCCGATCTTCGAAGGTAAATGTTATGTGAGAATATCTATGTTTAATATTCATCTTAAGCACTTAAAATATACTTGATGACATTGCTTTTTGTCTGACCCAAACTAGAATTCATGTTGTTCTTTATTTATTTATTTACTTTTACCCTTTTGTTGTATGTATAAAACATGTAAACTTCTATGTTTGAGTCCATCCCATAATTTGAGAAAGAAGCTTATAATTTGAAAGAGAAGTCGCACTGACTTGTTTCATTGTCATGGTGGAGTTCCTGAAAGAAATGTAACAAAGGCATGATCCTAAATCAGAATATAATGTTATAAACAGACCAGGGTTCTATGTAGTCCTACAGTTAGCATTCAGTAGATAACTGTTGTCATAGTTGGAAGTATGAACCATGGGTTCTACATGATACATGTAATGTGTAAAGCAACGTAATATCATTATCGTCCTGCTTTTGAGTGTTTCCATAACTATGCTACTGATAATGGTTTACAAAACACTTCATGTGCCTACTAGGTTTCAGAGCTATTTAAATTCATATGCATGCCAGCATTCATAGGCTATTTGCTCTAAGTATTCATTGTGACTGCAGGATGAAAAAACCATGCGTAATCTCGCGACCGCCTTGACATCTAAAGGCATTACTACTTTCTGCTTCGATTTTGCTGGAAATGGGTAAGCTATTTATGCTCAGTTAATATCCTTGATATTCCTTTAAACTCAAATTGGTTGAGTAGGATGTTGAAGTGAAGAAATTATAAGAGACATAGAAGGGAAAACAATCTCATTCATTCAATCTTCACGTCCACATCAAATCTCCACTAGTTTCACCACAAATTCTACTCAAAGTTCAATAGGTAGTAGAAGAGCAACATTCTAGCCAGACTTTTGCTGGTTACATTCAAACCCAACATTTTACAGTCTAGGGCACCATACAAGAACTTATAAAACCCTCCAAGTTTCCTGGGTATTTACAAAATATGCCTTTCTATCATTTTATAAACCCCTAAATTTTGGTAGAATAACATCAACTATCACTGCAGATTTGAGACAAGTTTTTCAACATAAACTTAACTACAAACACCACAATTCAACTAAAAGATTAATCTAAACAGAATATTACTTTCAACAAATTTCCATTAAAGTAGCCTTCAATTCTACAAAGATTTTTTACATAAGAGTCTAATATATCAAGGATCTGGTTCTTTCTAAGTGAAATAGTCTTCTTCCTTCACAATTGCATCTTGTGGTCAATAAAGCTTCATTTCATTTCTTTTTCTACTTATTGATGCATAAGCATTATCCTTAATCATGGAAGCATAAACATCGACCATAGAGCCATCCAACCCCCATGGAATGTTGCTTTTTTTTTTAATCAAACTTGTCCCGGTATGTCAAAAGGATCACATCCAGAATTACGCTAAAATTTCAACTAATCTTCCACTAAGGGATGCCTGTAGATATTGTTATCCTTAATCATGGAGCATGAACCTCGATTATGGGGCCTTTTCAACTGCATGTTGTTATTCATCTCTTCTAAAGGCATTTTTTGTTGCAAGCTTTTCCCAGGATGTTAAAAGGATCTGTTGCAGAATTACATTAAAGTTGAAGTGAATTTATTTTAAAGTAACCTTGTACTGGATGCCTGATTCAATCTTTCACCCCTTTTCTTAGAGAAAGTGAAGGTACATTCCAGTATGGCCACTACCGTAGAGAAGCTGATGACCTGCATTCTGTAATCCAGTTCTTGAAAGAGAGAGGCTATGAAATTATTTCTGTTCTTGGGCATAGTAAAGGTAGGCATACCAGTCAAACTGTCAACTTCAGTATTGCAGAGTTCTATATACTTACAATTAGACAGAACTAATTCTTTTCACATAGTGCATCACACTTAATAAACTATAGATGTATGTGTATGGGGCAGCCATAATAATTACATAATATGATGTCATGGTGTTACATTTAAAGCGGGAAGACCTGTCATAGGCTTTATACATAATTATGTGCATCTCTTTATTTTTATGTGGATGTTTATGTAAAACAGCTCACAGTAACATACTCGATGTTAGAGGCTATATCTGGACCATATAAATATACCAATCCTTGTATCTTATTTGTTACATGATTGTTATGGTTTCTCCATTTCATGTTGGATCGATTGAACAACATTAGTATTGTATTTCTGCAAACTGTTTATGAAAGAGTATGCAGCATTGGATGAGGTCCATGCAAATGTGAATCTCTCTTATATGTTCCAACACTTGACAATTCATCTGTTTTCGTTTCCTTGCTTCCCATAAATTCTTTTTGACTGTTGGAGCAAGATATTTCCAGGAGGGAATGTGGTGCTTCTATATGCATCCATATATCATGATGTCCCCGCTGTCATCAACGTTTCTGGTCGCTTCGATTTGAAGAAAGGGATTGCAGAACGGATTGGAGAGGACTTCATGGAAAAGGTTAAGAAGGATGGATTTATTGAAGTAAAGGACAAAGAAGGTGATAGATCCTTCAGCATACATGTAATTTTGTTATACTAACATAAACTAAGGGCAGAGCTTTTTTCCTGCATGATTCCAGTTTGCCTATAATTATTCTTTTTTTCTTTTTTCTTTTTTCTTTTTTTTTTTGAAAAGGACCCCAATAAGCAGTATTATGAAGATGGATTTCATCTAGGATGTCTTGATTAGACTTCTTTGCTATGTTGGCTGACCATTAATATGAAACAAATTGCTTAACACTGCATTTTAACTTATTGTTGTCTATTAAATCTGGATTTTTTTTTTTCCGGTCTGCTAACTATTCTGGTAGCTGAGTTGTTGGTTGAATGTTTGATTATCATAGGAAATGTTCAATACCAAGTCACCGAGGAAAGTTTAATGGATCGGCTGAACACAGATATGCATGTGGCGTGCTCGTCCATTGACAAAAATTGCAGGTTAGCGCAATCGTTTCTAAGATGTGTGATTTTCTCGTGTCCAATGTTCATGGACATTTTAGTCCATCACACTCTTGACTAACAATTAACTTCTTGTTTCATGCTGTAAGATAAAAAATGTTAATATGAACTTTTGCTAGATATGTTTGCTATCTTTTGTGAACTGACTCGCACAACTTGCAGAGTTATACAACCTTGTAATACTTGATATCAGCTGTTAATTAGTGTGGCACATAATGGTTTTATGCTAAATATATACGTTTAGATTTAATCGTTTTTGCTGCCTTAACCATTGTAATTATGTACAGGGTTTTGACAATTCATGGAACTTCGGATGATATTATACCAGTAGGAGATGCTTTTGAGTTTGACAAAATTATACCTAATCATAAGCTGCACATTGTCGAAGGCGCAGATCATTGTTATACCGAGAATCAGAGTGAGTTGGCTTCAGCTATTTTAGACTTCCTTAGAGAACTGGGAGTGCAAACCATTTCACAAGGATTATAATTTGTTCTTAGACATGCCTTGGCTTGAGATTGGATCCTTGCATTGAACCCTTAATTACAATGGGTACCATCTCTAATGTTTTGTATAAATAAACCGAAGCATCTACTCTTTTGTATGTTCATAATCTCCCCGCGCAGGGAGGATTTCTGTCTATGTAGTCTGACTTATGTTGTATTTGATTAAATTAGTTGAATTCGAGCAGAATTTGAGTTTCTTACTTTTATTTGATGGAATCGTGGATAGATTAATTTTATTTATTTCATTTATGTCTACCTTTATCTGCGAATCTTTTTGTTATATAAAATTGTGTGCGTGCTTGTCTGTGTGTCTTTTATTTATATATTTTTTTAGATCGGGGGTTTTACAAAAAATAAATTTTTTTTTTCGGAGTACGACTGCATATATCTATTCTTTTTAGACGTCTTGGCGGGATTTAACTGTGATGTTGTGGATAGATTATCCAAGTATATGGAATGCTTGTGTTTATTTGCCTGTTCAAGAGTAAACTGCTTTTTCTTGCTGATCATTAGCAAGTTCAAGCAAGGTTGTACTACAGTAACGACTATTATATTTCAGGATAGAGCTATGCTACAACAAATAAAGTTGAGATATTTGTCAAAATTATTATTTTTTAATAAAATAATAAAAGTTAACTTGACGAGGACAATTTTATCATTTACAATTTTGTTGGGAACCATCACACCTATGGTTCGAACTTCCCTGATTCATGTTCTTGATTGATGAAAATTCGTGTACTAAGCCAAAGCAATTACTCGTTGCAGGTATGCAGTTGGTGGACCTCCCTTCGTCTCCATCTCCATCCGCGATTTTCTGCTTAATAAAGAGTGACTTCATTACTTTAAAGGCCAAGACCACGGGCCAGGCCGAATTCTCATTGCAGGTATTCCTTTCGGACAATGAGCTCTACGTGTAGGATAGGTCGACGGAAATAACCTAAATGTTTATAAGTTGATTATATTAAATGTATTTTTAAACAAAATTATTTCTAGTAATTTGTAAAGGATCGTTGGATGATTTAGTATGAACTTATGTTTTATTTGGATAAGAGCCTTAGATGTTGGTAAACGTTAACCAATAAGTGAGATTGATTATATGAATTCTATGAACAACTATAAAAGATTTTGGCATTGATGTCCGTCTTTCTCACTAGCGCCTAAAGGAAGCTTGTCGCTTAAAAACTTCACGGATTTGTTTTGACGTACTTGGCTGTCTTTTACTCCTTTGTGTTATATTTTCGTGTAAAAAAAAAAATCTTTTGTTTTAGGCCCCTCCCGGGGCGTTGCATGATGAATAATTTATAAAGCACTTATCTGAATAGTTGTGGTGTCTGGTTAAAGATTTAAATGTAGAATTTGTACCGCACAACACTTCATTACTTTAAAGGCCTGGTTTCATATTCAGTTATAGTTGTAGGAACTATGTGACAAAAAAAAAATATTATTCTTCATAATTAGTTTGACCTCGAAACTAATATCGATAATACCATAGTATTACATCTTTTATTATTATTTTATATTAAATTTTTTGAAAAGAACTATTTTCTATATAATCGTTTGAGAAGTGAAAATTAATTTTTTTTTTTCCAAAACATTAAAGAAGAAATATTCTTTTCTAATATTCTATTAAATTTTTAGGTTGATGTTACAATGTTTACATCAGTGCCACATCAATCTTGATATTTTTTATGGTCAAATTAATTACGAAGAATACTATTCTTTATGTGGCAATTAGCTGTGCAAGTATTTCTCGATGTTACTAAATATGCAACGGCAATTGTTAAATAACGGTGGTACCGTATCAATTGTCCTTTATCTTTGAGTCAATAGTCCAATCGATCGTCTCTTTGTAAGTCGCTTTAATTATTGCAAAGGAATTACTTCATGCTGGTGTAAATGCCATTACGACGGTTTATATCGTGAGGTGTTCGTTCCGATTCCGAAAGTTACTGTAAACATTCATCTGAGAATATTCAAACAAACATTTGAATATTTGAATTGAAACAGCTGCAGGCAGTGACATAATTTAGAAGGGAAATGAACGTTTATATACAGCTTTCTATTCACACAAGTTTATATTCAGTTTTCACCTGAAGACAGGGTTGATGTAGGCTTTGAGCGTCGTTGGCTGGTGTAATTTCATGGAGAAGCAAATCTAAGCAGTAGCTGCTGCTTGCTCTTCTGCCATTTGAGATACAGGGAGAAGGGTGCAGATAAGATTGCGGTCACCGTACACATTGTCAACACGTCCTGTGACATCAACGATAACCAAAGGTGATTAATGAGACTTTTTTTTTTTAGATTATCGTGGTAGAACCCCTATTACGAGTGCATACTTCCGTAGGGATCTCAAACTTACGGAAAACCCCCATGTCCAGTCCCGACCGATGCTCTGGGATCCGAATACAGGCCTTCCATGAATGGGAGCTCCTGCTACGGGGTACAGAGAATTTTCCTGCTTCGGAAAATTCTCCAAAAGATTTTACCCCACGCGGCCTCGAATCCGGATGGTGACGCTTCCTGAGGCGCCTCCCAACCGGTCGAGCTAGCAGCGCTCGGCAATTAACGAGACTTATAAAGAGTTTAGATAGGTTCAACAGTGCAATTTAGTTTCAAATGTTAAAGAATTACCTGTTGTTGGCCAGAATTTAGATCCCCTGAGCCAAGGGGCAGGAAATGCTGCGTAGTCCCTGGAGTATGGCTTGTTCCATGTGTCACTCATTACCAGGGATGGCGGATGTGGAGCACCCTGCGTGTATTCTCATGTATCATCTCATTGGTTTATAAATAGAGAGTGATGGGCATCATTTTTAAATAAAAAAATTAGAAAAGATTAAAAAGAAAACTATTTGCAATAGAGCAATCGACTGATACTCCTCGCGTGCAACCACAATGGTTGATAGTGAAGATAATGATATTAAGGAGAGTGATAATAATGATTGTATTAGTACCAAGGTGTATATATTTAAATTTTAGTTGTCTTTCTGAAAAAAAAAAAAGAAAAAAAAAAAAAAAAAGTAAGAATATCTTACCTTCAGAACATTGTTGTGGATGTCAGCTTTTCCGCTCTCGATCTGAGCAATTTCTTCTCTGATAGATATAAGAGTATCGCAGAACCTGTCAAGCTCGGCCTGCAAAGACGAGCCAGATCTGCTTTATAACAACAAAAATCAGGGTAAATGTTCAGTAGGAAATCACGATGTTTGCCGAGTCATACTTTGCTTTCACTTTCAGTAGGCTCAATCATCAGCGTGCCTGGGACTGGCCATGACATTGTAGGTGCATGGAAACCATAATCCATAAGACGCTTTGCAACATCTTCAGGCTCTATGCCTGCAGTGTTCTGTAATGAAAAATTTCTAAAGAATCAGTATGAGCAATAAATTCTGGAGTGCAAACGGACAAACAAGAGAAGAACTTGTGTGAGATCACCTTGAAGCCTCTTAAGTCGATGATGAACTCATGAGCCACTGTTCCATTGACACCACGGAAAAGAATTGGGTAGTGATTCTGCAAAGGTAAATGCAAAATTGGAGCAATTCATCAAAATGTCATACTGACATTTGATATTTAGCTGCTAAATTGTATATATGTCTGATGGATTGACATGCTAAGGTCACAATTGTATCAAAATTTTTAATAGAGTAACATGTAAGAGGAGACCGAGTACTCCATTACATGTCAATGTGTTAGTCAAATAATTCTCCCCTCATACAGGACATGTCAAGCCAATGATTCCATAGTTAGATCTGAATGGGTACCTTGACAAATTTCCAGTGGCACAAAGAGAGAGAGCCAACATAGATAGATTTACCTCGAGTCGCTTTGCCATGTAGTTTGCATTCAAGATGGCTATCTTTGAGGCATCTGTTAGGCCGCTTGAACCCATCATGGCAATGTAGGTATATGAAATTGGCAAGATAAGTGCAGATCCCCAAGGTGCGGCAGAGATTGTACCAAGTGGCTGGGCATTCTCAGGAGCGGGTATCCCACCAGTGGGTACCTTGAATTACAAAGCGTCAAAAACTTTTCAAACGAAAAACTATTCAAAGATGATTAACATCTCAACAGACATAAGTATATGAGCATGACAAATGACTGATTTTAAGTCTAATAAGATATCTTTCCATAAATAGATGCAACTGTTATATTCAATGCATGTGGAATGAATGATCGAAATTGAGATTTGACTGTTTAACATGCAACCGTACAAAACAATGCAAGAGAGAGAAGCACTTAATGATGAGCAAGAGTAAATGCACTTCTATAAGTACAAGGACACTGGCAATGCATATGCGTCCATGCCCAAAATGTTAATTGTGTATGTCAAATAGAAGTTCATCAAAATCATGGTTTTCGGTGCCGATCGGCAAAGCCCGCGCCGGCGCACGTGCCTGTTCCGGCAGTTGTCGGCACAGCACGAACCGACACGGCACGTGTCAAAAATCTTATATTTGAAATTTGAAATTTATTTTTTATTTTTATTTTTATTTTTTTTTAAAAATAACAAATAAATATATATCGGCACGGTCGGCACGTGCCCGGATCTAAGTTTACCGAAACCTTGCTCGGCACAGAAAACTTTGATCAAAATGATGTCAGTTGAAGATAATTTTATATGCAACATAATGAATGAAATTTGCAACTTCTGCAACCAGAAGCGCAGAAATCTTACCACAGGATGTGAAGGCAAAAATGGTGCTAAGTGCTTCTTCACACCAATTGGACCCATTCCAGGGCCCCCTCCGCCATGGGGAATGCAAAATGTCTTGTGGAGATTAAGATGGCAAACATCTGCCCCAATAAAGCCAGGACTTGTTAAACCAACCTGCAAAAAAGAGAAGCATATGAACAATTGAAAGACCCTCATTCATAAGCAAGCATCTAGACTACAACAAATACATTAGGGACCAAGCTCCCAAAGAGGGAAAGGGTCAACAGAAGTTCAGAACCTCTATACCAGTTAGCGACTAATGATTGGATCATCATCAAACTTTTTCCTAAGATTTCTTAAATAATCCCTTTAAAAAAACTTCCATGAGATACAAATATGGTAGCAATAAAGATCAAAACCATGTTGCATACAGTAGAAAATACACCAGACAAGCCTCTACTCAAGACTATGGAACAGTTAATACAATAGAGAAAAAAAAATATAGTAGTAGTATCTTATTGATAAATTCTCCAGGTTAACTTGATAATCATGAGACAAGCTTCTACTTAGTGAGAGAACACTCATTGTGTTCCCAAAGCATAACTTTCACATGCACATCTGCCATTATCAAGAACCAACAAGTTTTAGAAAGACTGACATACCTGTGCATTCATGTTAGCTCCATCCATGTAGACTTGGCCCCCATTATCATGAATTATCTTGCATATTTCATCAATTCCTTCTTCATAAACTCCATGGGTTGATGGATAAGTAACCTGAGAAACCGTAATAAGATGAGTAAAGGAGGTGCAGATAACATACACAATTCCAAAATGAGGCAGAACAGCTTTTATTAGCAGTTCTATACAAAGCACAAACTTATCAAGATGTGCATTACATACCATCAGAGCTGATAAGTTCTCCTTGTTTGCTTCTGCGGCTTTTCTTAGTTCCTCAATGTTAATATTGCCCTTGGAATCAGTTCCAACAGGCACAATTTTCATCCCACACATAGCTGCACTAGCAGGATTTGTCCCGTGAGCAGAAACAGGAATGATGCAAACATTCCGATGACTATCTCCTCTTGCCTAAATTGAATTTAGATGAAGTTCACTTTAGCAAAATTATTAATTATAAGAAACATCTCTAAGTTTAACATAGAAGATTGAAAAATTGTTTATGATATACCATATGGTAAGCACGGATAACCATCAGCCCTGCATATTCTCCAGCAGCGCCAGCATTTGGTTGCAACGAGAAAGAGTCAAATCCTGTTATTTTGCAGAGAAGTTCACCCAAATCTTTGAACATTTCCTACAGAATGAACAAGGATGCCAAATTCTAGGTTAATCTCAGCTCATAATGTGTCTAATGGAAATGCTACTGGCGTGGCATATAAATATATACATGATAACCCTGTGTCTGGTCAATAGGGGCAAATGGATGAATATTTGCAAACTCTGGCCATGTAACAGGCATCATCTCAACAGTGGCATTCAATTTCATTGTACATGAACCAAGAGGTATCATACTGTGGCACAATGAAAGGTCCTTGGCTTGTAGTCTGTGAAGGTAGCGAAGCAACTCATGCTCTGTATGGTACCTATAGTTTAACGAAAATACTCAGGAAATAACAAATATGATGAAACGTTAAAGAAAGTATGCTCAGTGGGGAATTCCATACGAGTTGAAGATTGAATGAGTCAAATATGGCGTATCCCTCACAAGACCACTTGGAATAGCAGGCTGAACCTCTGGAGCAATGGCCTCTGCAGTGAAGTTCACCTGGTAATTTGGGCCAGATAAGCTCTGTGCCTTAGAATAAACTTACTAATACAGATGAGCTATATGACCAAAGGAAGCTTACAGGTTTACCGCCAGCAAAGACTTTGAACAGCTTGTCAACATCCTCCAGGGTTGTAGTTTCATCGAAAGACACAGTTACCTAGTCATCAAATTATCATCATCATCACAATCACAATAGAAATGAGAAACTAGATTTCAAAATTCAATGAAGAACCACATACCGTGTTTGAATCCACTAGCCTGAGATTCATGTCATTCTTACGAGCTTCATTAGCAATCGCATGAGCATCTGCACACTTAACCTTCACGGTGTCAAAGAAGGGAAGATCCTGCACTGTCACTGTCCCCAGCTTCTTCAACCCGTGGGCAAAAGTACCCGCGAGTCCATGTACCCGCTCTGCAATGGTCTTGAGACCTTCAGGCCCATGATAGACAGCATACATTGCCGCCATATTTGCAAGCAATGCCTAAAAATCATCAAAGCAGGCAAAATCCTCGTCATAAAAATCTCCAATAATGAAACAAGTAATAAATCAATTCACCTGCGCCGTGCAGATGTTGCTGGTGGCTTTATCTCTTCTAATATGCTGCTCTCTGGTCTGCATTGCCATCCTAAGAGCGGGCTTACCAGTAGAATCAACGCTAAGGCCGATGATTCTCCCAGGCATCATCCGCTTGTATTCCTGCGACGTCGCTAGAAACGCCGCGTGGGGACCACCGTATCCCATCGGCACGCCAAACCTCTGCGCCGAGCCCACGACGATGTCGGCTCCGAGCTCTCCCGGTGGTTTTAACGCCGTCAGCGCCAGCAGATCACTCGCCATGACGACTTTAACCCCGTTAGCGTGGGCATCGCGGATGAAATCCGCATAATCTAGAACCTCTCCTTCCGTCCCGGGATACTGGATTAGCACTCCGCAGACGTCGCCGGAACTGTAATCGAACTTGTCCACGTCGGCAACGACAACATTAAGATCGAATCCCCCCGCGCGGGTCTTGCAGATATCGATGGTTTGAGGGTGGCAGTTCGAAGCGATGAGAAAGGTCTTCTTCTTGCCACGCTGGATGTTGTTGCACATCGCCATGGCCTCAGCGGCGGCGGTGCCCTCGTCGAGGAGCGACGCGTTCGACATTGGAAGAGCGGTGATGTCGGTGACCATGGTCTGGAAATTTAGCAGAGATTCGAGCCGGCCTTGTGCGATCTCAGCCTGGTATGGTGTGTATTGCGTGTACCACCCTGGATTTTCCATGATGTTTCGAAGAATCACGGCGGGAACGTGGGTGTTGTAGTAGCCCATTCCGATGAAGGACTTGAATACCTTGTTCATGGATGCTAAGCGCTTCATGTGATCGATCATTTGGGATTCGGTGAGGCCGGCGTCGAATTTCTCGAAGGATAGTGGCGGAGCGCGGATGGATTTCGGGACGGTGGCGTCGATAAGAGAGTTGAGCGAATCGTAGCCGCAGGATTTCGCCATGTAGGATTGATCGTCGGGGGTGGCGGAGTTGTGGCGGCGTGGGAACGTGTCGCTGGGTTTTAACGATTCGACCGAGATCGAGCGAGCGCCGGTGCCGCGGAGAAACTCCCTCGGCGCCGGATGACAGCGAGACGGCGGTGCCGCAAGCGACGGGGCAAGAGTGGAGATGTAGCGGGCGGGGGCGGTATGGGACGACGGCGACGACGTCTTCGACTGCGCCATGAGGCGGCGCAGCGTCGCGCGGTTAGCAAGTTTTCTCGCGCGCTCCATTGCTACGTGAAAAACAACAAAGGTTGCAAAACTAAACTAGGGAAGGAGGAAGGAGCTCACGGGAGAGCTCCGGCGGAAGCACCGTCTGTCGCCTGATGTGGGAATGTTTTTTAAATAGTGGGCGAGTGTGCGAAGTTTTAGAGCGCTCCGCGGTTTAAATATAGGAATACCTAACAATAAGAATAAGAAAGACGCAAGATCTAGATCTAACGTAATGGGGGGTTGGTGTAGGTGGGTTGCATGGCACGTTTGGAAGAGTTCGTGCCACCAGTCCAGTCCCCGGATGGGTGGATCTGGTGGTGGAATTGCGACTTGCTAACTCCTTCACGCCGATTTAGACTTTGTGTTATTCTCCAAGTAATTTGGTGTAATTCACAAAAAAAAAAAGAAGAAAATATGAACTTAATCTCAAAAAATATTCATGGAGAATGGGAGGCGGAGCGGAGGATGGAGATTGGGTGGCGGAGAGCGGCGGGAGAGGGTGGAGGCGGGGGACGACGCCGATCACAGAATGCTTATCTCTTGCTACCGCCGCATAAAATCTATATATTTTAACACTCAATAAATTTTTATGAGGCAGAGGAAATCCTGGGCCGGTGGAAGGATTTAGATTTTTGGAACTCCAAATGATCTGGAGACAGGAGACTGGAAGTGGGCTTAGTGGTGTGAGCTGGAAACTGGAAAGCTACACAAATTCACGCATATTACTTTGATTTTTCAGATATTATGTGGAGTTCCAAGAAGATTTTTGCGGGTCTTTTTTTAGATTTTAAGCAAAATTTTGTGTGATTTTGCTATAAATTGTTAGCCGGTGGTATATTGGGGTCAAGGAAGCATATGATATTGGGTTCAAGCAGAAGAGTGAGGTCTGCACCTCACTTTTTTTTAGTTTATTATAAAAAATTTGTTCATAATTAGTTTTATTTGCACGAATAATGTAACATATAAATTTACATATGATTCATATCTTATCAATGAGTTCCAACCAAATAAAAATGCTAGGATTTTTAAGAATACAATTGATAAAATTTATCTATTATGATGATTATATAAACTACTTACAAGTTACAACAAATGTTTGCACGAAAATAAAAAAGAATGACGTATGGAGAAGACGAGCTGCAAACCTCAAAAATCAATGAGCACAATTAGCATGTGATCCTAGACTGAAAGAGCTGGTCGTAATTTAGACATTAAATACTTGGGTATTAATTTATATGGGACTCAGCATTTCAGCCCCTTTACTGTTCATATTTGTGAATCAGCATTTCTATTTTTAATTTATTAATTTTTAATATTTAAAAATATATTTGAAAAATATTTTAAATATAAAAATTATAGATCTTATCAAAATCTATAATTTTTATATTAATTATTTTAAAAAATATTTATATAGTAGTTAAAATATTTATGCATGAATTACGAGAGATGAGGTGATTCGTAAAATAGTTAAAAGAAAGGGGCTGATTTGTATAGATTTTTAAAAATAAGATTGATCTGGCATTTTCCCTTAATTTATTCATATGATTTCTAACCTAAAAAGGAAGTGATAATCAGCTACAATTATCTCAAAAGCAAGCAAAATTTTTTTCTTCCATCTTAACTTTTATTCTATATTTTGATCGAAAATAAAATGGTACGGTCGTCCCTCCTAACTCACCTTTATTGGTATTCGATCTACTATTCATAAAAGACGCTGCAATCGCTTTTTAATATGATTTCGCTAACTAATTGTATTTAAAAAAAAAGTTAATAATAACCAACTGCTCGTACGAACGTTAAATGGTCTCAAAAAGAAAGCATCCACTCTAGTTCAAACCAGTTGCTTTCAAGAAGGAATAAATTAAATGTGAATTTCTGTATGTATTATATAATCCATCGGCTGGTATGGCGTGCATTACGAACTCTTTAGGTAGGAGCAAAACTTATTTGAGCAATTATTTATTCGAGTTCTCAAAAAAAGGTTAATAATAATTAAATCATATATATATATATATATAAATTATTCTCAGTTCGATCTAAAAATAATTTTGTTAAGCTAACATCTCGACCGTTAATTTTTTTAATTTACTGATCGAGATTTAATTTTATACTTAACGGTGAATTATTAATTTAGATTACGTTAGTGCTTTTGATGAGTGATGGTAGGGCCTGCATGCGTAAGCAAAGGAGCGAGTGGCGGTAAAGTGCTATGGGCCTCATTTGGCAGTGTTTGCATATTTGCAGAAGAGATTTGGCTATGTGCTGGATCTAGGGGTGTTCATATACCGGTCCGGACCGAAAAACCGGACCGGACCGGTGAGTTCGGTCCGGTCCGGTCCGGACCGGTAGAAGTTCGGTCCGGGTCGCGGTCCCGGATTGACCTACATTTCGGTCCTCGGTCCGGTCCGGTCCCGACCGAAAAAATTGTGGACCGGACCGAGGACCGGAATTTGTAATGTGAGCCAAGTTGTTGGCCACCCAACCGGCCCAGCCCATCTCTCATTCGTCTCATCCGTGCGCTTACTAGGCTTGCCAAGAGAGACGTCGTCGTCGATTAAGACCTGCGGCTATCACATGATTCTTAGTGGCGGAGATCGAGATCGAATGCAATCGTGAATTGGCGAGTCAGTGCAGGGACCTGCGGACCGGTCCAAACCGGTCCGGTCCGGTTCGGTCCCGCTTTTGTGTGGTCCGGTCCGGACCGGACCGGTCCTATTCCGGTCCGGTCCGCGGTCCAACCTCTTCGCTAGGTTCGGTCTTCGTCCGGTCCGGTCCGGTCCGGACCGGTTGAACACCCCTAGCTGGATCAGCAGCAGGAATCACTGGTTTTCTACAACTAACCTTAAAAGGGGGTCAAATTCCTTATCTATTATCCGAAAAGAATAGCCAATTGAAATGATTTATCCCAAAAAAAATTCGTTACGCATAGGGTATCTACCGTTACCAAATTTACGGCAATATTTGTTTTTTGCAATAACCTCTTTGGTTTTAAATATTTATAAATTATCGTTCTTTCGTAAATCATGCGGAGCTATTTTGACCGTTATATAAGTATTTTTAGAAAAAATTTTAATATAAAATTTATATATTTTGACGAGATCTACAACTTTGATTTTTAATTTTTTTTTAAAAAAAATACTTACACATAGATGATTTGAGGCTCTAACTTCTTAATAGGTTATTCAAATCCGTTGAAAGTTTGGAGCTTTAAAACACTTAGGTAAAAGTATTTTTTGAAAAAATCTTAACATAAAAGTTATAAATTTTTAAGATATTTATAACTTTTATATTAATTTTCTAAAAAATATTTATAGACCGTGGAAAATTAATGGATTTAAAATAAGGATATTTTTGTCAAATTCAAGAAGTAACGATGCTCATCAAAACACCTATGTAAAAATATATTTTTTTAAAAAATAATATAAAAATTATAAATTTTAAAGATATCTATAATTTTAATACTCAAAATTTTCTTTAAAAAATAATTTTGGATTGTAAAAGCTTAACGGATTTAAATGATGTGGTTTTTTTTTTTGTCTAATTCAAGAAATAAATGTTCATTGGAGCTTCAAAAGAACTAGGTAAAAATAGTTTTTGAAAATATTTTGAATATAAAAATTGTAGATTTCATTAAAATTTCTATAAAAAATACTTATATAGTTTCAAATATGACTTTGCTCGAATTACGAGACTAGGATAATTTGTAATATTTTAAAACGAAAAAAGTTAGTTAAAAAAAAAAAAAAAAACATTTTAACGGCACGAATGGGTGCCACTTTAGTATTGCTGTTAAGTTGTTAATAGTAAGTACCTCCGTGTAACAAAATTTTTTTTATAAAATTACTTTAATTGACTATTTTTTTCAGATAGTGAATAAAAAATTTGTCGTATTAAAGAGCGCATGACGAGAATCATAATATGCTTCTCCTGCTATATATATATATATATATATAACGGCTCCAAAAGAGGGAAGTCCGACACCAGCGCAAGTGTTAAAAGGACGCATGATGAGAATCAAAAGATGCTCCTACTTTTAAGGCAAAAGTTCCCTCACGCTACGCTCCATTTCTGACGGTCTCCCGCCCGACTAGAAAAGCAGCTCAAAACTCTTAAGCCAGCAACATAGACCACCGTCTTCTAGTCTACAACACCTCGACGAAAACGCAGTGAGAGGAGAGCGAGTGAGGTGCCATCCATGGATGTTTTGCTCACACTGCAGAGCGTTCCGGCAGCGGGAGCGGTGGCGTCCGCCGCCGTCGGCGTCGCGGCGGTGGTTAAAATTCTCATGAACCAGAGAAAAATCTCTAACCAACCACCTGGTACAAACTTCTCGCTCTCAATTCTCTCTCGCGTTCTCATCGGCGGCTCGCCACCTTTCCTAAAGTTTTAATTGTTAGCAACAATCGTCGTTCACCTACTGCATAACGCTAAACCTACGTGTACAGTGTTTTTATAACTGTGTTTAAGGAAGTGCGGTGTTATAATGCCATGGGGGACTCTCAGCGTGCGAGACAAGTTATTTATAGCACTGCTAGAGAGAGCATAACATCTTTGCAACTCTTTTGATCATCCTAAGCAATTATATATTGTCCGCTGCTACTCTCTTGGAACAGGTGTTTTGTGGATAAATAGCAGAGAGAGAGAGAGAGAGAGAGAGAGAGAGAGAGAGAGAGAGAGAGAGAGAGAGAGAGAGAGAGAGACGAGAAGAGAGAGAGAAGAGAGAGAGAGAGAGACGAGAGAGAGAGAGAGAGAAGAGAGAGGAGAGAGAGACGAGAGAGAGAGAGAGAGAGAGAGAGAGAGAGCAGAGAGAGAGGAGAGAGAGAGAGAGAGAGAGAGAGAGAGAGAGAGAGAGAGAAGAATCTTTTTTAGAATCAACTTTACCATTAGAAAATTACATGTAGCATAGGCGAATTGCATGTTCATCTCAGTGCAAGGAATGTCTGAATAGTTCTTCAATGGATATCCCCCGATGGCTGTAGTTTCCTCTGTCCTTTGTCTGCTAGCTCTGTTTATGATGTGATCAGAGTTTTTATCTGTAGAAAGCGACATGTTATCATCCTGGTACCTTCTCAAAACTCCATTTGTTTGTATATTTTAAGCTTTAATGATTACTGCTAAGGCTTTTTTTAACAATTTGCCTGTAAATGCATCCTATATGATCGGCCAAGTTACAATACTGCCTTTCGTTCTACTTCTTAAAATGATTTTTGAATAATTTTACTTTTGAAATGGGCTGATGGAAAATAGTTCCATTTTTGACAGCGGTTACTTATGTATAGATTTGTATTGATAAAAGGTATTGATATGAATTTTTGTGATTATTACAGTAATTCCTGGCTTGCCTCTCATTGGAAATCTACATCAACTGAAGTCCAAGAAACCCCATCAGACGTTTGCTAGATGGGCTGAGGACTATGGTCCCATTTACACCATTCAATTGGGAACTTCAAAGATGGTGGTTTTGAATTCAACTGAACTTGCTAAAGAGGTATGCTTTCGGCACTTCCTGATTTACTGTTTTCTAGCCTGGAGGTAGCAATAGAACCTAAGACATGGACCAAGATGCTTTTCATTTAAACCATCTTTTAGTCTTTCTAGTGAAAATTCCAAATATTTTATGCAATTTAATGTATTTTACTTGATTAGGAAGAGAGTATCACCTAACATATATACATCACCGTGGATGGATTGAACACTTTGAATTATGTATCTAGAATTCCAAATCTCAAATGCAAATCAAACGGAAGTTTATTAGAGTGAGTTTGAAAATTTTCTTAATTAGGAAATTAGCATTATGATAAGTTTTTTTTTTATTTTTGAGAAAGGGCACTCTCCTCATACCGGATCCAGTTCTACTTGAGAGATGACTTTTTTTGGCCCGATATCCAGGCGAAGTCCCCCGTCGCATATGAGCGGGCGCACATGCATGTTTCGTCAGCACACGTGCGTGTTGCCGTCAGTGCTCGTCCAATTAGGACCTCAAACTGAAGAACGGGAATTCGAAGCCGGGTGGGGAGGGTTCCTGAGCCCTCACCCATCCGCTGCAACATCCCGCCACCCCCTTAGCATTATGATAAGTTGATAGGTTAAAATAGCACTTACTGATCCAAGCTATTTTTGAAAATGTCAATGGTTGCATTTTCACAGGCCATGGTAAACAAGTTCCCATCAATCTCTAAGAGAAAGCTTTCAACTGCCTTGACATTGCTTTCAGCTAACAAAACTCTTGTTGCTATGAGTGATTACGGTGAATACCATAAGATGGTGAAGCGATACGCCTTAACCAGTCTTCTAGGATCAAATGCTCAGGTCCGTTAACAAAATCTTTGTTTATTTCGAAGCTGCGCATTCTACTCTAATGCTTGAGCTGACACATGCTTGCAAATCCGATATCAGAAGCGATTTCGTTGCCATAGAGATGTCATGATGGAGAATGTCTTGAATATCTTGCATACAGAAGTAAATAATGATCCTAGTTGTGCAGTGAACCTGAGAGAGCCATTCAAGAATGAGCTGTTCAGTTTGGCCCTGAAACAAGTAAGTTCATTATGTATTCAAAGTTTTAGTATCTCCAAAGTCGTTTTCTTAGGGCTTTGGACCCATGTCATGTTTATCAGCTATCACACTGTAGAATGTATTTTATATGAAATTGTAAATATTGTAGCTCTGTGTAAGAGCTGTTTTTGACATTTTTTTTATTATAATGACGAACTGCATCATGGTGTATTTTAATGTGTTCTACAAATCTGTAGCACAAAGCTTGGAATGGATCACCAAGATTATACTTTAGATAGTAAAGACTTGGTAGTTCATTAGGTACCTTTTTTTTTAATTTACAAAAAATACAAAGTTGCTGAACACATCAAAATACCATGTTGTAGTTCATTTTTTGTCAAAGGAAAAAAAAAAAAAAAAATTCTCCATTGGAGGGGGTTCTTCCATGGGTATGTAACTGTTTCATGCAAGAATGATTCTGTTGTGTACCATATGGAAGAACTCCAGAGGTAATTGTTGATTACCTATGAAATTACTCCAGAAGATCTATTCAATGATCAGAAATCACACAGATTTGGAGGTGATTGTAAAGTTGCTAATTTTTTTTCACTTATCCGTATGCATCATTCACCAGGCTCTTGGCAAGGATGTGGATTCTATTTATGTCGAGGAACTGGGGTTAAAATTGTCAAAGAACGAGATTTTCCAAGTATTAGTGATAGATCCGATGATGGGAGCAATTGAAGTTGATTGGAGAGATTTCTTCCCGTATTTAAAATGGGTTCCAAATAAGAGTTTGGAAACAAAAATTCAGGGAATGGCAAAGCAAAAGTTGGCTCTGACAAATGCCCTGATCATGGAGCAAAGAAAACGAATATCTTCTGGAGAGGTCCCTATTCTTTTTTGTTGAACTTTACCGATTTCTTCCTGATCTCCAAATACATGCTAAATATTTCTTTTCTTTCTTTTTTTTTTTTTTCTTTTTTTTTTTGAGAAAACCCTAAGAAAAAAAAAAGGAAGTCCCTCTTAGAATCATTCTACATCTAACTTCTGACATATGTATAACTTCAACAGGCATTGGACTCCTATCTTGACTATCTATTGACAGAAGAGAGCACTCTTACAGGAGAACAACTAATCACTTTGGTTTGGGAGGCTATAATTGAGACATCTGATACAACTATAGTCACTACAGAGTGGGCTATGTATGAACTTGCTAAAAATCCTAGGTGTCAGGCAAGTTTCATCGTGTATTTTTGCATCCATTTTGATTATTAGGCTAAAGTTATTCATGTTTCAGGAGCGACTTTACTTGGAAATTCAACAAGTTTGTGGATCTGACAAGCTGGCTGAAGAACATTTACCACAACTTCCATACTTGAATGCAGTTTTCCATGAAACTTTGAGACGCCACTCCCCAGTCCCTATCGTTCCCCCTCGATACGTCCATGAAAATACACAACTAGGTGGTTATGATATCCCAGTAGGGACTGAGGTAATACCCGGCTTTATAGTTACAAATATCGAATCAGAAGCTTTTAAGAAATGTCTAGAGGTTTTTCTTTTTCTTTTTATTTGTTTATTTTAAAGAAAATATTTCATATTCAGATTGCCATCAACCTATATGGATGCAACATGTACAAAAAGGATTGGGAAGACCCGGAAGAATGGAGGCCCGAGAGATTCTTATCGGGCAAATATGAACAGGCAGACATGTACAAGACCATGTCTTTCGGAGGCGGGAAGAGGGTTTGTGCAGGATCTTTGCAGGCAATGGTGATTGCTTGTACCGCAATTGGAAGATTCATACAAGAATTTCATTGGAGGCTTAAAGAAGGTGAAGAGGAAAATGTAGATACTGTTCAGTTGACTACCCACAAACTCCACCCTATGCAAGCTTACATAAAACCAAGGCAATTTGCACCATAAATAACAATATGCGCCTCGTCTGATCCCCTGTCTCGGCATTTTGATTTAAGAATAGGGTTTTCCTGAAGCCTGCACCTACGCACGCATGAGCTCTTATGGTACCGGGTAGTCCTTGTGCCTAGTTTGATGCTTTTATCTTTTTTTTTTTTTTTAAAAAAGAAAATTAAGAGGGGTTACTTACCAGGCGCAATGGAAGCATATCTTGCATGAATCGAAACTACTACATTATGTTTTTCTTATTACAGTTCCTTGTAATTGAAAAACTTCTGTATGATTATAGGATTGTCTTGGTTCAAAAGAAATGTTCAACGTCAACTGACAATTTCTCACCAAATCTATCATGTTGCAATTTATCAAATTAACTAGATCTTTAAAACAAATGGACCTTATCATATAGATTCTGATTATCTTTCATCGCTTAAATCTCTCCAGGCGCTGTATATTCAAAATAAGAGGTCGTAAAAATATGTATTCTTTGATCCAAAATAAGTGCCAACTTTCAACAAAAAGAAAAAATTACAGGTTCAAAATAAAATGTCGATTTAAAAATAGTCTGACAAAAGTCAATTAGTCCTGTATACTGCATGGTTTGCAGCTAAGTTTAATGCGCACGGTTTAGAGTTGGAGTGAAATCGAGTCTAGTAGTGCTTTGCTCAGCTCGGCTCGTTTAAAAAAATTTTGAGTGCTGAGTTGAGTTTGGTTCGAGCCGATTTCGAGCTTAATCGAGCCTAATAATTGTCAAATATATAATACTATTTATTTTTCACTCTTATAGAAATATTATTGTGCTTATTCATTAAAATATATAAATTATATTTATTTTGTAGCAATTTTTGCTATTATATAATTTTTAAGTTTTGACTATTTATTTGAATATTAAAAATTAATATAATGATGAACAAAATATTCTCGTAATAATTTTATTGAGCATATTTTTCAAGTTTACGAGCTTTCGAGCCGAGCTCGAGTATCACCCTGTTCGTTTAAACAGAGTTCGAATCGAACTTTTAGCGAGTCAAGTTTGAATTGCTCGTGAGCGGCTCGATTCATTTACACTCCTAGTTTAGAAAACTCTAGACAGATACGGTGTAATGCAATGCATTGCACAGGAAGTTGAACTTTAGTTTTAAGTTGCAGCAGCTACTTTTATTACCAAGTGCAAGCCTAATTAGAGGCTCAATTTTGTTTCGATCCATCGAATGTTCCTCGTCTGGAATACGACGTTTTTGCGCACATTTTTAGGCGCAGCCCACCGAGCGCCAGTCCAGTACGTACCAACTGCGCCCATTATTCCCCGAAATAGTCTCGCCGATTCTAACCACCTCATCCCCACAATCTCACCGCCATTTCGACTCTCTCTCTCTCCCTCTCATAGTTTGCGATGAAAGCAACGAGCGGAACGGCAGCGTGCGCGGTATGCAAACACCGGCGGCGGAGGTGCAACTCAGACTGCCCTCTAGCGCCGTACTTTCCCTCCGGC
The DNA here is from genome assembly GCA_002076135.1 of Xerophyta viscosa. Lineage (NCBI taxonomy): Eukaryota > Viridiplantae > Streptophyta > Magnoliopsida > Pandanales > Velloziaceae > Xerophyta > Xerophyta viscosa. The sequence continues at coordinate 2,886,267 of MJHO01000005.1, read as the reverse complement.
AGCACGGAGGAGTTCACCAACGTCCACCGCTTATTCGGACTCAGCAACTTCACGCGCCTTCTCGCATCCACTCCTCCCGAGCTCCACGCCGACCTCGTCAACTCAGTGAAGTACGAGAGCGCAATGCGCCGCGTCTTTCCCGTCCTCGGCTGCGTCACCGTCATCCGCGAACTCTCCGCCCGCCTTGACGCCGTCAGCCACGAGCTCCTGTCCGTACGCCAGGAGATTCAACGGCGTCAGCAACTCTACCCTCCGTTCGCGCCGCCGACTCCTGTACTGCAGGTGCCAGACTTCGCCACCGTTCTCTGTCTGACGCCGCCGTCTCCGCCGCCGTTTCTGCACCAGGTTAGTTACGCTAACTCTGCAGCGTAGCGTACAGGAATCAATGCCATTTGAAATTAACGTCGTTTATTTTCCTTTGTAAGAGCAATAATGGGTGGGAAGAATCTGACGCGTCGACGGAGGACGTGAAGCCGTTTGATCGTCCCAGAAACGCCGGCTGAATATCTGAGCGCATTGGACAAGTTACAGTGTTTATCGATCACTAGAGATCATCATTCTATCGGTTTTATTACAGTGAGTGATATACGAGTCGAGAAAATGTCGTCTTGTTTTAAAGAAGAACATATAATATTTGCACTTGCAGTAAATTCGGCGTACTATCAGAATCCATAATAAAATAATAATCCATCCAAAACGTTGAAGGAAACTGTCTTAAATTAGTTAGTATGAATATATTTCAGTAATTTAAACGCATTCCAGGTGATTTTGGGTGCAACTCAGCAAGAATATTTCAAGTTTAATTTTCAGCCATCACTTTTCGTGTATTTTAGGGTAATTATTACATACCAACGGATGATGAGTTAAATATATAATGTGATGAACTGTAGATGATGTTAGACGAACAAAATAAATGATGTTAGATAAGCCATTCTCTCGGTATTGATGCCCGAGTCAGCCCGTCTATTATAGGTTTATTATTTGCAATTACAAATAAACCGTTTTTTCCGATGTCCGAGTCATTTTGACTACTATATAAATATTTTTTTAGAAAAATTTTTAATATAAAAATTATAAATTTTTTATTATATTTATAATTTTTATATTTAAATTTTTTTCAAAATATAATTTTAAATAGGTATTTTGAATATTCAAAATCTTAGTGTGATTTAAAATTAATTCGTTAAACTGCTAAACTTTAGAGCCTCAAAATATATATTTAGAGATATTTTTTAGAAAAATTTTGAATATGAAAGTTGTAGATCTTTTATGTTAATTTTTTTTTCTAAAAAATACTTCTAAATAAATATTTTAGAATGCCAAAAATACGGATAAAATGACTATACAATTGTGGACGGAGGAGCTGATTCGCAACTTCCCCAAATATGTTTGAGGAAGTGAACACTATAGAGGTGTCCGTATTGCTTGCTTATAACTTTTTAGTGTTAAAATGTTTTCAAAAATAAAAAAATAAACTCCAGCTTAATATAAACTTTTAAATTTCATATTGATGCACTATTCTACGGCCTATTGAACTTATTTTCAGAATTTTTTAAAAATACTTTGAACTACAATTATAAAAGACAACCAAAAAAATAATTTAATTATTTATTAATTTTAGAAAAAGTATGCAGTCCGACCCATTAATCCAAATTTCGTCCGAACGCGTGAAAAATACGTTTCGCCACGTGATAAAACACGTTTCCTCACGTGGAAAAACACGTTTTCCATGCGTTCGGATAAAAACATGTTCTGCGGCATTACCCAATTTAAAATTGATATATAATGTGATAGAACAAGGATCAGTACTTCAGTAGTGTGACAAATTGATGACTTGTCAGCTATCTCTGGAGAAAAATAGGACATAATAATAATTAAAAAAAAGAGTCAGATGGCATGTTAATTGCAGAAGCTTAAGCCACCACTGTTGCAGGAGACAAACCGTTATGTGGCTTAGCAGTTAATACAAATGAAGTGGTTTTTAATGGAGAATTTTGTACAAACAGTAGCTCTGGAATTCGAAAAGCCATTATTAGTTACAAAGAAACAATTACAGACGAACTGTTCATAAACCAGCTAAATGGCTCCTGTCGGCAACCCAAACACAGCGAATAAATTCTACAATCTGAATATCTAAAATAAATTACTTTCTTCAACGATCAAAAATTATGAATACATAACACATTTATAGAGGTTATGCAACTAAAGCTCCTACCATAATCTCAATACAACTCTTACCTAATATACCTCATAATATCCCTCCAAAATACTCTATCCTAGTACAAATCTAACACAACCCTAACCTGACTGAACTAAGGACCACATCGGATCTCCCTGCAGCCCAAAACCCATCCGATTCATCCCTGAGCCCCTACATTGTTTCTTCAAGTGGAATCAAATTTCGGCCCCCAAATTAATCGACTTTTCTCCTCATTTTTCGCTTCTGCTTATCTTCCTCACGGTACCTTTCCCGCCTCTCCTCCCTCTTTCGTTTCTTTGTTAACTGCTCATTCTTATTCTTCTGTGCTTCATATGCTTTTTTCTTCGCTTCTTCATTGAGTTTTCGCTTCTTCATCTGCATTATAACACGGGTTTCAGTAAGTCATGCAAATGCTATAAAGAAACTATCCAATGACAAATACAACGTCGATTCGTGTTCAGCGTAATGAATAAACATTGCCCTTGATACTACTGCCCCGGAAGAAAAAAAAAACACTAAATTACAACTAAAGGATAAGCAGCATCACCTTTTCATTCCTAATCAACTGGATTTGTTGAACAAGGGCGCGAACTTTTCGTTCATGAGGTTCCATAACCACAGCACGGCTATTCTCAAGAAGGGGCCTTTTCCTGTTAGGCCTGTCCTTTGGTTTCGATGCAAAGGGAAGAATTGCTTGCAGCTTCGGAGTGACCTTTAAGGGATTGAACTTCCTTGGCTTATGCTCAATAGGCTGGGGTAAACCAAAAATTGTCAATAGTGGCATGAGAAATCTTACATCAAATACTATTTAGAGAACAGCTTGTTATGAAATGATATTGAACCTTTCTAGCATTTTTATAGAGGAATTAGAGATTTAGCTTTACCTTGTAAACTGAATCCTTATTGTATGGAATTGGGATGTTGTTCTCACGCCGGAGCTCAGCCACTGTTTTCATGCCCTTCCAGGCTTGATCCCGTGGTTGGAGGCTTGTCGTTACAGGATTGTAGAAGCGAGGTATATCAACCTGAACCCATGCACGCAAGAAGACGACATCACTCATCAGAACTTTGTCCTCAAATGTGCATCTTGCGATCCCTTCTTTCATGCTTCCACCACCTTTTTTGTTGCCTAATTCAGCCTTTGAAGCCTGCGAAGTTAGGTGATACAAATGAAACCAAATATTAGAATACTCAAGTATAGAGATGTTCAAGAACTACTGCTGTGAAAAAGGTTATCAGGTAAGTACATGGGAGAGAAGATGGTAATGACAGACATCAATCATCAAAACCAAGTCAGTTGACTTTGATACAGAGCTAAATCAACAATTTGCATTTCCTAATAAAGCAAAATCACACGGCTCCTAAAAACACCTCTTTTTCATCCAATTTTCATTTTCATGATGCTAAAATACCACTGAAGCATTTAATCTTAAGTAAAATATTGGTGTATAACAGAACAAGAAAATTTTTACCTTTTTGACCTGCCCTCTGATTCCACTAACAGTACGAACAGCTGCACCTTCAAATCTGGCAATCTCGAGGTCTGATGTGAACATGTCTTTGATTAGAGCAGTTTTCTTAAAAATCTTGCACGGATAGCCGACGAGCTTAATCTTCTTCATAACTCTCACTGCATGATTGAATTCCAAGACAGTTCCTGTTGCTGTAATTCGAAATGATGCCTGAAATAACAGAATTAACTTCAGCAAAATATTGTTCTGTTCTTTTAACTCTTTCAGACACATACAAATTATGGTCGGACAATCTGTGAATGATGCTTGTGAAATTTTAGTTATACTTTCAACAAAAAAAAAAGGTTGTGCTCGAATTGAACAAAATCTACGACACGGATTGAGTTTAAGAGGTTAAGCATATCTGTGTGTATCAAGGGAACCCATCACATTTGTTTGTTAACCAAAAAAAAAAATCAAAATCAAAATTGCCATCAAAGTTAAGACAGTGAACAGTGTGAACGGCTTACCAAATTTCTAAGTCCAATTTACCAAAGCCTACACAGCTAAGGGGTCTAACAAGTTGATGCAACAACCACACTACCACAATTGTAAATGCAGTTTGCCTACATTCTATCAATATCAGATCTGAAGAGATCAAATTGTCTGACGACATATACATATTCCAAGAATACGTCTAAAGGAATCATTTGGATCCTTCTCTCTTCTTACTCTGGATATATAAGATCTACACAAATAGAGCAACTTACACTGGGCTATCAAATTCTTACTATAAGCTAATCAGTTATAATTTTCTTTCTGTGATGTCTGACTCAATGTAATAAGCATGCCCGACTTTTGAATTCACATAGCGAGCTAAACATTTACTCGAATTAGGCTTGAGACTGTTAAATACACTATCAAGTTTGACTTGAAGAAAAATTGCATGCTATGACAACTTCAACGTGATAACCTGCGGTTGACGTTGAACATTTCTTTTGAACATTCAAAAAAAATACAACGCTAATATCTGCCACAGTGTTGATTAGATTAAAAGCTGAACAGATAATAATTTGTGCAGGCACCCAACTAAAGCTGGGAAAAAACAGCAACTGTACACTCACTGATACGCCAGTTCTATTGATTTAAGGAAGGTTCTAATGTTTATAACTTAAGCAGTTGTTTTGTGGGTCCTAACATGTGCATTGCAAAAATATATACAGAAATGCGCCATTAACCAAGCTCAGCTGCATTGCTGACAGAATCAGAAAATTACTCGAGGCATTTTCTAGATTTAACAAGAGGAGTGGCAATCTTTGCATGACAAGAAATTGTAGTCTACCTTTCATTTCAACTGAAACTAACAACACATTGCCATATACTAACAAAGAAATAAAACCTGAGCAGCAGGGAAAAGGAGGGAACAAAAACCTGGTTATTTGATAGATTTTGAAATGCCAGCAAACCACTCTTAGGAGGGGCAAGGGGGCCCCAAAACATTGCAAGACAATGCATATGCTCAGGCGTGTACTTCAACATTCGATAACGTCCATTACGATCCTCAATAGCATAGATAGGTACCGTTTGATAACGTCGCCAACCAATAGAAACAACAATGGGATCCCTGGCCTTCAAAACTTTCTTGTGCCACCTGTGGCGCTTAAGTCGGACCTATAAATAATAAAAGGAACATAAGAGGAAAAACCATCACATAGTTCTTATCATTTACTAGTAATTCCAACCAACTGCTATCATACATTCTAGTAAATGAGCATAAGGTGATATCTTTCATTTCGCAATGCACAATCAGATAATATAGTAGACTTCACATAACCTAGACAAATAACACTCGACACGATGTCTCACACCCTTAACAAGTTCAACTACAAGTACCAAAAGCACGTCTATGGGTCTTCAATAGATCTTTTATTTAAGTACGGGCGTTTATATACAGGTCTAGACCCAAAAACCAGAGGGGAACCGGTCGGTCCAGTCTAGAGGCATCAAATATTGGTCAGTCCGTGATCCAGATATCAACCCTTAATTGGGTTTCGGTCCGGTCAGTCCAAAACCGTAAAACCCAGTGGACCGATTATACCTCTCTCTCTCTCTCTCTCCAAACGCTTGATCTAGCGCTGCCTCACCTCCATTTCCTCCCTCACCGATCTACGCTGCCACGACACCTCACCTCTCCCATCTCCCTCGCCGTTCTACGCCGCCGCCGTACCTCTCCACTCCCATCTCCCTCGCTACTCTACGCTGCCGCCGCACATCTCCACACCCATCTCCCTCGCCGCTGCTGCCCTCTCCGCGGCCATCTCCTTCGTCGCTCTACGCCGCCGCCCTTGAAGCCTAGTTAGATTTTAACAATGCGCCAAACCTCGATCCTTCTTTATGGAAAGCAGAGTATGAGACAGAGCCACATCGCCCTTAGGCAATAAGTGTGCCAGAAAAAGGAGCCCCTCATTTTGGTATAACATGCACTTAATTCATTATTAAACACAAAGTAGTAAAACAAGAAGTTATTCTAGGCCTTTACTGGACAGCTTCCAGAAGCAGGGTAAAGGTTACATGTCAAAGTTCACCGTTACTTTAAATATGATTCTTCATACATTATGGGCTACCTTAACAAGATGAAGCTCAAGTTATTTATTAAAATTAACGTCTACGCAAGACATTAAAAAAAAATCAAGATAGCTATCAATATAGAATGGAAAGCTGTAGCAAGTGTACCTCCTAGCTACTAAAAAAAAAAAATATGTTTTAAAATCTACACAAATAGGAGGGAAAAAAGAACCTAGCAACATTCAAGAACAATTTACGTGCCCACAAAAAGCTTGCTCGAAACTAATGCCAGATAAGTGTAGGGCCTGATTTACCTGCATGTATCCAGAATTTTCTTCTCCGAGGTTGATGCCCCCAACCAAAATAGGGTGGCAGGGATCAAAATGTTCAACCATCTCATACGGAACACCATGAACTTCTAGTCTAAGGTAAGTGCCGGTCCTAAAGCCCTCCAATTCAATTCTAGTTGCATCATCCAAATCATTGAGTTCTGCTAAGTTCCTTTGCCTGCGCAGTTCAACCTCCTCCTTTAACTGCAAGATACAAAAGTCCAGCTCTTCAGCTGAGCGCAAAAACAGTTTAAACGAATAGAATACAATAGAAATATGAATACTTTATCAAAGAATCCTCCATCTTGGCCTTGATTTTCACGAAAATTTTTCCCCTTGACCTTCTCTTCTTCATCCGTAGCTCAGATCCATCAAATGTAGAACCAGGTTAAGGTTATACACTTAACACACACACGAGAGCACCATCAAGAATTTATTAAAAGAATAACAAAAAATAGTGAAGCATAGAAAGTCGAAAACTGGCTTGTGAGCAAATAGACAAAGTCTATGCAAGTAGCATGCCCACAAATAAAAAAAGAATATGTCAAAGGATATTCAGCATCAAATTTAGCACGAAGAGCAAGCTTTTTACATCTACGTTCTTCTGCTTCTTGAGTATCACCCTTGGAAATGTTCCCATCGATTTCAGATGACTGACACTTGTACACTTTTCCAGTTTCAAGATCTTCAAACTCATCATACATGCTATCATCGTCTTCTCCATCATTTTCTGTAGCTTGACCTCTTAATACAGCTTTTTCCCAATTTCCAGTAACAAAACGGTCACGGATACTCTCCACAATTTCCGGATTAGACCAATCCTTAAGATTGCCAATTACAAATTTGGAAGTGTCTTCATGTTGGAGGGTATTAAAACCTGTTTCATCATTAGATTTCTGAAGCAAAAGAAATAGCAGAGTTCATTATACAATATAAGATAATCGATCAACACTTCACTAAGGCTAGAAGGAAAATAAATCATAATGCAAAGCACCTTCCGTGCCTCCACTTTTGGCCTGAAGAATTCTTCATTACAATCTTCATCCTCACTGCCGAGTTCATCTTCATGTTGAATAGTGGTAGTAATTGATGCAGAGGGCCCATACACAATTTGCATGAGATTACTGCTTTTTCTAGCCATAGTTCGGTCAATCAACGACTCTTTCCACTTAGAATGATGGCTTATTCCATCCTCTATGAGAATAGTCATAGTTAGATATGCAGAAATCATTACAAAAACTACAGTTAAAACTTAGACAAAAAAAAAAATAGGCTTCAAGAAATTTATTCTGTTATGCCAAAAGAGATATCTGTTTCTCCTCATCAAGAAGATTAATGGCCTACATTACAACAGAACCCCCATCGGTCATAGTCAAATAGATTCAAATATTTTAGTTTCCAAACAAGTGCTAATCGCACAACTTTATGCACAAACCTTCTCTATCGCCATCCTCTTCACTTTCATCTGAAAGTTCTGGACCAGAGTCTGACTCTAGATCTGCATCACATTCATCAGAATCCTGTAGATCAGATAAAGAATGATAAATGGGATAGTCTGAACCAATCCACCAGCAACAGGAGCAACTCGTAGACCAATGTCACAGAGAGAGAGAGAGAGAGAGAGAGAGAGAGAGAGAGAGAAGCACTATTATTCCTCCAGTGTTTTGTGAAAGGAAAATTGTCAACAACAATCATACTAAAAAGCTAGAAATTTATGGAAATGTCAAAGAACCACTTTCAGACGAGAACATATTGTATAACAATACAATAAACATACACATTTAAATACACAACACAGCAGCTCAACAAGTGCATATTCTCAAGAAGATCAAATTAAATTGCCTAAGAAAATCCAAACTTTTGCCATACCTCAGGATCATCAGGTTTTTTGTCCTCGTTGGCTGATATAGCCTTTCTCCTTAGCCTTCCCTCATGAAACTGAACCTCTTCTTTCAAACTATAATTGGTAGGCTGATGCTCATCTTTCCCAATATGCTCTTCCTCTGAATAGTTGTTCTCATTAGCAGAATTATCATCATCTTCATCATCACTTGCTACCTCAATATTCCTGCTTCTCCCAATTATTGACAAATCCTGGTAATTCGTATGATTCTGGTCACCTTGATAAAGTAAAGTAACATCCCCCTTTCCCGTTTCACTATTAGCTTCCTTTGCATCTAATAATCTTTGTGACAAGAAATCCTTTCCCTCACCCAGGTTCTCTGATTCATGAGGAGGCATTCTGCTGAAAAGGTTAATGAAACTCTGCTCCAACTTCTCATCAATAGAATACCTCGTATTTTGAAGTGTTTTTACCAAAGCCTCACCTACATCATTGTTCCTCCCTAAACAAACAGACATGGCAGTCAGCATGCTGCTATAGGCAGAGGAAAAGCATATGAAACCGAGAGAAAGAACTGGATATATAATGTGTCCGAAAACCAGGAGAAGACGTCATTAATTGGACAACCCATTTATTGTAACTAGATGAATTGCACATGCATGTTTAAGTTTGGTTCTTATTTCTCTTCAGTCAGTGCAAGACTAATATACCTGATATACATTAATTTTGTGTAATGTAAAACAAATGTATAATGACCTAATAGACCCTAGAATCAAATCTCACAAAAATTGGCACGTGTGATTCCCGAAAAGAGAACTACAAAGCCAAAGCCAAGATAGAGGATAAAGGCACAAAAGTTAAGCAATAGTCTATCTTCACATCCTTTTTAGCATCATGCACATGATGAGGGAACATCGTTATGAAGCGCCATAGCAAACATTCTTTCTTGAGAGACGTTCATCGTCTCACGGTCTTTATTAACTGTCCTAAAGATCATGTGTTTTTTTACGTCGTCTTTACTTCCGAAAGTCAAGCTGCTATGTTCCATAACATAATAAGCACAATCCAAATGGTAATTTCATACTGTGCGATTTAATACCGGACTGACCAAAGAATTACTTGAGACAATGAAGTGTATCTGCACGTAATACCTTTCCTAGCAGTTGGCTCAGTATCACCATCAATTTTAGAAAACTGCACAAGGTGGTCATTAATGTTGATGTAGACGGCATCCTTGTCATAGAGGAGATCACCAAGCCCAGACATTGGTGCATAGAAAAGTTTCTCCTTATCTCTAAGCCCTTTCTTTTTGGCAGCGGATGGCAAAGGGCAAGGATCGGCAAGACTTGTTATCCCTGCTAAATCAAAATCACCAATACCGGCAATATGAACCTGTCCAAAAGTTGGAAAACAGTACAGTCAAGATTGTAATGGGGTATAACAATTTGCTCCCTACATAAAGTGTCTCTAGAAAAATTAAAAAAAAAAAGGAAGAGGGGGGGGAGGGGGGCGGTCACACTGGATGGGCGGAGTCTCAGGAACCCTCCCCACCCAAATTCGACTCCCCGTGCCTTCAATTGCAAAAACAATTGTGCTGGCAGGTATGCGCACATACACCCTCTCGCGTGCGACGGGACACTCCCAAGTGTCCTCATGGAGGAGCCAGGTGAGGGCCTTATGCAGGTAGAGCCCTAGCTCCACGTGGGGACCCGGGGTCCTAAAAAAAAAGAAAAAAAAAATTGAACAGATGACTTCAGCATTATGTTTGAGAGTTCCATTAACAAGTACAAGAATAATCTTGCTATATTTGCATGATAGAGTTACCGGTTCCACATCTATGGAGCAGGTACACAACACATGGACATCACATTGTAGAATATATAGATAAATACACATACATAAATATAATCTAATAGTCGGTACAGAGTTAAACAGAAACAAAAATAGTCCAATAGAGGTATAGTAAAACATGATAAGCATTATAGTTGTTTTCATTCTTCAAGAAAAGAATAGATATCATTAAGGTCTTCAAACACAGTTCAACATCAAAGTCATAAAAAGTTGACGGTCTCCCCAGGTCCAGGAGGAAAGATAAAGCCCTACCTTGGTACCTTTCTTCAAATTGCACCCACGTAGGTAGCCATATAATGTGATGTTTCTATCGCACTTTTTATTAACACAAATTCTATCAGGAGGGGTGACATCTTCAAAGCGGTCTGCTAGTACATAAGGATGAGCGGCACGCCATGACAAAGAATGATATTTCATAACAGAGATAAATCTTGCAAGATTATGCACTTCACGTTTCGGATATCTGCAACCAATTAACCAACAGCCTATTAGCAACAATCAGCCAGAAGTTGTTATTTCGAGAGTTAGTTTCTAACACTTTACAAGCTCTCACTATACGAATGAAAAGTTGCAAAAAGCTGGTCATCTGAGTAATTGCCAAATCACATCTAGTAATCATGAGTGAGTTATTATAACCTCTGCTACTCACTGATGCTTGTGTCAGTAATATAAGAAGAGATTTTATCAGACTCACACCAAAGTATTACATAACATATCGATCGTTTGTAAGTTACTAATGTGATATATAGCATTATCTAGACATTCATAAGTATGCCAATCACACCGATACTCGCAACATTTCTGAAGTGCTAGTACAATGAAGGTTGTACCGATCAAAATAAAACAAAGTCTCAATCGATTAAAATGGTCCACAACGCTTGCAAAGCTTACTTTGTACATGTACAAAAGCTCTTACAAATAAAAAATAATGTTTATTGCCGTCAGCCTAAATTCCAAAATGCCACTTGAAGAGAAAACCTTGTTTTACGTGATGCACGACATTTTTCTAGTTACATGCATAAATAGCAAAAGTAAACATAGGATGCGCAACTCGTTGATATTCCATTTTGTGGGAGTAAGTTATTACCAGTCATTTGAAAATGCTTCTTTTTAATAAAAACAAATAATATGTTAGGTTAAACTGAGTTCATAAATTGCCATTCAACAACCATTTACAATGAATATACGTTTATCAAATTCTTATTAGATGTAAAATAAAAAGTAACAAAATGCCATAATTTGCAAAGCACCAATTAACAAAACACTTGCAAAGTTGAGACATGGTAAACTAGGAATAGTATGCTGTTCCTACAATACATCACACAGAAAAGCAGTTCGTAAACATATTACATATACATACATACATACATATATGTGTGTATATGTGTGGTGTGAATGTATATGTATTTATAATATGTCTATAAACAGCACTTTGTATGAACAACAGCATCAGAAAATCAGAACCACATAGGATGCTTACTTTCCGTGTAAAAGACCAGACAAATAAAACAGCTTTGAACCATATTTGATTTCGCTCCAAAACCGATGTTTAAGGCGCTGCTTAGTCTTTCTCAGCTTCTTAACATCCTTGAATTTATCAAGATGAGTCAGGACACCCATGACCAGTGGGAAACCATGATGCTGCAGAATATTCAGAAACTCGAACGTTTCCTGCAAAAGTAATATCCCTATATCAAATTCTTATATTTAATCACAAATTGCAACGACTTTAGTTACCAAAGTTACACCACATGACGAGAACGGAACAAATCCAGACCATTCTAATAAAAGATAGTGAAGAATTTTCAGTGGAAGTAGCTACATAAAAAAGCATACATCTGGAGGAACAGGTCCACAGCTTCCTGCAGGACTTGTACATTTGAGCAATATAAAAAGTGAACACACGCATGATTCAGAAAAAAAAAATCATCAGATGGTCGAACTACACCGAATAGATAAAGGGAAAGAAGGATGTTTTGTCCTGCACATCGTAGCTATCCGTTTCCATACTAAGATAAACAGTTAAAGATACTGCTTACACCCACACCAGCTATGTTTTTAGAAGGAGCTACATAAAGAAGAATACTAACATATGTTTGGCAGCCTGCAATAGAAAATATCAAGTCTAACAATTTCAGCTCTTAATTAAAGCTTTGAATTCTCCATATAAGATGCTTTTTTTTTGAAAAACTGACAATGGCTACAATAATTCAATCAAGGAGAATTAATACATATTAACAGAATCCAGAAAAAGTAGCCTTCATCATTTGGAAATACCAGCAGAACAGCCTTAAACTATCTCACAAATTTAGACATAGCAAAATGCCTATGACTTTAGATACGAAATTATGAATGATCCCTGGTAGTTACAGGGTAATTGTCCGTCTGGTTATATTCAAGCATTGACCAACTGTCTAAATGCTGGTTTTCCTTATAAAAGATACACAAATGACTTAAAACATGTGCAGCGCTCACCATTTCAAAACCATAACTTCCATCAATCAATAACAAAGCAAGATCAGCAATTTTTGCAGCATCAATCATGCCATTTATGTCATTTGGACACTCAACAAACTGCACTCGCTTTTGTTTTCCTGGAATCACAAAAGCAAGATCTCAGTAACCACCTCAAGCATTATGTCTCAAATAAAACTAAATAGGAAGTTCTCAACGGGGGAATTCAACTGTAGTAGTATTCGAAACTTGGTGAATGGAGATAGCAATTAGATGCGTCAAGTAAATAGGTTACTGTACCTGACACAACAGTAATTGGACCCCGAACTTCAGGTATATTATGTTTTGTATAGTGCTTCACTAGACTTTTTATCAGAAGAGATTTCCCGACCTGCAACAACAAACAAGTTTTAAAACAATTGAATATGACGCTCCTAATAAAATCAAGAGAGGAGAAAGCACTTATAGCACCTTGGGAGGTCCATGTACAACAACAACAAACGGAGCCGGTTCTCCTGTAGAGCGATCAATGGTCGGAATGTGAAGTCTGCGTTGCTCTTTCTCTGCTGCACGTGATTGAAGACGCTTCGCCTTAACTGATGAGTTAAAAGCAAAAGCCTGCAGAAAGACACAGCAAATGAATAACAACCGATTATCAATTAACAAGTTAATAAAGCAAAACACAAATACCAGCGCACCTCCGACATATATCTCCTAACATTATGAGACTATAAGTTCAGAAGGCAATACTTCTACACATTACATTTGTTATTTCAACTAAGCGCGAGCATTACCTGAACCAACAAACCAAACGGAATCGAACCATAAAAAAAAAGACTCGGGTTTGGGACAGATTGGGTTCAGTTTGGGTCCATTAACCGAATTACATCTCGTTCGGGTCCGATGACTGTTCAAATCGGTTAGTGTCCAGGTCTATTCGGTCAAGTTGGGCAGTAAAATGGGTCAGTTCGGGTCGGGCTGACCAAATGCTCATCCCTATTTTCACTAGGGCGGTTTTCAGTGCCGAGCCGAACCAACTTTTGGTAACTCAAATCCCGGCACGTGCCGACATGTTAACACACAGTAGACGCAGGATTTTAGCCAAGGGGAGGCGAGCCACAAACCTATATTTTATTGATATCCAAAAATTCAATGCACTATGTTGTATTATCCTATAATTTTTACTTTACAAATCAATATCCTAATACTTCAGTAAGCATCATGTAACAAGTTAATCGTTGCCACTTGGAATGGTAGACGAGCAGAGGTCAACCTGAGTTGGCAAGATCAATACCATTATTTCTATTGTAGGAAAAAATAAACAGGTTGTGATACCCATACGCTGCTATGCCAGTTTTCGTATCATATGGACATCATCTCAAAACATCACTAAAAATTTTGAAGATCAATAGCATGGCAAAGGATAACAAAGAAAATGACACTTCTAATTTCTTCTAATGTAAAGTCTTTGAGCAAATTTTGGGCCAACATTTTATTTGGCCAGCTCAGATAGATATTAATCTAGCTTAGCTCTAGTTGGCTACTAAATTATTAGAGAATGGTAAGAAACTAAAAACATATAAGTAGGAGACAACCAAAAATAATAGAAAAGTTAATAACTGTTGGTGGAAGAATTCGAAATCATAACCTGCAGAATCAAAAGTCACGCCACCAGAACCACTAATCTAACATTCACACAAGTTTTATATATATAATATATATATATATATATATATATATATATATATATATATATATATATATATAACTGGACCGGCAGCCCCTCCCCTTCCTGTGGGTCCGCCACTGTCAACAATTTATTCTTATTTTTTAAAAAGAAAAACTCAAATTGAATTAGAAGTTAAATGAATCAGGTATTTCAACCAATGTTAGTAACCTCCAAGATTAGCACGTGCCAACCAGCACAGGCCGTGCTTACTGCAAATAAAACCATGATCTTAATAGCAAAGAGTCATACAGTACAAAAAAGAATATTCATGCATATCTCATTAATCAGATGTGTTATACAGATTGATGCTATCCTCCTTGGCTAAAACTCCAGCATTAGGATACAGATAATGAGATATAAGCTAATAACTCATAAAAGCAGCAGCTTTTATCTTACTTCAATTTTTTTCATTTTACGTAGCTCTAAAAAGAAATTCACACCTAATTATAAGCAGCTACTCCTTTTATATTCTTAACTCTGAAGCCTAACTTGACGCGGAAAACACCACAGCAATTATTTTATTAAAGAGTAAAAACACCAAACTTAAGATGAGACAAACAACCTTCGGATTATGTTGTTTTTTATCATTGGCAGAGTCATCGTTGGACTTGTTCTTCTTCTTGGTATCCTTCTTCCTTGCGTTCGCGCCAGAATGCCGCGGACGGTGAGATTTGTGAGCATGTTCCTCCATGGGCGGATCCACTATGTAGCCAGTGGGGTCAATTGCCCCCACTCAAATGCTGTGAAACTAAGACGCCAAAGGCGGTCATACAAACCTCGCTCCCCGGTGGGATCGGAAGCCGGAGGCAGAGCAATCCGGGGAGGAGGAGATTTAGGCTGCAAAAACTGGTCTGGAGACGGGAGAGAAAGTCGCTGAGACAGGCGAGTAGATTGATTTAAATAGAGGATTGCGGCTTCAAAGATAATTGGGCTCTGGTGCTTTTTTTTAGGCCCACTTAATTTGATTGTTATTATTAATTACTGTGCGTTTATTTTAGGCCCACTGAATTTAGATTTTTACTATTTATTATTGTGCGAATCGTAAAACTTGTTATTAAATATTATCGTTATTTGAAGAATTACATGGTGTATCTTTCATATCTAAACTTATCTAATAAAATATAATACTTTAAAGTTTATAAGATGTTTGGACCATTTATACGAATCGTTCAAGTTTATATCTATTATTTATAAATATACTTTTATAGTACAATAAAATTAATTTAGCTGAGCAATAATCTTAATATACAAATAGATATTTTAATATATTATTTTGGTATGTATATATATATATATATATATATATCACGTCATATCTCAAATAATATTTATATGCTATATAGTATTTATTTCTGCTCAATAAAATGCAGCAACTATAGTATTATATTTTTAAAAAAATAACTATTTGATTATATAAATTTAAATATATAAAATATATAAAAGGTTTTTTAATATCAATATATATATATATATGTATATATATACATATATATACATATATATATATATATATATATATATATATATGTGTGTGTGTGACTTTAACCCTTGCGATGAATGGGCGCAAAAACTAATTGTAATAGCTTTTGTTAATTTTTTGATTTATTGAAAGATTTTTGACTTATCCAGAAATATTTTTTAAAAAATATTTTAACTAGAAGATGCAATATTATTTTACTCTAACTAGTTTAACTTTTTACTAAAAAAACATAGTTGTAAACATATATTTGAAAGATAAATACTGCGGAAAATTCCAGTATGGTCTACCATGCAGATCAAAGCTCCAAAAAATATGTCTGAGACTGCCAGACGGCATTGCATCACTGCTGCTAGGGTGTTTAAAATCGATCAGATCAGAGTCCTGCTAGATCTGGACCCGACCCTCCTAGAGTTCGGGCCAGTCAAATCTGATCCGACGATCCGATCCGGGTTGGTTCGGATCTGGTCGATTAGGTCGGATCTAGTTGGGTCTATTTTTTATCCAATCTGTTAAATCCGTAAAATTTTAAAATCATAAAATATTTATTTCTAGTATTTTTATGAAAAAATTTATCAACATAAAAATTGTAAATCTAATCAAAATATATAACTTACTAGACGCTGGACGTTTTCGTAAAAAATGCTCTTAATATTTTTTTTAGTCCCACAGGTCAAATTTTGGTGTCCGCGTCTCAGCGACTTAGACTCGCACCTGACCTGATCCGAACTCGGATCAAAAATTTTGACACAACAGACCTGTGGATCCAATAATTGGATCCAAAACCTTCGGATTTGGATTGGATCGGTTCGGAACCTCATATCGGATTAATTTTTTAACAAGCCTAACTGCTGCACTGGAAGATATAGTGCCCAAAACGCTCAAAAAAGGATAACAAAGTGTCCTACCAAAGGCTCAAAGGATAACAAAGTGTCCCATAAACCTCACTATTTCTTCACCATCACCATTGATAACAGATGGCCGTAAAGGAAGCATCGTGTTACGGATTCATGGCCGCCCACGAGTGGGCGAACGAACAGGTGAGTATTTATTTCTAGACTCATAAGTCCCAGGCACCAATATACAGAGGATTCTATAATGAAGCGTTTACGTCATATTAGTATATATCCCCTTCGTATTTAAATAAAAAAAATATTTTATAATTATTTTTTTTTAAAAAAAAACTTCATAAATAAAATTTGTAATTTTTTATGAATTCTACAATTTTTATATTCAAAAATTTTCTAAAACATATTTTAAATAAATATTTTAGAACTCTAAAATTTAACAGGTTTAACGATTTTTAAAATAATTTTTAACCCTACTTCAAATATATTTAATTTTGAAGCTCTAAACTATATTTTTAGAAACTATTTTTGAAAAAAAATTGAACGTGAAAGTTGATATGTTAAAATTTTCCAAAAATATTTTTAAATTTATTTTTAGACCGTTACACGAAGTGATGTGGTGTACCTGTTACACCCAAAAATCTCTCAACACAGAGGGGACAAGTTGAGGGACATACTAGTTCCCGCCAAGATTGCGCATGGGTAAGTGATGAGCTTTGACAGTAGGAACTAGAGCGACGGTCACCCAGGAGCTTACCGGCTCTATTGTCGCACCAATATGGACAGCGTAAGTACAAATTTTCCCTCCTTAATTAAAAAATAATAATAATGCAATGTCATGCTACAAGTTGGTCGACCTCTAGTTATTTAAAACAATTAATATCATACAAATATCCATATTTCAAAGTTATTGGAAAAGAAATGCTAGATAACAACATACAGATGCTGAAGTTTCTCGCTTCAGCACAAATCAAATAATTCTTCATGCAGAAGCCTCCTTTTAAGGACTTGGATTATTCAGAATGGACCTGCGAACAGAACCATCTATGATCAGGTAGCTGATTGATAGGTCCCATGGCAGCAATGGCGATATCCTGAAGAACCAGAATAAATCTTGTAACTAAAATTTGAGAATCACAACAGGTAACAACCGTAAAAAAAAAAAAAAAAAAAAAAAAAAAAAAGTTTCATTGCCTTGTTGATTATGAAGCATCTAGCTACGTCCTTGATCGTGTCAACATCAACAGCATCTATACGAGCAAATAGCTCTACAAATGGCATTACTCGCCCGTATGTTAGGATCTGAACAAGACTTGACGTTAGACAGACATTTCCGGAATCAAAAGATTTTATTCTTTTATACTCGCAACATCCCTTAGTAACTATACCCGCAATCCGCATACATGGACCACTGGTTAAGATAATTCCCCACAAGGGGCGAGAGATATTACAGTGAAACAAAAACAAATCCCGAGGTACCTGGCGTCCGTTATTCTCGGAAACTGCAGTGGATCCATCAATGTGAAGCAGAAGTGCAGATTTTAACTGTAACAAGTTGACGCAATAAATGCATTAATGAAAAAAGAAAAATAAGAGTTTGGATGCACGTATATGTGTAAATAAAACTGAAGAAAGGCGATTACATCCATCCATATTCAAAAAGCTAAAAATTATAAGCATCAACTGTAGCTAGGTTAAAATTCTACAGTACTCTAGCAAATGTGTAGCACAAAGCTTATAATTTACTGAATTAGATAAGAGAAAAGACAAACGCTTCCTTGTCAATTTGCTAATCAAATGTTTACCCATTACTTGTACTGTTGAAATTTGTGTTTTAGGACTTTTAAGCCACCACCAGAGAATCTGGAATTGGTTTGGTGTTCTTTATATGCACACTTTTTTTTTTTTGAGAATATCGATCACTATGCACACATTAAATCTAAGAAGGTTGCATTTATGTCTAAATCAGTTCCTACCTCAGCAAAGCTTCTGAATTTTGACTGATCTTCTTTGGAAATCTAAACAGATAACTTTTTTCCTAGCCGTCCAAGTAAAAATTTATCGAGTACTTATTCTCACAACTAGCAAAATAATGAAAGTTCAAAGTCGCCGCAAGAATGGGTACCTGATCTCTTGCTCTTGATACTTCTTCTTCAGATACCTCGTATGCCAGTCTCCTTAGTTCTTGCATTATCACACAAGATAAATCATGCAAGCGATCTGGCTGTAAAAATGGAAACTTGAAATAATTATGGACAAAAACAACTATAATACATCAGATATACACTCAACAATGCGCTTTTTAGGACAAAGTGTGCTACTTTAGCTATTACCTAGTATACTCATAGCCTCCCTGCATGGAAGCGTTAGTAGATCCCTATGACTATTATACTTGAAATTATACAATTACTAACAATCAGATTTTTACATACATCTGATAACAATACACCATTTTCGAGCTCAAACACTTGGCAAATATCTGCTATTTGAATATTTTCTTTCGTATCTGTTACCAACTAAAACATTTAAATAGCTTGCTCTACGATTATAGAAGTTGTGCAAGGTTGCCAGCAAGTCCCCAAACTATAAACATACTCATGTTAAAGAAAACTGCAGTGATGGCCTCATAATGGAGCACAAAAGATTTTTGAATCACAAAATTGTTCAGTTAGCCCATTCAAAGATTCTAGAGCGCTAAATGTGTATTGTTCAGGGTCATTTTGACCCTGAAGAAATCAGGGCCGATGTGGCACAATGCCACGTCAACATATCTTTATTATTCTTTGATATTAAATATATTGGAAAAAAGCAAATTTAATGTAACTTTTTTGATAAGTGTGAAGTAATTATTTCCAACACATTGAGATGTGTGAATAATTAATTTCAACACATTGAGATTTATGAATAATTAATTTTAAGTATTTTATTAAATACTTGGGCTGATGTGGCATTGTGCCACATCAGCCTTGATTTTTTCAGGGTCAAAATGACCCTTCAATGCCACATCAGCCTTGATTTTTTCAGGGTCAAAATGACCCTGAAGAATATCATTTCTCTATATTATATATATATGTGTGTGTGTGTCTCATTGTCATTAAAAAGAAGCATACCAAAGAGGTTGAATAGACACCAAATAATCCTGTATCGCCATAGTTGGTATTGAAAGCCATTAAACTCTCAGCCAAATTGTCTGTGCTCACTCGATGAGCTAACTCAGACCTGTAAACCTCCATTCATAAATATCAGAAAGTACACCAATTACATGCAATATACACGAAACAAACATTGTCTTACCCTGAACAGTTACCTACACCAACTCCTTTATTCCATGATCCCAACAGACTTTGAATAACCATAACAGGAATGGAATTAGGATCAGTCCATGACACACCCTTAAAAGCTATTGCTACATGAGCAAGGTGCATATCCTCATTCTCCAAACGAACCTATTGGAATTTATAGAGAGTCTACTCAGCAAATTCTCTAGGACAGAAGTAAGAAACATAAATATCATGTTACAGAAGCCATTGAACTGACCTCGGTACCTGTGAAGATGGCTGGATTTTCTCGGCAAAGCTGATTTGCAGTCGTTGGGCCCATCGGAAAGCCTCTAAACAATCTATAAACCATATCAACAATCTCATCATGTTTAACTGCACCAGCAGCAGATACAACCTATCATTTAACACATCCACCATCATTTAGCACAGTTACTTTCACCACAAGACCCGACGTAAAAAAAAAGAACATAAGTATACCATTCTAGGGCCAGTGTAATGTGTAGAAATATATTGGTACAAGTCTTGCCGTGAAATTGTCCGAATATTCTCCTCTGGTCCTAGGATCGTGTCCCCTAAAGGATGACCACGGTATGCTGCTAAATGCAAGTGGTCAAATATCACTTCCTCCATCTGCCCTTGCACCTGTCTAGCCCACAGACAGCTTGCAAATTAAGCAACTAGAAATTACAACAAACAATAAATTTCATAAAAAAAAAAGGTAGCACCGAAAAGGGATAAAGTTACCTCCTCCATTTCTCTAAGTATAACACCACGTTCCCGTCTAATAGCATGATCAGGGAACTTAGAGTTCTGAAGTATGTCAGCAAGTACATCAATGGCGAAGTGGATATCTTTAGATTGCACGTCAGCAAAGAACGTGGTCTGCTCACGAGAAGTGTAAGCATTGAGACGAGCTCCCATGTTCTCAATCTCTTCCTCAAGTGAACGAGCGGTGCGGCGGCGGGTCCCTTTGAAGATCATATGCTCAAGAAAATGTGCAGTTCCATTTGTACCAGGGGCTTCAAACCGGCTCCCAGCGTCTATCCAAACACCGACGCATGCAGTATGTGTGGCCGATGAAGGATACGCTTGTGTCACAACCCGAATTCCATTAGCAAGGGTTGAAATGCGGACATCAGGAAAACGAAGGAAAGGGGTGTGATCAACAAGGCGGGCCTCGGGATAGGTGTGGCATACGAACAGATTGTTGGATATGAGTTCTTCAGATAATTCTGGTTTTGGATTTGCAGTGAGTGATAGATACCGAGCTTTAGCAGTTGATGCAAAGCGGTTGGAAACCTTCTTTCTTAAGCAACGTAGTAAGGATGACATTGTTTTTCTGTATGCTAAGTCAGCCAATAACTCTCGCCTCAATCATTTAACTTGAATTTATGTGTATCTGAGATTAAAAAAAGAAAACGTAGCAACATAGGCTTATATGAGACGTTCGAATTTATAATCCATTGAAAACTCTTTCAAAAGAAAAAGATGAACCTAAAACACAGAACTTTCGAATAATAAACATCATAAATATGCAAGTGGACATATACAAATTAATCAAGAGACCAAGAGAAACCCAAAACACCGGTTTCTTCTTCAGTGGCTTTTCATCGAACGAGTGATGTTCGTAGCCAAAAAAAAAGGACGCTTGAGAGGTACTCACCCAAACTAAAATTCACCGAATTCTTGTGTCAAGAAACGAATTTACTTTTCTCCTTAAATTTAAAAAAAAAAAAAAAAGAAACTCAATTCATAATAAGAATTGTAAACCCAAACACCAAAAAGCTAATCTTCAAAACTCTGAAAGTATGAGCGGTGGGCACTTTAAATGGTATAACATCGGCCCGTTTTCTATCTGTATCTATAATATTAAAATAAAAGACAAATTTAGTAGTATATTATATTTTAATATTAAAGCAAAAGATAAATTTAGTAGTGTTTTATATTTTAATATATTTATTTAATAATTAAATTAAATTACAAATATATATATATATATATATATATATATTTATTATTATAAATCTTATATGATTTATTTTTTATAAAAAGTTATAAATAACTTATTTTTTCTCTGTTATATTTTCTGTATAATTTTAAAATTATATTATTTTTATTTTTAGAGTAGATTTTTTCTCAAGATCTTTTTATCATTCTTTTTATAAAAAAATGATATGGATAGATCCATATAATTAGAGAATTAAAACTTCTTACTAATTATAAATTTTAAAAATAATTTTTAATTATGTGTAAATTACGGGTGCATCATTACTGATATTGAAAACAAACTGTAGCGATTGGCTTGACGTGCAACTGTGCCAGACTGCAATCACTTTTAGCGGTGAAACTACGATTTGCCAAGAGGGGCGCCACAGGAACTCCTCGAATCCTGCCTTTTGATGTTC
The DNA here is from genome assembly GCA_002076135.1 of Xerophyta viscosa. NCBI lineage: Eukaryota > Viridiplantae > Streptophyta > Magnoliopsida > Pandanales > Velloziaceae > Xerophyta > Xerophyta viscosa. The sequence goes on along the minus strand of MJHO01000005.1, from coordinate 2,863,834 downwards.
AACCGTTCAGGTACGACATATTTGTCATAAGCCAATCAATTAGCTGACCACTTAACTCTACAATCTATAATTCAAATTCCATTTTTATGTATCATCTATGGAGTCTTTCGTGTATTTTGATGGGCTTAGCATTGGCACATCAAAATATATATTTTTCATATTTAAAATTTATCAAAGTATATTTATTCATATTTAAAATTTATCTGTAAATACTTGACAATGTATATCTAGGCTATTTATCAGAAGTAGATTATTGAGGAGGAAGGTACAAAAGCAGATGAAATGTTGTTCTTAATTATATATATATATATATATATATATATATATATATATATATATGTTCTTTTCAGCTCGACCTGATTATTGCCTCTATAAGCTAGCATCTCACCCGTTAATCTTCTTGATCTAACGGCTGAAATTTAATTTTACACTTTAACGGCATAACAATTCACGCCGTTAAGTATTTAACGGCGCCGTTAAGTGTTAAAATTAAATCTCAGCCGTTAGATCAAAAAGATCAACAGCCGAAATGTTAGCTTATTAAGGCTATTCTCAGCTCGCAGGTCGAGCTGCGAATAGCCTCTCTATATATTGACAATGCGATTACATTACATCATAACAGCAATACATGGCTCAGAGAATTCGTGATACACTACAAAAATAAATCCCCGAGGACAGTGGATTGCTACTGTTAACAGGTCGACCGAATACTCAGAAAGACTACATTGTACCACAAACACTCCGCAGGCAACTTCTAGTCTGATATACACCAAAAATCCTGCTCTGCATTAGATGATTTTCACATCTCATCCATGATCTGATCGGTGCAGCAAAAACATCTCAGTCGAGTCCTATAACTAATTCATGCAGGCTTGTAGCGGAAACTTTCCTTCGTATAAATATATTGGTAGCTTAATGGGCAGTAGCATCGCGGCTGTAGTACTGGTCCAATGTCTTTGCAGGTATGCGATGAAGCAGCTCACGGGGAAAGATCCTTAGCAGTGTCCAGGCGAGATCGAGCGACTGGAATATGTTACGAGTGTCGTATGCTCCTTGGGCAACAAACTTCCTCTCAAACTTCTCCATAAACTCAAGATAGAGCTGCATCATGCAATGATACTAGTTAGATCAACATAATCTGCTTTAAGCAACGGAATGAGAACATCATTTAAACTATCAAGGATATATGCATGTAATTCGTATATAAATAAACAGATTGGCAAAAGTATCGAGCTTTCAGGAAAATGCAAATCCCAGAACCTTCAGTGTTAGAAACCTAGCTTATTGTCTCCGATGAAATATGAGCAATGATAACTTCACTTCTAGAAACTCAGTGAAAAACTTAATTAAAAAATCACTTGCACAAACCGTGATTTTGACCTTGGTGTGGAATCGTGGATAAGTTATGCGTCACTTAAGAGGAGCCTTTAAATTTATATTTAGAGGCACGGAGCAATTCTCAGAAATATATGTAAAAAATTCTACATGCAGAATAAGGACTAGGATGCAGCTCTTGAAAGGAATATGAACACGTGCTTCGAGTAATTGAACAGATGGAAGGGGGAGGGTAGATACCAAATCTTCTGAAGAAAGTGCCTCTTCGCCAACGACTGCCTTCATTGCCTGAACATCTTTCCCAATAGCATAATTGGCATACAGCTGATAAGCGTAAAAAGAATGTGTTAGGACTTGGGAAGCATTAAGCCACGTCAAACAAGAGATATAATAAAAAGAATCACCTAGTTGGACACATCAGAGTGGTCTTTACGAGTCATTCCCTCACCAATAGCACTCTAAAGTTGAAGAAAAGCTCAGTGAATAGGAATGCAGATGGTTAAGTTCTCTGAACGTAAGCTGAGTAATACTTGCCTTCATCAACCGTGAGAGCGAAGGAAGGACATTGATAGGAGGGTATATCTGTTAGCCATTAACAAAGTCAACTATGAGCAGGCTCCTTGTGGAAGACGGACAAAAAAGTAACAGCATACAACATAAACAAGAAACTCATTCCACTAAGGCAAAAAAAAAAAAAAAAAAAAAAAAGGGAACCTGACGGTTATGCAGTTGTCTATCAATGTAAATTTGGCCCTCTGTGATGTAGCCTGTAAGATCTGGGGTTGGATGTGTAATATCTATCCGAAAGGGTGAAAAATTAGGGAAATTAAAAAATGAAAACAAGCTACTTATTCGGGCAGCAGTTGGTGTCCTGTCAGACGAATTTGTTGACATACTTGGCATTGAACCTGAAAAGAGAAGTTTAAATTACCATCATTAGGCATGGTTAATATAGGGATTTGTGTAATTGAGCCCTTTCTTCCTTCAATACGCCCTGCACGTTCATAGATAGTTGCAAGATCTGTGTACATATAACCAGGGTAACCACGTCTACCTGGAACCTCCTCTCGAGCAGCAGATACCTGAGCGATTCGGGTACTTAGTTTAGCAACTTTGAACTGGTTTTACCTTCCAAATACATGTGCATGACTACAACATTGGGCATAGTACTAGTTTGCAAGAAAGCTAGGGTCGCTAACGTAGAAGACATTTCAGACATTTCAAAATGAAATGAGATTCCCCAATTCTCCCTCAAAGTGAAGCCATCAAAGATATCTGTGAGTCGCTACATTATATCCTTCCTTCTCATAATATATGAAGGAAAAAACTTACCATACAGATAATAAAAGCATGTGGCATTAGATACGAGGTTTAACTAAGTGCATAGATGGACGACCATAATATCACTAAGTTGCTGGTCAATATGAATCCTTTGTTTTTCAGTCATTATTAAATCTAATAACAGAAGTTATCCAATAAAAGAAGTCAAATAACAAGAAATGGTTCTCTGTTACAACATTCTTCTATATACATGAAGGAAAATAAGTCTTGCAACAAAATGAAGGCCGGAGGACTGGCTAGTTGAATGGAACGAACATGAACAATAATGACCAACAAATAGCCAAGTAGAGGTGTAGGTTCCGTTACCTCACGAAGGGCATCAGCATATGAACTCATGTCAGTGAGTATAACAAGAACATGCTTCCCACATTCATATGCTAAATATTCTGCTGTTGTGAGAGCAATTCGAGGAGTTATAATACGCTCAATCGTAGGGTCATTTGCCTGTCGAGAAAAAAAAAAAAGGAAAAGAAAAGAAGACTAAAAATTCAGCGCCATATCATCAACGGAGAAATCTAGAGGCATAAAGTGTGAAGCTTACCAGATTTAAAAAGAGAGTAACTCTCTCCATGGAACCATTTTCTTCAAAATCACGCTTGAAAAACTGAGCCGTCTCCATGTTTACTCCCATAGCGGCAAACACAATAGCGAAATTGTCGTCTTCTCCTCCATCCTGCTAGATTCAAGGAAAAAGTTATTGCAGTTTAAAGCCAGGGAATATACTGCTATGTATCTTTAGTCACGGAAGTATTGTCGAGCATTGACTACTGGTTAATTCAACCAACAAATTTATTGCAGTCAAATGGTAGGGAAAGAAGAGCTGTGTATGGAGAGTCACAGTAGTGTTAGAATTGAGTACTGCATCCTTTTTGGAGAAAGAAGAAAGATAAAGATATTATAAATCTTCATGCATGATAAACTCTATCAAGTTCCTAATTAGAATCAACAACTATATTACAAAACATCCACATAATCCAATCCAAATGCAAAATCAATGTTCAGGTTGTAGGTCGTAAGAGTGCATGCTATTTAATTTCTAAGTTACTACTATGCGTCATAGTACATAGATAGAGCCAAAGTTGGCAAGACATCACAAACGCATATGAAAAGTATAAAAGAAAAGTTAGTTTTCATACAAGCAACTATTCCCCTGAAAAAAAAAATAGTTTCCTAAGGGTTAAGGAGGACTGATACTAGATGATGCTACAAGGTTTGTAAGAATTGAATACTGCATTCTTCAGGAAAAAGAAGAATGAAAAAAATATTATAAATATTCATGCAAATAATATCTATCAAGATCAAGATCTTAATTAGAATCAACATCTTGGATTATAAAACAACAGCATAATCCAATCCAGATGCAAGATCACATTTCAGGTCGTAAGCATGTATGCTATTTAATTTCTAAGTTTCTATTACGTGTCATAGATATAGCCAAAGTTGGCAAGTCATGCACAAAAGCATGTGAAAAGAACAAAAGGAAAAGTTAGCTTTCATTACAAGCAACTATTTCCCCTGGTAAAAATGGTTTCCTAGAGGGTCTTTCCCATCAAAACTTACAAAGGACTGATATTAGTTGATGCCATAAGGTTTTGCTTGTTTCAAGACAACAAGCAAAGAGTATATATAAAATCTTCCATGCAAATTTAATGCAGCATGTAATTCCTAAATTGTTGGCATTGACTCTCTATTTTTTATGGTTTAAGATCTATTGCCGATAAATTAAAGTCTACAGCTTCAATATCACGACCCTGAATAAGTAAGAACCAGATACTAGCTAAAGTTGGAATATAATGTTTCAAAGCACCTATAAGGTTCAGTAAAAACTACAAATGCCACAAGCTGTCAGAGATATCCTGCTCATCCTACTGAGAACATTTATGCTGGCCTCCTAACTTCTAACTAGTACACTTGCAGACACACTCATTTCATCAAGAACATACACACATACGTTAAGCAAAAGAAACATGTCTCTAGAATAAACTGCAATAACAAAACATTGCAATACCTCAAGTAGATCATCCGATCTCTCTAACCGTTTCACAAGACCAGCCTGACGACAAATCTGAGCAGCTATATCATTATGAGGAAGCCCAGACGAAGAGAAAAGTGGGATCTTTTGTCCACGAGCAATGGAGTTCATGACATCAATTGTTGATATCCCTGTCAGAATCATCTCCTCAGGATAGGTCCTCTCGCTGGGATTAATAGAACTTCCTGAAAAAACAAACAACGCCAAGGGACATGTTAAAAGATGACAGAGAGAATACTTTCCAAGAAATCATCTGTATTGACAAATCAATTACCAGATATGTCTAGATATGCCTCAGGTAGTATAGGTGGTCCATTGTCAATGGGCTTCCCAGAACCATTGAATATACGACCAAGCATATCCAAGGAGACTGGAGTCTTCAGGACCTGAGTGCAAAGGTGACGGCAGCAAGAAAGGAGAAAGTCATTTAATCAGTAATGAAAAAAACAAAGACACACACAAAAAAAGGCTATATGCTCATAGACAGCTTAGGATAGAAAGTAAACACTTGCTGAAATGTAAGCAATCATCAAAGTTATTTGAATTATTTTGACCACCATGTTTAGATGCTAGTATTGATGGCAATTACAGTTCATTAGACACTTAATATGGTCGTCCATGTCAAACAGCCAAATGCAGTTCAACTAGAAACTCCATATGCATTTAATGGACTGGTAGCACGACAGCATGTAGTCTACTATTAACATGCCGCATAGAGTCTCCGAGTTACTATCAACAAAAGTACATAAACTCTTTGCATCCTTCTAAACTGCAAGTGTTTAAATAAGTTACTCTAAGAGTTTCATGACATTGAAATGCCATAAGATGAAATGTATTGGAAATCATAAACCAACTTATCCATTTTCAAATTTAGACATTTTCATGTGACATGAAGTGCTTTTTAAGTGCTGAGTCTATGTAGCCTCCATCTAGTCAACTAGGTAAAGCGGCCAAGTTCATAAGACAAAAGTTCTTTTAGCAAGCATTTAAATGCATTTCATCAACAAATATCCAAACTTGAAAAGAACTGCTACACTTTGAGCCTCAATTCTACTTATGTACAAGGTAAGGACAAGCAATCCTGACAATTTGAAAAGAAATTACTACTGATGTTTCGTGAAATGCTTTTTAAGTGTTAGAGTTTATGTAGATTCCATCTATCCACCTAAGTAAGGTGGCCAAATAAATCATTTAAAAGCATATTGACATCAATATCCAAACTTGAAAAGAAAGCTAGACTTTGACCTCTATACTGCTTATGTTCAAGGTTAGGAAAGGACAGGCAATCATGAAAATTTCAAAAGCTTACTCAAAGCTACAGACAAGACTTAAGATTTTCAAGTAGCAGAAAAAAAAATATAAAAAAGCATTACCTCTCCTGTGAATTGCACCGTTGTGTACTTGTTGTCGATACCTGAAGTTCCTTCAAAAACCTGAAAATGCAAAAGTATGTTAAGAAAATTCTTAAAGCAACCCCTAGTTTCACCAGAGAATATAACAAAAAAGACGAGAAAGGGATCCTACTCACAAATGCAATTCATAAGCCAATGTAAAAAAGGTTAACAGCTTATCATATAACTATCATTGCAAAGTCACCATTTAAAACAGCATTTTCAATTTATTTGTAGAAATTAGACATATTGTAACGAAAAAAAAAAAAAAAGAAAAGAAAGAAAGTAGGATTTAGACCAACCTGAACAACGGCTTTCTCACCGTCGACCTCAAGGACCTGACCACGTCGAGTGGTACCATCCCCAGTCGTATGTTGACAATTTCTTGATACTTGGGACCCTGCATGGATTGAGAAATTTGGAACATATTGATTAGCCCCCAAAAATGGAGTTGAATACTACCTAAACCTGAATGCAAAAAACAATTGCAGAAATATTAGACACATCATGACAAAGACAGCTACCTTCACTTTCTCAAGAATAACAAGAGGTCCTGAAACTCCTGAAACAGTTCTGTATTCTGCACAACGGAGGTTCTATAAGATAATGAAAAACATATGTATATAATGCTTACATGTTTAAAATTTGTTTTCGGTGACTACAATAATAAAAGATGTAGATTGGAAAAACTAAATGCTGACTTCTTTTTTTCCTATCGTACTTAATATTGAACATACAAACAAGTCAATAATGTAAAAAGTTTCCTTAAACAAAATGTACAGCAAATACATGAACATATCTTCGAATTAGGATGTGTAAATTAGATGAGTACATGAATATAAACCAATTCAACAAGATTTTAGATAAAATATCCAACTTAGGGTAAGGTCACACCTGCAAACACACAAACAATGCCATATGCAAAAAAATTTCACATATGCTAATAGAGACTAGTTATAGGAATATACCTACCTTAGAACAAGTTGAGTGGGAGGGACTTATTAGATGAGCATTGAATTCACTTAATTTGGTTCCTTATTTAAATATCATGTGGATACTGAATATCTTTTGGCTTAGTATATGCTTTATATCTGCCGAAGTTCAACTTCTAGAACATACTGGACACTATATGCTCTATTTCTATTTTCATAGTTACTGAAGATAAGCCAACATGGAGAACAAATATAATTTACCTTATATCAATTATTATGCTGGTGAAAGAACTTCATAAGATGTGTCACATTCTTAACCAGATTATTGTGGATGAAAACACACCTAGCTTCACAGCAGTACAATGTACATAACCCAATAATTATGCAGAAGTGCTGGACGAGCTAAGATAATCATTCATATATGGATTGACTGACTAAACTAAATTACTTATCAATTAGCAAAGGTTGTATTTATAGTACAGTACACTTAAAAACTGGCCAAAGATAGCTAAATTGACAAGCGAAATTCTGGAGATGTGAGGCTACCAACCCATGCCAATCTCTAGTGTTCCTTCCTCCATGCCAGTGTTATTTTGTTGGGCACCCATTTCCAAGGAAATTGCCTGGCATGTCAATCAAAAAATTAACTAAATAAATAAAAGTTCAGATAGTTGTACAGTAAACAAATGCAGCCTTCAATAGCATTAGTGCCTTAAACAATCAGCAACATGACTAGCTGACTTAGAATTGGGAAGGAGATGGATCTGATGAAACTTTTAGCGATCATAATCCAGCGCACCTTGGATCTCGATTAGAAAGTATGTTTCAAATTTAACGAACTGGACCACGGATTCAATAACTCAGAAAACTCAGAAGATCGAGAAATCAATCTCCAGTGAGCAAATGCCGTAAGAAATAATCTCCTATCATCAACCTAGTTTTCCTTTCGGATTGGAGAGAATCTAGATGAGCGCGAAAGGATCTGATTGCTGGTTCGATGGCAGACGGGTCCGATCAATCAATTGAAATTCCAACAGAGTAGGAAGCTATTTAATAAATAAGATGAGATCATGAACATATTCAGAGATCAAAATTACGCAGGAAAACGGACCTGCTGGAATTGATCTCTGTATAGATGTGGAGAAAAGAAACTGATTGAGATTTCAGGAGCCTCTTATAATTTTCTTTTTTATTAATTGATGATTCATATATCTTCCGGCGCTAGTAACCATAATTGACAAGGGAATTTAAAGCCGTCCGTCGGATCGAGATCCAGTGGACGAGGATGTAAACTGCCGAGCCGGGAACGGTTCTATCATGGATTGGCCCATCAATGCCCAAAAATCGTCGATACCCATACCCGGACACTTGAGAGTTGAGACAGACCCATGAAACAAAAATACTATTAGGCCGATAAAATAGTCCGAAAATAATTTTATTATATTTTTTCTGTTTCTAAAGTGATTTATCAATCTTGATATGCAAAAAAAATACGAATTAATTTATTTTTTGAATTAAATATTTAGATCTAATAACATTACTCACAATAAAAAAGAGTATATTGATGTAACAATGACTACAATGCAGCTTGGGGAGATGTCCGGATTTACAGAACTACTAGTTTTACACCAGTGCAATAGCTATAAGTCATATATATAAATAATAATTTTGAAATATTTAATTTGTATTTATTAAAATATGATACTTTCTCTAATAATATGTTGTAAATAAAGTATGCTGATTAAAAATTTTTCTAAAAAATATTTACAATTTCTTTTATTTTAATCATGCAGATTAACCGTTTTTATGGATTTGTTAGTGCCACCAATGCACCAGCATTGCTGCATTACTCAAACATATAACTTGTTGGTTTACAAGAGCCTAGAATGTGGTCTAGACTTGCTAGCTTTGGAGTATGTGCTAATAGTGCTATTGGACACAGTAAAAAAAAAAAATTCACCAATTCATGGATTAAAAAAATAGAAGTGTTCTTTTTTAAAAAAAAAGTTATCTTGAAAATTTTTTATCTATAATCGAACCATTTTTATGCGATTGTCGTAACAAATAAATTTATGGATAGTACCAATCTATATTCCACTAACCGAAGAATTTCAATCTTTCGATTTGAATAAGTCTGAAAGTCCGTATCACCCTGCACGAGATACAATGATAAATTTTTTAACACCCTTACGGGTGGTACCTACATTTGAACTTGAGACCTCTATTTAATAAAATAAAAATCCCAACCATCCGTCATAAACGCCATGGGCTAGAAATATTTTTAGAAAAAATTTAACATATAAATTGTAGATTTTGATGAGATTTACAACTTTAATATTAACAAAAATGTCCGATTTTTCATTTTAAATTTTTTTGGAGACACGCCATGTGACATGTCCAATACGTATCCATACGTGTCAAATGAGTGTCATGTCCAACACGTGCACGAATACAGACACGATATATTTTAAGTCCGTGCAATAGATTTTAAGTAACTATCAGAAGGCAGTCATAGAATTGAACAAGGAATGGACACATCGAACAAATCATGTACATTTCACATTAGCAATTTTTATCCTCGCCGGAAGGAATTGAACTAGTACAGGCATCAACATCTCAAAATACATTCCCTTGCCAGGTTCTGACGTGCTCTTGCTCCTACTATCTGCTGTTGTCATGCTTAGTTAGCTCTTCAACACTACTTCTATACTTCGCAATCAATTCCCTGTTGCAAATCTCATCCAAAAGATAACAAATGTCATTGATTTGGAAATTTCAACCCATAAACACTTGAAAATTAGCAGGAAAGAACTATACCTCCTTTGGTTTAGCTGCTGCGCAGTTTCCTCTAGTTTCCGCTTCTGTCCTTCAACAGTCTGCAGGATTAGCATTATAAGGTTAACATGAAATGTATACCAAAAGCTTGAGAACATTGTTCAATTTCATAGTCATTTTCGGCCTCCACAGGCTTTCCACTCATCTTTCCATGGTTGTGATGAGTGAGAAAACCAGTCTTAACAGGCACCAGATAATGATTCAAGAGTACAACCAAAGCCAAAGTCAGATGGATTAAGGCATGAATTCATAATTTTTTATGGAGTTCAAAAAGGTTCAACATATCGGCAACATGAAGTAAAGAGACGCATAACACTGGTTACATGATAATGGAATGGAAACTTGGAATCCATCAATTCTAATACTCAGCACCATCATGACGCATTTATTGACCCTTGCATATACTACTTTTTCAGTCTTTTGTCAAGAATCAACGATATCATGAAGATAATCGCCAAACATCAGCAATACACAGCCCTACAGACTTAAAAACTAATCAGAAGAACAATATTGCTTAGAGATCAAATGTATGATCAAGATAATTACCCGACACAGCTTAATTTGAGACATTCGACTTACTCATACTAGTCATATAACATGCACATGCAGGATGAACGCAAAGTTTACACAAGCTAGACTAAAATAAAGGTTAACACAAAAATCTCAAAAAGAAGGTAATGAACGATGATATCGAGTAGGATCATAGCAGAATGCATTCCAGAGTTTGGTGAAATAGGGCTTCATAGTGGTCAGGAGCTAAAGAAACGATACAATAATAAGTTGCTTGCAGAGATGCTTCAGTGTACTAAAATCTTACATTTGTATAGACTAATTAAAATTTTAAAAAAAAAAAAAGAAGAAGAAGAGAGGTAATAATCCAGGACTGCAGGGCACCATGAGAAAAACAACTCTCAAGTAGGCTTTGAAGGCAGATAGTACGACAATGATCTCGCAGATGGAAACTAAAGCTATTGTACAAAGGTCATAACTATTATATAACAAGATATTTAGTTTTAAGAAACTTTATGCAATCTCCATCCTGCAATCCGGTGGTATCTAAAGCGAGTCCCACTGCTTGAATGCAGCAAAAAAGTTCCCTATCCCTTTGTACAGAAACTGAATTTGGCATTATCTTCTATACTATACATTATTATTAGGAATTGTCAATCACCTTGATTAAAGATGTTTCATTCAGTTCAGTGGCACTAACATTAGCTTTAAAATCTCAGTACATTTAAATACAATTTCTGGGTTATCATAAAGCGACATATATAAGACAGTCATCACTCCAAATGAATGTTGCTTTAAAAGAAAGAAGTGACCTGATATTACTTACATTAGCCTTCATGCTAAGGTTGTTTGATATGGAGTTTAGGAGCTGCTGGCAGTTGTCAAAATCTCTGGTTAATTTGTTAATCTACAGATTGATAAAGTTCAAGCATGAGTATCAAATCTTCAAAGTTAAAGGAAAAGCACACAATAGAAGCATTGAACAATAATTGACACATAGAGGAACAAAGAGACTAACCAATGCGTCAGAGTGCTGATCACGAGTCCCACTTTCAGTAGCTTCAGCCAAACTTTCAACCAACTACAAAATGATGGTGTAACACGTCAAGATAGCTCCACTCAAACATTACTAGTTGTGTTCACACCTCATATGAAGCTATTCCTTCATGCATAAATCTTGACGTAGTATTTGGATTGTGCAAGAGCAACCGAGGCGAAGACAACAGGTAACTATGCTCTTTACTACCAAATTAACAATCCAGAAAAGTTGGTTCCAACTTTTCATAACAGCAATCTTGCTACCATCTCATAATTGATGTTCTTTGATAATCTAACCCCACAAAGGTTATAAGTTCCTAATAACCATTTGTTTTAAGATGCAAACAGTCTTCTATGATATACCATAGATATAGATGTCGGGAAATCCTGCCATCTAAGTGTCCTCAAGCAAGCTGCCTTAGCTTTAAAAAACACCTTTCCTTGTTGTATATTTTCTAATGTCAAGCAACTGGACCTAGCTACTAACATATTAATCAATTTCTCACCAATTAGGTTGATGTTCTACAAACCCTAATATTAAACATTGATTTACAGAATTAAAACAAAAAAATTATAGAGATCGTATGCAGACAGAACCCAACAATTTTGAACACCAAAGGGAAAAAACCACAGGCAGAAACCCAATCTAGCAGATGATTACAGCCAATTGTAGGGAATTCAATCTGTACCACTCAGACCACGACCCTTCTTGACTCTTGCCTAGATCTTTAATTATGGACTTCTCCAAGAATCACTCAACAGAAATTCATAGTAAACGTAAATTTGTCTAACTTAACAAAGATTTCCCTTCTCAATTCTCTGTAATCTACACGATTCAAATCACATGCATCGATGCATGAAGTAGACTTACTGGCTTAAGATGGAAGTGGGAAGCCAAAGACTGGTGGTGCTGCGGCGGCGGCTGCTGCTGAATTTGCTGTTGCTGTTGCTGAATTTGCTGTTGCTGCTGCTGGTAATGGAATTGATTGTTGTTGTGCGATTGGGGAAAGTGATGATCCTGAGCAGATCCCGTCGGATTTTGTGTTGGAACCATCATCCATCCTCCGCTGCCGTATTGGTGGTCCATTTGCGGCGGAGCTCGCGGCGGGGCTAACAAAGAAATGGAAAAACTCAATTACTTTCGGTTTCTTAAGCTCTTTGCCAATATTTTAGGCCCGAATTCAGAATTTACAACATTAGAAGCTTATTGTCGGGGGGATTGGGAGGGTGGTCCCTGGTGGGTCCCTGGTCGGAGGGTGGTCTTTGCATCAACGCGGCAGCGCAATAGGCGGGGACGTACCTTGCAGGCCGGAGGCAGCGTGATTAAGGGATGAAGGAGAGAGAGAGAGAGAGGGAAGCCAGAGACCGCACGATTAACGGATGAAGAAGGAGAGAGAGAGAAAGAGCATTATGCTCCAATTTGTAACTAAATTACTATCCATTAGGCCCAATTAGTATTTTAAAAAGTAATTTACTTTTTACTTGCCAAATAAATTTACATATGTGTAGAAAATTTTATCTATTAATCCAATAAAAATATATTAAATCAAAATAAACCAATAGATTTGAATTAAATAAAAAAATATCTACTTTTTATAATAATAAATCAAATAATAAATTATATCAACATAAATTCTGATTTGTTCTAATCGATGGCGTCAACAATAATAACAAATTAGGGAGAATTAAAAAATAATTGTCAATTACGTTTTGAAATATTAAATAATAGAGAGAAGAAAGAAGTAATTGTCGGCTAGATTTTTTAAATATATAAGTTACTATAAAAACAATTATAAAAATAAGCAATTAATCTAATAGGATAAATTACATAGAATTAAAATACTCATTTTATATAAATCTAATTGTTTTATTTTGTGGGAATATTGCATCCATGAAAATACTGTAATTTATAATTTTAATGAACTAAATGTGAGAATTAAATTCATGCGTGTTAACTTTTTGAAAATCCTATTAAAATTTTACGAACCAAACGCTTCAATCCTTACATATCTAATTATAACTTCGCAATCTTTGCATGTCTAATTGTAACCTCCCAATTGTCGTGAGGGCTCCCAATCCTCTCAACAAAGTGAGTCGAGCAAATTCTTCCCAATCTCAAAATAATTATAAAAATATTATTTTTTGGTATATATTATTTTTATTTAGTTAGTTGTTATATTATTTATTTCTTTCTAAAAATAATTTAAATAATAGAAATTATATATTTTTAAATTTTTTAACTAAATTTTTTAAAAATTTTATAATAATACCTCGATTTAATTTCGGTTTGCAGCGGTTTTTACTTTTTTCTGTCGCAGCCTTCGTTTCGTTTTCTTGCACTCGGGTTCTCTGGTTCAGTTGCTTATATATTCATTCTTTCACTCCGCGGCCGTGTCACCCCCTCTCTCTCTCTCTCTCTCTCTCTCTCTCTCTCTCTCTGTGCGAGCTCAAGATGGGGTTGCGCAGCGCGATCTCGGCCACTGTCTCTCTCTTCACTATTCTCCTCAGCATCACGCCGGCGAACTCCTTTTATCTCCCTGGCGTCGCTCCACGCGACTTCGGAAAGGTAAATTTCTCTTCCATGCTCTAAGGAGCTTAGATCTAGCTATGAATTTGCAATTTCTTTCTGCGGGTTGTGAGATCTAGGGTTCCGGAATGTTTGGATCTGTTTTCTTGTTGGATCTAGCTACGAAGATCATGAAAGGTGCGTTTGGTGAATTAGCTCCCTTATTAGATCCTTGATTCGATGATGGGTTTGGTAGATCCGTTATCTGAGCTACATTTGTTTGAGTGCGTATTGCTATCTGTAGTGTCGCCTATGATTGATATGAGATCTCTTTTATTAACGTAAATTATCTGGTATGATTGATTGTTGCTCTGTAATGATTAAATTTGGGAACTGTTTCTGGATGGTGTTGCTCCACTGCTCAACTTTAAGTGTGAGTTCTATTTTCAACTTGAATTTAGAAAGCGCTATTCATTATGACAGTACTTAATATATTGTGCATAGCTGAAAGTCTTATTTAAGAAGTCATGAAAAAATCGGAACTATGTTCCTTGGTAGTTTGATATCCTGCGATTCATTGTTAAGGATCTCAATGTGGTCTTCATATTTTGTATATTTAGTTGGAAGTAATTTTTAGCCAATTTCGTTCTATGATGCTAATAGAGGATGCTAGTTTTGGTTTGATTATCTTGCTTTAGCTATCCTACCTTGGAGGTGGCTTAAATTGACTGACTTGTTATAAGAAGATAATAATTGAAAGGCTTTGTCCTTACGAAATTATTAGAAGTTAGAATGGCTAGACTTTTTGATGACTTATTTTGTGAAGAAGAAGAAGGTCATCCAAGGACCAGCTTTGTCACCACTGCCTTTGTCCTTAGTTATTGAGGAGCACTGCCAATCCTGATTAATTGCTCATCTAGGTTAAAGAGTGCTAGAATCCAATCTTCTTGTCATAACTTACTGTGAACTTGGAAGAAATTTGCTTCCTGCTATATGGTCTGAACTAACTCTTAACAAGTAATAGGGAATGATACTGACCATAAAATTGTGCATTATTTAATGCTGAAAATCTGGACAATCCGTTACCGTGATCATTTTTTTTCAGAGTCATGTAGAAGTTGTCATGCTGTATACTTTGTTATTTATGCTAAGAACTACGAATGGAATAAATAAATAATGACCATGTGCTTACTTATGGTCGTTATTTGTCACCAGGGAGATGAACTTCAGGTGAAAGTGAACAAACTTTCATCGACCAAGACACAACTGCCTTATGACTACTACTTCTTGAATTACTGTAAGCCTGGTAAAGTTATGAGTAATGCTGAAAATTTGGGAGAGGTTCTTCGTGGAGATCGCATTGAGAACTCTGTTTACACGGTTTGTGCCATCTACTCCTGAGAAGAAAATTATAAATTTAATTTTCTTTTAGAGGAGAGCCGATACTTAAACCTGAAGTTTTCACATATTTGTTTGTACTGTTGGTTTCTGTTACAGTTCAAAATGAGGGAAGACCAGGGTTGCCAGGTGGTTTGCCGGCAGATGATTAGCGAAGAAGCTTCAAAGAATTTTAAGGAGAAAATTGATGATGAATATCGCGTCAACATGTTAGTATATTAGTGTGTGTGTGTGTATATATATATAGTTATCTTTTTTTTTTTTTCTAGGAGTTGATTTGTAGTTATCCCTTATTTATTAACAGCTTTTTGATAATATTATTGTCTTTTAGAATAGAAAAAAGACGGTTCAAATTTGTTAGTTCTAATATTCACATAAATTTTTAGAAAAGAAAGGAAAAAATTTTAAAAAATGAAATATATGAAACAAGAAACTATAGTTATTGGTTAATTTTACAAGTTATCAAACGAAGTAAAATAAAAAATTTGAAGAAATAAAATATAAAAACAAAATATGACAAAAAATAACAGAAAAATGAAAATAGAAAAAAAACCAAAAAAAAAACAAAAAATGCAGAAATAAAATTAAAAAAAAATCAGAAAAAAGCCAAAAAAAAATACTGTTTAGTGATTGTTTTATATATATGTAATAAAAACAATAAGAAAATAGAAAAGAAAAAGTCGTTACTGTTAATAAATCAGAAAACAGAAAAAAAAAAGAAACTGTAGTTACATTATACTGACATAAAATTTTAAAATATCTTCTTTGTAATTTTTTTAGTACTTATTTTTAATTTGGTTTGTAATAGTTTGCAGAATAATAATGTATAACATATTTGAATTCTATTATCTCTTTTTTCTTTGTTCTTTGATAATTTTTTAAAATAAGGCCAGTATCACTAAAAATAGAAGAGTGACTTATTTTTAACCTAATTATATACGAAGATAATAAAATATTTTTCGCAACAGTGAGATATTTTAACTTAATTTTTTTATCCAAAAGTTTTAACTTAGTATTATTTTGAACTATATAAACACACACAAAAATTTTAAGGGCTGCAGAGACTCGCAGAACATAATGCTTGTATATATACTAAAGTGCAACGGGGGGGGGGGGGGGGGGGAGTTTGGTAGTGTCGTATATCCCAATATATTTAATAGTTAAAATAAGTTTAAATTTTATATGATAGTTATTATGAATATTGTGTGGTTTTTATTATGTAGAAAGTTATAAAACCGTCAAATTTTTTTCTCTCCTCGATATCCCTCTATATGATTTTCATATTAGATTCTTTTTATTTTGTGGATTTGTATTTTTAAATCTCTTTAAGATCTATTTTTTATTCTCTTCGGCAGAAATATAATCTGTAATAGATCATTGTAATTGAGAGAATTAAAAATATTTTTGAATTATAAGGAGGTTATAAATTTTGCTAATTATAAAATTTAAAAGTAAATTCTATTTTTTTTGGCACACCCATTGCGGGTGTGTTGTCTGCTAGGGGTGTGTGTGTACACACATATGTGCTAATTATATAACTTTAAAGGTTGTTGATCTCCCTTAATACGTCTTTAAAGATGCCCTGGTATATAGGAGTAATCTGACCTTGGATGCAGTTTTAACTAAGTTTCCTGGTAGAAGCTGTATATATTACCAGCAATTGGAGAAGTTTCTGTTAAAGTTCAGTTCTTTAGGAATTTTATAAAGGTCGGGTGTGGCATTTAGTGTTATCATCGTAATTTTGACATCTATTGGAACTAAATTTGAACAGAGAATCTCTTGCCAATCGTCATGGGAGTGGTCTAAGAGTGGTCTAAGTTATACCAAAAACAGGATATAGTGTTTGCTTACGTATTACGATGTCTTGATGTTGATATGCACTCTTCAGGATTTTGGATAACCTTCCAGTTGCCGTTCCTAGACAAAGAAGGGAAGGTCAACCACCAAGTTACGAACATGGTTTTCTTGTTGGTTTTAAACGAGGGTCAGCTTCTGTAAGTTCTACTCTATGTATATGATAAACTATTTCCTGACATAATAGCATCTTTTTATACATCAATCTAACTTGCTGTTATCGTGGTAGAACAAAGACGCGAAGTATTATATCAACAACCACTTGAGCTTTAGGGTTATGTATCATATGGACCCTGAAAGTGAGGATGCCCGAATTGTTGGTTTTGAGGTCACTCCACTCAGGTGTAATTTTGCTAATGAAAATTTCCTGCTTCTCTATCCGGTGCAATTTTTAATTTGTTTTTGGTTATTATAAGTAATCTGGTATTTTATATGCATAACTTGGAATAACAAATCTTGTTCTTTCTGTATGACATACTGAGAAATTGATGCTTAAAGCATATATTTATACACCCATTTCATGTACGCTCATAAGTTATACTTGTATTGGGTTGTTATGAATGGAGTCGCAATACTTTCAAACCATCGTGGGTTTTTGTTTTTGACATTCTGCTTTAAGTGGTTGGAATGACATACACTTTATTCCCTTTTTTCCCTGACTATCATGTAGCAATTCCCATAGGAAAGTTATGCTTTGCCATGTGCTTCTTCCTTTTCTAAAGACTCTGTTGATCTCAGTCCCAATCTCTTACAAAATTTTCTGACCAAGTAAACAAACTTGATCTAAACTTTTCTTGAAAATGCTCGTTGGACCAGTTTCCTCTGTACTTGACATCATCTATCCATTTGTGTAGTGAATGTATGTGCATTGCACTATTTCTGATGCTTTCTTGTATTTTGTGGTAAACAGTGTTCAGCACGAGTCCAGTAAGTGGGATGATAAGAACCCTAAAGTGGTTACCTGCAATCCAAGCACCAAAGTAACTCCAGGTGCACATGCTCCTCAGGAAGTTAAAGCCAATGACCACATTGTATTCAGCTACGACATCACCTTTCAGGTAACAAAACTATTTGTTAGGTCGCATTTTTTTTCTATTCAAAAGAGTTGCTTATGCCCTTTCTCATGCAGCCAAGTGATATTAAATGGGCGTCTCGGTGGGATACCTATTTGCTGATGAACGATGACCAAATCCACTGGTTTTCCATCATTAACTCCTTAATGATTGTTCTCTTCCTTTCTGGCATGGTGGCAATGATCATGCTTAGAACCTTATATAGAGATATAGCAAACTATAACCAGCTTGAGACCCAAGATGAAGCTCAAGAGGAAACTGGTTGGAAGCTGGTCCATGGTGATGTTTTTAGACCACCTGTCAATTCAGGCTTGCTGTGTGTTTATGTGGGTACAGGTGTTCAGTTCTTCGGGATGACGCTAGTCACTATGATATTTGCATTGCTGGGCTTTCTGTCACCATCCAACCGTGGAGGTCTAATGACAGCTATGGTTCTTTTGTGGGTGTTCATGGGCCTGTTTGCTGGCTACTCCTCTGCTAGACTCTACAAGATGTTTAAAGGCACTGAATGGAAAAAAATCACCCTGAAAACCGCTTTTATGTTCCCCGGCATTGTTTTTGCAGTATTCTTCGTGCTTAATGCTTTGATCTGGGGTGAAAAATCATCCGGTGCAGTTCCGTTTGGTACAATGTTTGCTTTGGTTTTTCTCTGGTTTGGCATTTCAGTTCCTCTGGTCTTTGTGGGCAGTTATTTGGGCTTCAAGAAGCCAGCTATCGAAGATCCCGTTAAGACAAACAAGATCCCGAGACAGATACCAGAGCAGGCCTGGTACATGCAGCCAGCTTTCTCTATACTCATAGGAGGAATTTTGCCCTTCGGTGCTGTTTTCATTGAGCTCTTCTTCATCCTCACTTCTATATGGCTGAACCAGTTCTACTACATATTTGGATTCCTTTTCATAGTCTTTGTCATCCTCCTCATTACTTGTGCAGAAATCACAATGGTTCTCTGCTATTTCCAGCTGTGCAGTGAGGATTACCACTGGTGGTGGAGGGCTTATCTAACCGCGGGTTCTTCTGCAATCTACCTATTCTTATACTCGGCATTCTACTTCTTCACCAAATTGGAGATAACCAAGTTTGTTTCCGGAATCCTCTACTTTGGCTACATGTTGATCGTCTCATATGCCTTCTTCGTGTTGACGGGCACTATTGGTTTCTACGCTTGTTTCTGGTTTGTTCGTAAGATATATTCCTCTGTGAAGATAGACTAATGGGATGAACCTTCATTCTAAGACCAAATGTGGCGCGGTGCGTACTGGACAGAGCTTAATGTTGCTTCGATGAAATTGGATAAGTCTACGCAGCACATTTTTTAATGCAGTGATAGTAGTTTTAGGAGTTACAAAGGTAGACTATTGGTGTTACTTTTTTCTGTTCTCTGTATGTGTGCTGAAAATTAGCTGTTTTGTAAGGGCCTACCTAGTTCTTGAGAGGATTATACAGTCATAAATGTTGTCTAAAATAGTTCTAATCGGAAAAGTACTTGGTTCTTGTCCACTTTAAAATACTGTAATCTTTCTGAAGCTGTTATTTTCTCATATAACAAGTCACGACCAATGTTTTTTATTTATTTATTTATTTTTTTAAATTTTGTTGTATGTAATAATTGACGAGTTCATAACGAGCATTGCTGGTGTGATGGTCGTGTTCCTTGGATTAACTTGCTGTATTTTTTCTTTATGAGATCAATCTCAGGTATTATTCCAGATTATTAATTTTAAAATAAAATTTATCATACTAACAAAGGATACTGTGATTTCACATCCACATTGGATTTGTAAGTCCTGCTCTGATTTCTGCGTTTGGAAGCACTCTTGAGCCAAAAAAATATCTATTTAAGAATACTTTTAAAACTTCCAACATAAAAAATATATATATCATCAATATCTATATTTAAAAAATTTTGAAAAAATACTCCCAAAATTTTTCTGAACCATACGAATTGATAGATTTTTTAATGAATCAGTTGGGAGAAAAAATATTATTCATCGCAAAATATGTGAAATCCAAATTCTTATAAACAAACAGCTCCATGAGCATTTAATTGACTAGCTCCAGAAAATTACAAGTAAATGCCACTGTCTAAAAAGTTCAAATAAGCCATAAGACTAACACATGTCCCAGTTATAACACTGATTCTTCAGAGAATCCAAAATCTTAAGGCCAACTTAATATGTATTGGTTCTCCTCAAAATGAGGCACATGATGACAAGCACCAAAAATTATACATCCTCTATAAAGATAGATATAATAAACAAGAATGAGACCATGCACATTCCGTAATCACACAAAAGAACTTCCTAACTATCGTCACCGGCAATTCAACAGCTTTGCGTCAACAAATGTGTGCATGCCGCCACCATTGCCAGTGACTATATGCCATTCCCACAAATGGAACCTCAATAAAATGGGGGTTCCCTCACTTGGCAAACCAAAAGCCACAGCTGAAAATATACAGTGGAAGGGGAAAACATCTAGTTGCTAGTGTAGATTTTCCGATCTCTGCCTCACATGATTTGTGTACTCTGTTCCACTTTCGGAAGATGTCACATTGGATGACGCATCTGAAGCTACAGAATTGTTTGGAACTCCGTTGGTGTAATGTTTCAGTTCTTGGTAGGTATTTCTCTGGTTTTGAGGAGGTGCAGGTTGTTGACCTTCCTCTGCTAACTTCCTGAGGAGATTCATTACCGTCGGGAGGAAATCGGTAGACAAAGAAAGGATCCCAGGAAGCTGTACGATAACGAAAAATTTCAGACAACTTCCAAAAGATGAAGGATAAAACCTGAAGTTGATGTGGGACCCTCCTTACTCCAACTCCATTTTAGACTTTTCTTTAGACTCTCACATGTATAGTTAAAGATACTAAGGATTTCTTGAAAAATTGTTACTTACAAGACCATTTTGGAATTTGTTTGTGATGTTCAGCTGGACCCAAAGGGCTTTCCCCAGCAAGTATGCGACAAATATGACACCAACATACAAGGGATTCCTGAAAAAGACGTCAGTAAGATGAAATTAGTATCACTACAAAAAAACTTAACAATAAATATGCAATTCATTGAAGATCAAGAAAAAAAAAAAAATCATACCTCAACAAAGTCATAAATTCATTGAATCCCAGTACTACCATGGCTGCAATTGCCCAGGGCGGTGGCAGCCAGTTGTTGTTACGCTTGCTAGCTTCCTGAAAGATGCATCAATTTATGTTTTTGCTTTAATAAATGAGGAGAATCAAAATACTATGCAAAAGAATCATGCATGTATAAAGCCTTCATGGATGTGGGTTTCATGCCTGAGCAGCAATGGCCTGTGTCACAGTATATTCTGTTTCAGCCTTGAATTGTCTCCATAAAGACTTGCATTGCACTGGTGTGATCAACGTTTTCTTGGGGGGAACCTACAGTTATGTAGAAAACCACATAATGCATCATCAGAACATGTGTTCTGCATCTAGATATACCTATTGCTTTGTACTGTTAGAACTCTGTTCAATAGGTTACCCACAGTACAACCTCATACTGCACAAGCATGGAAGCATATGTATACATGAACAAAAACAGTAATATCCAAGCAAGACTATGTTATCAACAGATGTAGCTTCAGTAATTATGTGACGGACGCTTCATAGATTTTGTAATTTTGATATTATGAGCCTGCAAATATGACAAAGATTATTCTATCCTAAGTTTCAATCAAGTGTCAAGTTGCGCCGAGTTTCAGTAAACTCAGATCTCGGCAAGTACCAAATATTCGGAGCCGAGCTTGCCGACAATACCACCGACTAATAATTTTATATCAATATGTTGTTAAAAAAAAAAGGTCATGTGGCATGTTACCATGTCGCACGCCATGCGACCTTTAAAATTACAGAGTCAGGCATGCTTTGAAAAAAAAGAGGAGTTCAAGATGTAGAGAGGGGAGGGGGGTGGATGAAATGAGAGAGAGAGAGAGAGAGAGAGAGAGAGAGAGAGAGAGAGAGAGGGGGAAAGGGAAACCTAGCACATGCGATCGCCGGGCGGTTGTGGATGCAATGACCGGCGGTTGCATTGGTGGCGACGAAGACGCACCGCAGAAGCTCTAGAGATTACTACTTCTACTTCTTTTAACTACTGCGGTAGATAGGTCTATGCCAATCCATGCCAGCCCGTGCTTGCCGGTAGCACGGGCCAACATGTGCCAGCACACACTCGATACGACCGTTCCTGCAAATACCGATGCCGGTTCCTAGCAGAACCAGTACGTGGGAACTCAAACCTTCGTTCAACTTTTCCCACCAAGCATGCACACACACTTTTGTGAAGATATTAATGTTTTACTCCTATGATGGATTCCCTCACTACCTTAACGGCTGCATTACAGACTTGATTTAAATGAACTTCAAGAAATGCAGTATTACCTGTTCCCATGAACTAGAAGCCAATGGATCGAATGATTTGATACTTTTATTCGTGGAACCAGAACTGGCAGCATCCACCAGAGCAACTTGAAGAGTATTCTCAATATTGTCGCTTTCATCATCCAAGCGAATAGCAGCCATCACAGATAGCAACTTTAATGACTGCATTACAAATAACCGAAGTACTTTAACCTTCTAAACTTTTCAGTTGAGTAAGAGTGGTCAATGCCCAGTATCACCGTTAGAAATAGATGAGCTGTGTGAAGTGAGAAGGTTGTGCTTACTTCAGAGCGAGCAGTTTTGGTGATTGCTCGTATGTCTTCTTTCCCTGTCCAAACTCTTGGCATCGAGTCAGAATCTCGGCTAAACAAAGTCGAAAACCTGTAAAGATATGCCAGTTAGCAAGTTCTCAAAGAAACTAACGTTGCTAACAAGAAAAATTAGGATCTCTTCCACCTGTCCTTCATACGAATCAAGACCCTTCCAGCTTCTTCTCTTGCTTTTGATTCAATTACACCTCTACCATATTCTTCCAGTTGCACAATCATTTTATCCATTGTAGCTTGGTCAATTTCAAAAGCGGAAAGTGAAGAAGCAAATCCAGTTACAGCTATTTTTGTCTCACGCTGAAGAAGCTTCCTTATTGCTCGCCACGTGTCACTACTAGCTGTATCTAGAAGTGCTTCCACTGGTTCAGCCAGAGCTTTAGTGAGTTTTTCCTGGAATAAGTAAAAGAAGCAAGACCTATAAATTCCACAAATTATAAGCTTTACGAGTCTATGGTGAGACATTTAGAATAAAATCAAAATCATTCATCCCAGTGACTTCAAAGGCACAAATATCCAATACTTCTCGCTATATTATTATAGGCATGGACACTAAAGATTAGACAAGAATCTATTGCGAGTTAACTCAGCATATGTTAGGCAGATGAACGATGAAGTAACATGGCCGTCAATATCTCGCCGAAGCTTATCCCGGACCTTGGAAGAGTCCCAATTGGCTTGTTGCACGGCCGCATCTGCAGTATCAGTCTACATATTTAGCCATTAATGGATATATGTCATTTGAAAGTGGTCTAAGAAGGTTTAAGAAGGTTGTACTCAACTCATGAGCTGATGTTTAAAGTACTTGAAGTTCTTAAAGAAAAAAGATTGTCATTAGTTTATCCATCTTCAGAAACTACTTACGAGAATTCCGCTGAACTAACTCAGAAAATACATAGAACTGATTTACTACTACAACCCCACCCAATTCCATAACAGCTACTTCGCCTCTATGATAGGAGAAATGAAGAGAGCACAATTTAGAGGAAATTTAATAAGAGAAGTTGCATTTTCATGCTCCTCCAAGACTGAGATACCCCCAAATTAATAAAAAAGCTGGGAGATATGTGAAACCAGATTTACAAATTACCTTCACAGCTTTCATCAAATTTTGACATATAATATTGTATGCATCCAAAAGCAGCGACTGCAAATCCTTCACCTCTTTCAAGGGACTTTTTTAGCGCTTCTTTAAAATCATCTAGAGTTCTGGCCCGTAAATGCCCCAGGACAGACTGGTAGGCAGGATGCACAAGCTGCAAACAAATTAAATTAAAAGGATAAAAGGTTAAATGGATTCAAACCGAACAGCAGCACCTTCATTCTTTTTAGTCTATTGTTTTACACTAGTAAAATTAGGTGCCTTTACTAGTTACATACGGTGTAGAGGATTCACAAAGCTATGCATTTTGAAGTTTGACAGTAAAAAGAAAAATCACAAGCAGTGTTTTCATACCTGCAACACCTTAGTTTCCAGCTCCTGTCGCTTTACTTTCCTGACCCCTTCATCAAAGTAAGTGGCCTCAAAATCATATCTGCAAAACGTACCATAGTTAGAATCAGGATCAGAAGTGGCAAGCAATTTTAACGGCTAAGAAGTGATGTCTCCATAGTTGTATGTGCAAAACTATCTATTCCAAGTGCTTTACTTGTTAAACTCTTCTAACAGAATGCCATGTTCATATACATTGTGACCTCAACACAACACTATCTGGTATCACTTCCTTACTGTGGCATATCAGATTCCAGTTATTGAGGCAAAGCAGTAAAGAAATTTTCGCGAAGCTCTGGAACTTTTAACCAAACAATGAAACTAAATGAGGTTTCATTCAAGGTTCAAAACTCCGTTTCTACATTGATGAAACCACCCTTTTTTTGCATGACAGTCATTTACTAAGTAAAATTTCTGCCTACTAAAGTCTGCGACCTGGCTGTTATGACTGAAATAATATAAGCTATGAGACAGTCAACGAATACTTACCAAACAGTAACATGGCACCTTCACAGATCTTTTGGAATTGGTTCACGCTCAAAAGAGATCTTTGTTGTCTATTTGTTCGTATAATCAAGGTTTTATATGACGTGCCGAGCCGAGTTTCGATAAATCCTAAACTCGAGGCGTGCCGATCGTGTCGTGCCAACCGTGCCAATACGAACATTTTTTTTTATTTTTAAAAATATTTTTACAAATTAAAAACTGTGCTATTTAAAATAATAATAAGAAAATTTACAAAAGATGTACTAGTTAGAACTCAAAAATAAAATAAAGGTCGTGGGCTTCGCGACCTATCAAGTCCCGCAGACGGGACCTAAAACAATACCCACACCTTTAAAAAAAAAAAAAAAAAAGATGGCCGACACTGTCGAAAATGGCTGTGCTGGCATGACGCATGCCGCCCAACACCTAAAACCTTGCTTATAAGAGATTCAACATTCTAATCATTTGTTAT
Source organism: Xerophyta viscosa (assembly GCA_002076135.1). NCBI lineage: Eukaryota > Viridiplantae > Streptophyta > Magnoliopsida > Pandanales > Velloziaceae > Xerophyta > Xerophyta viscosa. The sequence continues at coordinate 2,838,411 of MJHO01000005.1, read as the reverse complement.
ATTGTTCTTTGAATCACACACTGTTCTAGCCAGAGAGGAAGGCTCACCCAGATAAGCATGTGTCCAGAATTAAGCTAAGCTTCTTTCCAAATCCTGGTACTATACCACTCTGAGCAGCTTCTTCAAGTTGGCACCATTTCTGCAAAAACCGGAAGTTAAAGATGCTTCTTAGAAAAAGAACTTCCGGACAATGATCAAAGTCCAATCTACCTCATTCGCCGCTAATGATGCAAACTTCTCATTTGCAATTTCTTCACACCGTACAGTGGCTACCATGACCTGCAATAGCGTGAAATTCGTGTCACAACCGTCAATGGCATGATCTACTTCAAGGAAGCTGACTAAGTATTAAAAAACCATTACCTTGTGGGCAGGCAAATCAAGGTCCTTATTCTCCTTGATAACTTTCCAGATTTGTTGTGCGCTAAAAGAAAATCCCGAAGCAGGGACAACACCCCGCCGATCTCCAGCAAGGCCACCAGGAGCAATGGAATTGAAAAACTGTTGCCTCAAAGCTGCAACCTACATTAATAGAAGGCAAAAAATAAGATCTGTTGTTTAATAGGTTAAATTCATGAGTGAATCTAGACATGTACATTGACCATATTCTATATACAGAATGTAGTTATACAGAACCAAATTTCATAATTTGAGGCAGATAATAATGGAGGAGCCACACGAAAAAGCAGAAGAAGAAATAGACAATAGAAGCTAAAATATTCCACATAGGTGGCATACATAAAGAATCAACATATGCACTTGTACCACGACCGTGAGTTCTTAGTGCAATACATTTACAAGATACTATCAAATGTGTGCTGCAGGAAGAAGTGAATACATCCGCAATATCGAACGCAATACTTATTTTCCAAGGCAGTCAATAGGACTAAGAAAACGAGGTATATACAAGAACTACTTATTGCAGCAACAGTAATAAACAAAAATTGTATGTCATCTGGTCTCATAATGTATGAGAAAGACGCATATCGCGCGGATGATATATATCAAACTGAATAGTAACGAGAGGAGTCGGTCCATGATGCAACTAGGTAAGAAAACTAAAGCTTCAGAAAGTAGTAATGGCATTTTACTAAGCATAGAAACCTAACCAAGTAAGATAATTAATTGGATGAGTTTCTGATAGTAGATGAACTATCCACGCAATAATTTACCTGCTCCTTAAATTGTTGTTCTTTTTCTTCATAACTTGATAGAGCAACAACCTCGACCTGCAACCAATTATTCAAGCAAAAAGATATCAGGAAAACTTTTCAAGCTAATATTCAACTTTAAGGTTAAAATGCAACCTAAAACGAGAAATCCAAATTCAACTTACATTGAAGAATTCACTTAGTGGAGTTTCTTCATGAGCTTGTGGCTTGGGAACACTATCCCAGATCTGCAATAACAGTTCATGAAACATATGGTATCAACCAAAGATGTGTAGAGAAAGACATCACAATACCAACATGGCATACAAGATATTTACCTTTTGAATGTCTTCCCTAAGGATAGGTTCAAGGTTCTCAAGAGGTGTCTGCAAATAAAAATTTATCTCATAGAACCATTAACTGATGAGAAGAAGAAAATAAAGTGACGGAAATCAGGTGGCAGGCATGTCCAAAAGAAGAGGATAAATTACAGATAATTAACTAGAGTAACAAGGGTTAGAAGAATGTACCCTTGTTTTATCTCGTATAACAAATAGTAAAGTTGTTTTGCGAGGACTAAACAGCCTCATCATAACCTGATCATGGAAGCAAATGGTAAAACCAAATTAATATGAGAAAACAATGAATAAAAATACAGAAATCTAGAATACCTGGAACACAGTCTTTAGAAGAGGTTTATTTGCTGCCTGTTCTCGTCCTATGTCATGACACCACCTATGCCATTAAGATATCTTTGTGGTCATTAAAATATTTGCAGATCTTATATCTGCATGCTCTATAATGTCAGTAAGTCATGGAGAAGGAAAAAAAGAAGTTAGCAAAACTTACATGTTTATCAACACAATATCAGATACTGCGAGAGAGAAAAGGGCGCTCTGCTTCTCGAAGGCTGTATCATCCTAAAAATAAAAGCATAAAGCTGAAACTTCTAGAATATCGCTAAACTTCTATATCCATAAGAACATTAGCCATACATTTCTAATTCGATTTGAATGTCAAGCCACTAAATTAGTTTAGTCGCCAACTATCATTATCAATTGCCATTGCATAAACTTACAAATAAGTTGCACAACTGAAGGAAATGCAAAAGCAAGATGTTTTTTTTTTTCAAGTGCATAGGAGGAAAGATAGAACCCATTTTCCACATTTAAAACCCTGCATCTAAGAAACAGCGTCCTTACAATTATATTCCAAGACTTTTGGAAATATTTATGCGACACTTCAACTGCATATATAAATACTCAAACGATGTGCCGCATCCACATGTTCCACATAGCATGCTAGCAATTCCAGTCAATTTGTATAAAGACTAGTAACTGTAATTTCCAAGATATCAAACAACAATCAGTATTCATGTGCAGAAGACAAAGAATGGTACCTCTCCTCGCTCCCTTCCATCACTACCCTCCAAGTCCATAACAAGAGTACAGGGCTCAATATCAGCACATCCGGCTAACCAAATTCCTTTTGTAGTTTGAGACCTACACAAAGAACAACACAAACAAACCATTAGCTTAGAATTAAGACGGTGAGTGAAGTTAACTACGTGTTTTCACTTTTCACAGAATGCACATGGGGAAAAGAGATGTAGACCTTACCTGCCCTTAAAGGCATCCATCTCTCTGAAGCTTGTGCCAAACAGATGATTCAAAAGGGTGCTTTTCCCTGATGAAGTCATTATGAAGTCTTAATATCTCCCGAAATCATAAGAATACGTATAGATTTATTAGATTATGTACTTTATACTATCCCATGTATACAACTTCAATGCAACTTATGATGCAGTCACTGAATAAATTGTGCCATAATGCATGTTATGTCACTTTACTATTGATGAACACCTCAGCATACTTGTCTTCCTCTGATGACTTAATCTACTAATATCACAAATTATAACAGACTATTCAGGACTTTCAAGTGCAAGTCTTTCAATTACGTACACAAACTGCAACTACTGAGCAAATCTTTCAATTACATACACGAACTACAACTACTGAAGTTTACAACAAAAAATACAGGTTCGAACAAAATAAACATTTTCTAGTTTCAACTTTTAAGTTTGAACTTAACCAAACTTCGCAATTTCTCTTTATAAATTTTAATACCTATCTTCAAAATATAATAGAAGTTAAAAGCTGGAAATAAGCAATAAACATACCACTACTCTGGGGACCCATAATAGAAACCACTGCATAGGATAGTCCAAGATCTGCCAGCTTAACTGTTTTCATGAAGTTCTCCATACCGCTAATGTTAAATACTCCATCTCCGTCAATTAATTGGGTAGAACAGCAATGATCAGCCATTCCTGGTGAACTGGGGTAGGACGGTGAAATTAAATATAATAGGCAAAAGCAATAATCTTGTCGAAAATATATTATCCCAATTGAGAAGAGTGCAAGAAACATGTTTGAAGCTTTGTTTGAAGCAATATATAATTTAACAAAACAACACAGACTCGTCAATGTGGCTCACGCAAGTTAAAATGCCGAGTGAAATAATATAACAGAGGTGATAATAAGTGAAGAGTCAATGTGCTTAATAAAAGGAATTGCCACTGGAACAGATACAAAAGCTGCCCCGGGTATTTTTGCTAGTAGGAAGCCAAATGAAATAATCAATATATTTAATCCAACAGTTTGTACAGGAATAAGGCAACTTTCGGTAAGCACGCTTCCACTTCCACTTAACATCAGTTCACAACAATGGTTTGAAATAGCTACTCGGCGGTTTCCTGAATATATACATGGTATGCATGAGGAACAAGGGAACATAGAAGCAAGAATTTGTAAGGAATCGCCTTAATGCAGGGTGTATCACAAAATCAGATAGTAGAGAAACAAACATGATGGCACCATACATCATCTTCACTAACACCATGAATATCATATTATCCCGCATCTGTTCAGATAATGACATTCTAAGAGCGGATAAAGGTAAAGTTCATTAAAGAAGGGCTTAATCATGCTACGAACAAAAAACCATTACTGCCCCGGGTATTTTTGCTAGTAGGAAGCCTAATGAAATAATCAATATATTTAATCCAACAGTTTGTACAGGAATAAGGCAACTTTCGGTAAGCACGCTTCCACTTCCACTTAACATCAGTTCACAACAATGGTTTGAAATAGCTACCCGGCGGTTTCCAGAATATATACATGGTATGCATGAGGAACAAGGGAACATAGAAGCAAGAATTTGTAAGGAATCGCCTTAATGCAGGGTGTATCACAAAATCAGATAGTAGAGAAACAAACATGATGGCACCATCCATCATCTTCACTAACACCATGAATATCATATTATCCCGCATCTGTTCAGATAATGACATTCTAAGAGCGGATAAAGGTAAAGTTCATTAAAGAAGGGCTTAATCATGCTACGAACAAAAAACCATTACTTCGATAATGTGGGAATGGTTAGAGAAGCGGACATCAGTTCATATTGCAATAAGAGGCTTATAATTGTCAACAATCCTATCTCGAATTCTCTTCACTTCTGCTTAAAGCTTTCCATTCTTCAATCCTAGTATCAGCGCCCATAATCTGAGGAGAACATTTCCAGATTGGTTCAAACAAAATATGACTACACGCAGTAGCCATAAAACTTGGTCGTATGAGAAATTGAGGAAAAGAAAAAAAAAAGATCATACATCAAGTCTTTTCACGTCTATCTCTTAAACTACTCGCCAATAATCGCTCAAAGGCATTCAATAAATTCACATAATTGAAGGAGCACTAAAACAACCATGGCAATCGTTTTACCGCCTATACCAAAGAAGGAAAACTATTTCGAATTTAGGTCAGATCGCATTCGTAGAAATCATAAATGGCACGAGATTCGACACGTAGCAGTTAAAACCGAGCATAGAAACCATCAACGAGTATACGATATCGAATTCCGGAAAATGTAAGACTTATAGCGTTCTTACCTTCGATCAGAAAAGAGAGATCAAAACCTGACGAGAGATTGGGGCGGCAGCGGAGGATTACTGGAAAGCGAGATCGGTCGGCAACATCACCATTCTTCCTCGCCACCTCTTTTTAAAAGTAGTAGACGCCGGCTGTAAAGAGTTAAAATAAAAGAAGAATAATAGTTGGAATTACGGGATTGAGAGGTGGAGGAAGTGAAATCTGTAAAAGCGCGGGTGAAATTAGCGAGTGCAGCTGGGTGGGACCCGGTTATGCACCGACGGACCGACTTGGCCGACCGCCGCCGCCCAAAAGAAACAATGTTGTTATTTAGATAACGTGGCACTAGATGAGGCATTAAGTAGATGAAGCATTACAGGTACCACCATATACTTAGGGTTAATTGCATATCAACCCTTTTTTTTAAAAAATTTATACATTAGTATTTTGAAATGAAAAATATACTAATACATTAATACATACTTTTCACTACGTTAACACTTTTTTTAAATTTTTAAGAATTAATATGCACACTATAAAAAAAAATAGATAATACGCAACAACTATATTTTCTCGCCTGATTTCTTTTAAAAAAAAAAAAGTAAGTTCAGATACTTTCCTTAATAAAAGTATCTTAATTGCCTAGCTCAAATTGATGCCGTGGTATGAACATTTCTTTAAGTAGTAAGTTGTTTGTGTTAAATCATCAGATTTTAGACGGATCACGAGATATTATATAAAATTTAATCGAATTATTTAATTTATTTTGAAATATTTTTAAGAAAAAATTTGAACTATAAAATTGTAAATTTTGATGTGATCTACAACCTTATCGTTGAAAATTTTTCGAAAATATTATGTTAAAATAGTAATTTAATTTTGGATTAATATTTTGACATAGTATTCGATATTTTTTTGAAAAAAATTTAACTATAAAGTTATAAATCGCATAAAAACTACAATTTTGTAGTTTAAATTTTTTTCTTAAAAATACTCCAAACTAAATCAAATAAGTCGATGAAAAATATATATAACGTCTCGAAAATCGTATAATTCAGATCATCCGATATAGACCGTCGATTTTTTGCTTCTGCTTTGGCAGGAAGCAGGTGAGCCGTGTCCGTCTGACGGTGCATGATGGAGATCATAACTGGCCAATGTCCACCAATTACGTGAAGCTGATGGGGATTTTGGTGCTTTACATTTTGGCCTATTAGTAAAACTAACGTCCAGTGCATTCGCATATATTAAAAAAAATAATAATAAAATTAATACAAAAATTATAATATAAGAGATAAAATTTCACAGTAATATAAATATTCTAATTAAAAAAAAAATCAATATAACATTTGCTGGAAGAGAGAAAGAGAGAGAAAAGAGACGGTGAACAACGCTGCTGGCTGACTAAAAATATATATATATATATTTTATACATAATATAAATTACATAATATTATAGTAATTATTATATTTAATTTATTTGAATAATTTAATAATTGATATTAAATTATAACATACTATTAAACCTCTCTCTGTATTTTATTATTATAGATACATACAATATCTACCACAAAAAGATTTTGTAATATTTAAAAATGGTCAGATAATGTGACGGCTGATTTACCACTCGCCGAAAGTTAGCTGATTCGCCAAGCTGGTCTAAGGAAGCGTGGACCAGCCACTATGTTAATCTCACGCCTCCTCTTTTCTACCTTCCACGCTCGGAACAAATACACTCCTCTTAGATCAGAAAAAACAAAAAACTACGATAATAATTAAAAGAATTTTTTTAAGTTAATATTTGGGTCCTGAGCCATGAGCCACTTGTTGATAGAACAACACCCCGCATATGTAGGAGGTCGTGGGGTCGAACCCAGGAATGGGTAGTTATCAGCTGGTGGGTTAGCCACCAGGTTCCCGAAGATCAAAAAAAACCAAAAAAAAAGATCAACAACACCCCCACCGGCCACCCCCCCCCACCCCGGAGTTAAAATAAGTCAGTTGGACTGATTTCATACTCACCATGAAACATTATCTTCACCTCAAAATATGATGAACAATTAAACTCCAATTTCACCAATAAGAATTCACAACAGGTTTTAGAAGATAGATAGAGTTCACAGTGGTCGTAAGTAGTGATACCGGAATCGCCCACCACCTGCGCTGGACATGCGGGCTAGAAGTAACCGGTACTGGACAGTCTTAGTTTTCTAGCCCGTTGGCTGACTAGCCTGCATGACCTCATGGACAGACAAAATTCTGAAGGTCAAGCTATGCACTTAGGCGCCGCCAGTCAGCTCACCAATATAGAGTTCAGGCGAGCTATGGCTCGACCTGCTGTCGTGGGTCAGCCCTACCAGCAGTAGAGCTTAGGCTGGCCCACACTTTATGCATCATTAGTCGTAAGGGACTCGCAATACTCCACCGCCCATTCCAACAGTGGAAATCAATATGTCAATTTGGGTGTTTTGGTGATGAACATGATGCCTGACTCTTTTGGAAATTTATTCAGATAGAACAACTTCGGTAAACTCAATTGGCAAAATATTTTTGGATAATTAAAATTGGAGGTCTACCAAAAATCAGGGTACATCCGAAAATCAATTGTACCACTATAATATCGCGAACTGCCATGATAATTCTTACAAAAAAAACTTAACGGATAATTCCAAATCAACCCCCTATTTTAAAACGGATTTCGGATCAGCCCCTAAAAATACGTTTTCAGGAGCTGATTTTTTTTAAAATAAAAGAACGGGGGCTGATTTGGAATTATCCCAAAACTTAATATGAGCCCAAAATAATTAATTTACCCTTGCAATGATAAATAAATGATAACGAACACGTGCTAAAAAATTATATAAAATGGTAGATAGGACAAAAGAGTGAAAATTTTTGTTTTTTCTCCCAAGAAAAAAAACGATTTATCAGTAATTCAGAAATTGTGAAGAGATGTCTGGTAAACTAGGACAATGGAAACTATAATAAAATTTAAGTTTAGATCTACTCTAATTCATTACTTATTGACGTGTCGATTAAGTCAAATTATCCCAATGGACTATGTTTCCTTAAATGCTAAGAATCATAGCTGGCCATGTTCCGTTGCAGAGGATCAAGCGTAAGAAAAAAATTTAGTAATATCTTATATTTTATATACTTATTTAATAATAAATTTAACTTAATATAATAGATAATAAATATTTTATTATTTATAAAGAGTTACAAAATGGTATATATCATTTATATAAATTTAAGATTAGATTAATTTTTATTTATAAATTTTTATTTTTAGATTTTTTAATTATATTTTTTATTATTCTTAGGAAAAAATATAATATATAAAGATTGATATAATTAAAAGATAAAAAATACTATATAATTATAAATTGAAGAAATAAATTTATTAATTATAAAATTAGATTAAATTTTAATTATTTTACATATGGATCGCAGTTGCGTTGAGCTAGTATATAATTGAAATAGTTCAAGAAAAAAAACATGCTTACTTGTTCCCTAAGCCATTAAAAGGACGCTAATGGAGGTAGGACATTACTAATGCCCACATGGAATTGAAATTAGTTGAAGGTACAGGGACGGATCCCTGTATATATATATATATACTCCTTGTAAATTTTAAATTGGCCATTGCAAGGTACTGTTGCACTGTATATTTATTGTCACTGACGCACATCTATTACAAGTCATCATAATTTGAGATGAGATCGTCTGTGCTTAAACCACAGATAATCCCGTATAGTTTAAATCTGGATCGTTAATCGTTTCAGTACGTATCACGAGATTTTTTATTTAAATTTTTATCGATTTATTAGATTTATTTTTATATATTTTTATAAAAAATTTGAACTACAAAATTATAAATTTTAATGTGATCTATAACTTTATAGTTCAAAATTTTTCGAAAAAATATCAAATAATGTATCAAAATGATGATCAAAAGTAGTTCATAATTTTTTATAAAAATATGTCAAATAAATTAACGAAAATTTAAATAAAAAATATCGTAATACGTGCTGAACCGATTAACGGTCCAGATCGCATACCACAGAGGAACGCATGTGCTTGTTAGCACAGACGATCCCATCTGATCTCCCATAATCTGCCCAGTAACCACATTTGAAAATGCCTTAGCTATCACCAACTATAGATAGAATCAACATCAGAATTTCGATCAAGCAAGCCAAACCAAGACAACCACATTGCAAAATCTACAAAGTAAATACCAATAGTATTTCATCGTATACGATTATACGAAAATCAGTTTAAGATCAATTTAATATTTTAACTGAATAAAAGTTAATAATAATATATACGTATGTCTTCTTATATACGATTTTTTTTAACTGAATTTTAAATACATAATAGTTTTTTTTTTCCGGATAGAATCATATTCAGAATAAAGGTGTTACCTCTTTTATTAAAAAAAAAAAACTAATTTCCATTATCTTTTGATTTAATCCTTTATTTTGCATTGCATGCAATTCAATTTCAATCCAGCAAGCGCATCTAACCACCGCAAATGTACAACTTTAAATTAATATACCAAAGAAAAAAAGAGAGAGTTGTAGTTGAGCTCAAAATGTTAAGTTTTGTTGTATTTGGCCCAATTCTAAATTTCAATTGCAGTTAAATCTAATTATTTTTAATACTCTAAAATAATTAATTAAAAATATTTTTTGAAGAAATTTTTAATATGTAAGTTATAGCTTTTGATGAGATCTACAATTTTTATGTTAAAAATTTTTTCAAAAAATATTTTTAATTAATTATTTTAAGATATCAAAAATAAGAAAAAAAATTTAAAAATCAAAATATTTTAAAACGCAACCTAAATGTTGAAGCCTCAAAATATCTATTTATAAATATTTTTTAAAAAAATTTGAATATAAAAGTTGTAAATCTCATTAACATGTACAACTTTAATGTTAAATTTTTTTTTAAATAATTATTTTAGAGATTGAATATAATAAAAAAATAATCGAAATGAAAAACTACAATGCAAACAATAGTTAATGAGAGAGATGGTAATGAATTTGATTAATATATGTGAATTAAAATAATATTGAAAATTAATAAAGGGAATGCAGTGTAATTATTCAAAAATAAAAAAAATCCAATTTAATATCCAACGAGTTACTTGCTACGATCGAGCATCTCCTTGTACTGTAGCAGCGAGTTGAGCCGCTGAAGCCGCAACTGCTGCCGGAATCGGTTTATGAAGTCGTCTGCGCGTGCGTCAACTTGATCTTCCGCAGGTGGCGCTGCCGCCTTCGCGCTAGCTGACTTCTTCACTTTCGCCGCAGCCGCCGGCGTCTTCTTCGACTTCGGCCGCGTTTCAGATTGGCACCTCCCGTATTTGTTGTTATGTTGAGCCTGATTGTCGAAAAACGCATCCGGCGATAGCGGCGGCTGATCGAAGTTGAACTCGCCGGATGTGTAGCGAACTAAGCTCGACTTGAGCCGATCCAGAACAGATGGCGCTCGGGCGAGCTTCGGCGGCGACTCCGGTGATCTGTCAGCTGTTTTAGACTCGTCCACGCTCTGTTGAACAATATCTTCTTTAGGGATCTCGCCAGAGAGGTAGCGGCTTAGATCGCCGACGGAGCGAAGGCGTTCGAGTACTGAAGGTGCACGAGCCAGCTTCTGCTGCGAGCTATCGTCCGCCGTCGACGCTGTTTTCACATTGCTTATTTTCTGGATCTCACCGGAGCGGTAGCGATAGAGGCGTTCTAAAATTGAGGGGACGCGTGCCAGGCCGCCGCCAGATGAGTTATTATACTCGTCATGCACAGTGTTAAGACCGTCGAATGGGTTGGAAGGGACAAAAGAGAGATCGCCGGAGCCGTACCTGTAGAGGCTTCCGACGGAGCGAAGGCGCTCAAGGGCGGTGGAAGGGGCAGCACCTAGCGAACCGGCGGCGGGCGAGCGGAAGAAGCTTTTAGAAGTGATCACGATTGTTCCGATGACGATGTTGAGCAGAACGAAAAGCAGGGCGGGGCTCAGAGAGCTCTGTATCATCGCCAAGATCGAAGTTACGAGATCCACCATCATCACCACCTTCTTGCTTTCTTCTACTGTTCTACAGTGAATTCTGTTGAAGGTTTGCTGGTCGGAGAATGGAGAGACGATGTTTAGGGTTACGTTACAGACGTGTATATATATATAGGCTAGAAGTATTATATATATGTGTAGCCCTAGTGGATGCTCGGGAGTTAGCGTTGACACGTGGAAAAGAGCAGGTGGAGCACGTGGGATCGGCCCCGGCGGCGTGATGGTGTCGTGTGAACGGCTGTAGTGACAGTTTGTGGCGACCTCGTAACCGCCTTGCGGAGGCTGGAGGCGCTAAAATCTGCGAAGACGTAGTAGAAAAGTAATATATTAAAAACTAAAACTATTATTAATCAATATATATTAATAACTTGATGGCTTTGTTATGTACCTCCTAAATCACACAAAAAATTAGATATACTGATGTGACATAATTAGAATCACACATCACGATGGATATATCTATAATTTTAATATTTTTTACGAATCATGAAAAAATTATACGGATCATAAAATATATGGTAAAGATTAATTATATATAATTTGTTTGGTTGTTTGTTGTGGGTGAATACTTTTTTCCTAACTTGATGGAAGTACGAGGCCTAAATGAAGCTAAGTAGAGCGATTCAAAGAGCATACATGATGCAATAATTTGGTGAGCATTATAATAATTGTTTACTTTGCATGGAGTAATGGAACTACTTATACAGTTAGAAAGCTGAATTTTACTTTTTCTACTTAATTCATGCTCATAAGTCCAAGAATTTTTTTCCGTTATTTATTTTAATTTAAAAATGGAGGAAAAAAAAACTTGAGAAATGAAATTTTAACTTTTTTAGTTATTTTTCTTTTGAGAACTAAAAATTGAAAAGTAAAATCTCATTTCGCTATTCATTTAGACCTAAGCAAGAATTTTAAAAAAAGATTCCTAATCTCATTTTCGTTATTCATTTTTTTATTTCCTCCCTCCTCTCGCAGCTCCCCACCCTCCTTTTCCAGATTTCTAATCTCTATTTCCAAAATCATAACAATTGATAGAGATTTAATCCAACGACAGCTCAGATGATTCTTCGTCAATCACTCGTGCTGAGGCGCTGTGCGGACTGAGATCGAGCTAATAGACCTGGTTTTTGTCGTGCATTTGGGGCCTGAGACGAGATCTGCAGTGGCGGAGGCAGCGTTGGGCCTGCGGCGATGTACTATGGGGCGGTGGTATGGGACCCGTGGTTGATCGTCGCGCAGATTGTGTGCTTGCAGTGTCTCTACTATCTCACGCTTGGCCTCTTAATGGCGTTGCTCGTCGGCACGCGCGTCTCGCAGATGAGCCTCGTGTACTTTTTCGACTTCTCCACCCTCGCTGCTGCCACTTTCACAGGATGGTGCGCCATCGCTTCATTCCTCCTTGCCTCTGCTGCCGGGTATTTCTATTCTGTGAAATCTAACTTCCAGTTCTCAGTTTTTGCTTAATATGTATGTGATTAGTCGAATTGGTATTTTGAGGTCTGTTTGAGAAGTGCATGCTTGTATTGCGTCGTGGAATATATGAATTAAATGCAGTATAGGCATGTTTTACTTGCAAATTCACTTGTTTCCAATCTGCATCAGTTTGCTAGCCATCATGCCCAATTGCTTTACTGTGCAACCAGACTTACAATATACACCTAATCTATATTGCCAGTATACCTATAGCTAGTAATTAAACTTACTCTATTTTAGATTAAGAACACACTTTCCTTAGAAGCAAGAGGCAAAAGAATAGGATTTGCTTGTAATAAATTAATAATACATATGGTTTTAGTGTAAGTTGCGAAACTTGCTAAGATCGAGAGCCATTTACCTCATTGTGGTCTTTTATCGCATTTTTCTTTTTTGAGTTAGCTCTCAGTCTCAGTCCTCTATTGTTATGACATGCCAATGGTGGTCGCAATTTATTCATACAACTTATTGTAGATTTGTTGCTTGTACTGTTGAGTGAATCTTAATGAGGACTGGTGTGCTTATAATTATTCTATCCTTGTTGCTTGAGCAGGGCGGTTTTCATTCCTTATATTGTTGAGAGAGCCAAAAAATGCTTGGACTTTTCTGCTACCCTTTATATCATCCATCTCTTTCTATGCATTACATATGGTGGCTGGCCATCCTCTATGATATGGTGGATTGTAAATATTACTGGATTAGCGTTGATGTCACTTCTAGGCGAATGGCTATGTATTAGGCGTGAAATGCGGGAAATTCCTCTTACACGTCTTCGTCCCAGTAAGTCTTCATCTGATTGTAGACTGTTTTGTGGTACCTACTAAAGATAGTTGCATAGCTACCTGCTTTAGCTCATTTATGCTTCCATTTAATACCTTAAGTTGTCAATTCTTCTATACTTTTCCTTTTTCTATGCATGTCATTTATTTGTCTATTGTTGCTTTTATATATTTGTCATAACAGAACTTCAATAAAGTTTTATGTTGTTTGCCAATTGAAAGAAGTATATGTTAAGGAGGCAGACAAAGAGCATACCTTAAACCGGTGAAGATGTTGTCTGAGATATCAAGAAAGAAAACTTGGTGCAAGCTAGAAATATAATGTCAACAAGGAAAAGAAATATGATACCTATGGAGGCTTGCTTTGTAATGGTTATGAAGAAAACTTTTTTCATGGTTAAGCAAACCTTTTTAATGCCTCATAAAGCTCAGCTTGGCATGTGTATTCCTTTATATACTATTATTAATGTAGTATTTAAATTGATGAGATCAAATCAAATAATTATAAAATATAAATTATGTTACTAATCTAATTAAAACTCTATGCAATACTTTCAATTGGTACATTTTGCTGGTCTTATCGGTGATGACCGTTACTATTGTTATGCGAGGCTCGTCATTGTAAAGTGAAATGAAAATTTTCTGCTAATCCAATTGCTTGTCTATAGAGAATGATAAGTTTTATATTTTAATTTAAAAGTGCTATATTATTCATGACTTTCTTTTGGCAGATGTTTGATCCCGGAACTTGACGGAACGAATTTGCCAATATTCCCAACACATGGGGATCTTTTTCCCATTTTCTCTTTTGATATTTTTAGAAGTTCAGATAAGATTTTTCTGGAGTTGAGACATTCTTGAAACATGACTGTTGATTCTTTAATTGTAGACTGTGTAAGGTGATGAAAAAAAAAATGGTGAACCCGATGTGAACGCACTTGGCAGAAGATTTGCACCACTTGAGAAACTGACCTGTTTGGATTCTGCATGTTGAAAATGTAGTAGATTGTGCTCTTCAAGTGTATAGATATTTTTCTTTTAAAAAAAAAAACTGTGAATTAGATATAACTTGATAATGTGATGATGTGTTCCACAACCACAGGGTTTTTGGTAAAGTCTTGATGGTGTGTTACACAACTATAGAGTATACATGTCCGTTCCTGTAATTCTGTTGACATTGAAAATAGGTTTGCATGACCGTCTCTCATAATTACTTTTGGCAATGTGAGCCCCTGTAATCTGAGTAGGCGCATTCAGATCCTCTTCGCTGCGAAGTGAGTCAAGTGACCGAACCAATATCTGATAAAGCTAGCAGATAACTATGCTGAATTCCGTGAAGTCCGCATAGATTCGAAGGCCAAATGTGTGGGAGATTTGAATGGCAACAAAATTGCGTAGGCAACAACAATGAGGTTCCTGCTAATGAGAAATTCAACATCTTTTGCTTGAAGATCAACATAAATCTAATTGGAAGAGACCAACCCTATTGGTTGGTGCCTAGCACGGCGCACTGGAGCGCATGAAATTATAGTTTTTAAGATCGAATCTTGCTAGCTTCATTTGCAAGAATATGAAAAATTTTGTTTCTACTTTTGTGTGATATGGTATTTTGGATTTGTAAGATAAATTAACGAAGCTCTATATCATTTATAATTTTTTTTTTTATTATGATGGTCAGACAAAATGAGCTTTTTGAAGAGATAACTTCTCACAATAATGTTAGGAAAGGAACCTAATTTTTGGCTGCTGGACATCTATTTCAATGTAACACTTCTCAATTCTCATAAATGGAAAAAAAGTCAGAATCTAGTTCTTCACAAGCAGCAATCGCCTGTTCTATAATGCTCTTCCAAGAAGGCCCATTTACTGTGAGTGTACCCATTATTTCAAAGAGCAGCCATGGATGTTATTGATTTTTGCTGTTCTGGTGGGGTGACATGTCTTTTTTTTTTCTTTTTTTTTTTTCGTAAACAAGTGGTAAAGCTTGTCTGTTTATATCGGTATCATCGTAATAAATAAATCTTATTCTAGGAACCAATCATAAGTACCATCAACCTCTGCAAGATTTAGTTGGTTAAGCTCGAGTGCAAACTCATCAACTTTAAAAAATTGAGGTTGAATTTGACTTGGTTGATGAAAGTTAGCTTAGCTCAAATACAAACAATTTTTCCAGCTCAAGTCACACAAGGCCGAGTTCTAGCTAGTGTGAGTAATATTGTATTTTGTTATTCAAACCTCAATTTATGTGGAATTTGGCTCCAATTCGACTCGATTTATACTCAAGTTAATATCAATAGTGTGTAAGCTTATTAAGTCAAGTTATAAGCTATTTAAACTCGACTCAAATTAATAAGCCGATCTCAAACTCAACTCGAACTTGGCATGGCTTGAGCGCGAGTTCAGCTTAAATAAATTTGAGGGCGAATTACTTGTAAATAGTTCGACTCAGATTTTATCTTTAGTTGC
This sequence comes from Xerophyta viscosa, assembly GCA_002076135.1. Taxonomy (NCBI): domain Eukaryota; kingdom Viridiplantae; phylum Streptophyta; class Magnoliopsida; order Pandanales; family Velloziaceae; genus Xerophyta; species Xerophyta viscosa. Next base: position 2,822,541 of record MJHO01000005.1, on the reverse strand, counting down.
ACTAATCATAACGTACACTATTAAAATTTAAAAGGGAGCTAATATAATAACAAACAGGACACTCAAGAGCAGTTGTTGTCAAGATGGACATCTTTTTGCCTCCATGTTGTCAAGATGGAATTCTCCTACTGTGGGTGGGTAGGAAAAGCTATAAAGATTGGCCTTTTGCATCTAATTTCCTTTTAAATTTGGTTTTTGGGACTTGCATATCAGTCCCTGTATTATTTCAATTTTACGAATAAACTCCTCATTTTAAACTGTTTCTTTTTTACATCGCAATCACCTATTTAGAAATATTTTTAAAAAACTTTTCGAGTACGCAAATTGTAAATCAAATCAAAATTTATTTTTTGTATGCTTATTTTTTTCAAAAATTAAAAATATTTCTAAATAGATATTTTGATACTTTAAGTCTTTGCGAGTTATTTACTAACTCTAGGACTCGGGAGCCTCAAAATCTGTTTAGAATTATTTTTAAAAATAAAATAAATAATAAGTTATAGATCATATTAATAAATTTTTTTTATATTCAAAATTTATATAAAACCTACTATATAAGTAGCCAAAATATCTGTAAAACGAACTGAAGGAAGGCTAATTTGTATAAAAATTTGAGATGATTGACTGATTTGTATAATATTTTAAAAATAGAGATGATATGACATTTCCTTTTTTTTTCAGCTTTAGACAAACATGGAATATTCCTCAGATTGCTATCTTGATCACTTTTTTCATACAGAATTGGAATAATATGACACCTCTATGTTCGGTGCGTATGATATGAGCCCCAGAACTCTTGTAGAGCTTATCATCTTTGTAGCAAAAGTTCATCAATCACGTTAACTTTCTTCCATGAACTGGACGTAGATATTCTGAATCCACAGCAGTGATTCCTGATATGAATGGTTCAGGCTGGATTTTTCTTGTGACCTCATATTAAAGATTCTAAGAGTTCTACGGATTAGGATATCCAATACAAGAAATGAATTGCTTGGCGTTCGTAAAATTTCAATCCCGCGATGTGCAGATCAGTGGACCTATCTGTAAAAGATCTAAAAGTCAGGGGATTGTGCAATTACATGTCTGAAATATGACCATTGTTAACGCACGTAATTGAAGCGAAGGTCTGACAGTTAATCGAATTGAGTGCCATCCGAGCATTTAAGTGTTACGATGATCACAAAAAATGGATTGATTACGGACATAATTTTTCTTATAAATTTTAAAAAAAGTTTAAAAAGTTTCATTAAAGCAGCTTCAAATTTGTGGTCCGCAATGAACTTCAGAGATTTTCTCGGTTATCTCAGGAAAAAGAATCACCGTTTTTGGTCCACAGCAAAAACCACAAGGCTTCTCCTCTCATGTCCAAATTTCTCCGAATGTCAATGAAAAATATGTATTGGGAAATTTGTGTTTTTATACTCAATATAATTCAAATTTATATTTTTATGACTCTTAATTTAAAATGTTGCTTTTATGCCCCCACTAATCTTATAAAATAATAACATTATCCTCTTATTTTTATTAAATCAAGATAGTTTATTATTTTATACGATTAAGTGCCATACAAACGTTATTTCGAATTAAGATAGATATATTTTTAAAATTTTGAATTATCGATAATATAAAAATACAAATATCCCATCTATATCATTGAGAAGGAGCGTATTAGATCAAAACGCAAAGCAATCTCATCTGCAGATTGCGTGAAGCTAGAAGCTTAAATTTGTTTTGAGTGAGTTCCCTATTTGGCAAGTTTAAGGACCTTGAATCGGAAATTTTGAAAAAAATAAGAAGATGGAGACTTTGTGGATGTTATTTACGTAGTTTGATTGATGTTTTCTATATATCATATGAAAATATTTGTTTTTGGGCAAAAAATAGCCATAAAAAACACTTATAAAATGTGATTATGCAGAAAACAAAAGGGATATACGGGTCAATCAGTGTTATTTACCATATTTAACACGTTTAGCAATGATAAGAAACTAAACTGCAGCCACCCGGTCGAAGTAGACTTAAATTTTGTTTCCTATATTATATCGACTATCATAACTAAACTAGAGTAAAAAATCTAACCTATCAGCATTAACAGAATTTGATGCTGAAATGAGATCACGGCTTGCTCCTTATGAAAAATAGGCCGGAGTTTAAATTCCAGCTAGCTTGAGTTAAGATATTTTTACTGTACAGTTCAGTTTCATTCGAGATATATAATAAGAATTTACAGCGGCTACAGAACAACATTGAAGCTGTAGTTATAATTTGTCGCTCCCATTACAAATTATGGTTTGTTGTTTGATTTTGTGAAGGATGAAAATACAGATTTTAAGAGAGAGATTGGTTGTTGTGTGAAAGTGGAGGTTTATTATGTTAGAACTTCCATAGTATAAAGAGATTATAATATATCTAAAGAAATAAAAAGGTCGTATACAGAGTTGTTAAAGGCGTGTCTAGACGTGCCTCATCTTGTGTCTAGGCTCGCCAATAAAAGTTTGCGCCCGCCTCGGCTCAAAGACTACCGCACGTACAAAAGGCGCGCGCCTTGTACGCCCTGGCGCCTTGCGCTTTGGCTCACCTAGGTGCGCCTTTTTAAATTCTACATTAGCCATAGTCTCAAAAAAATGTCACTGACATCCTCAACTGGCACACCATTCATCGTAATTCAGTTATGGTGAAAGAAAGACGCGAACTTGCATGCAAAAGAGAAGAAAGTGAGATTTTTATCCTAGATGCTGTCCACACCTTTTAATTTGTTTCGGTACTAAATAGTAGCAATCACTAGTCTATAATAAAAAGTAGCAATCACTAGTCCTATAATATATTACGCTTATACAATCACAAAATTATATTTGTCATAAGTTAACCATCTAAAGTGCCTTGCACCTATGCTCAAAGATCCCATTTGTGTATCTGTGCACTTTACGCTTTTGACAACATTGGTCGTATAAGTATTTTGTGCAATAATTGGAGATCCAATGGATCTTATTTTAAATAAAAAAAATGAGTAGACCACGATCCAGTTAGTTAGCGGAATTAGATGTTGGAAGGAGACTACAGTTTGTTTTATATGAAGGATAAGTCGGACATTTGAATGTCAGTAAGTATGAGTTGGGAGGAGCTTACTGCATTATACCGTTTTTGGTCAAGATATATAAATAAAATTGAACTCGGCCGTCATATACTAATTTTAAAAAAAAAAAAAAAAAGATGAGGATAAGATATTTCACCAAGGCAGTTATGTATCATGGTGGTCCATCTAGGCAAATATGGTCAAGGAGCTACGATCATTAATTTCTTAACACATGACTGCCCTTTCTTTCTTTTTTTGATCTTGATCTTCGGTTTCTATCCTACAACTCGATCGGATACTGAACGGTAAATAGTAGACCTTTCCAACCAGGTGTTCTTGGCCGCCTCTTTTAACTCTACGTAAGAGCCTTATCAATGTGTCACAATTATGGCCAGAAAAATGTGAAAATAATCTCTAATACCCCCATTTTAACAAACTCTAACACCAACCTTCAACTAAATTTGTTTCCAAGTATGAAATTGCGTAAGTTAGAGTAATGGTGGAGAAAGGATTTAGGTATGGGAGGGCCAAAATATATTAAACAAAAATTTTAAAAATTTGTTCGAATATATAACGACCTCAAAGTGGCGGAATGGAGAGATCGAAGGAGTTAGAGATGCTCAGAGCAGAGCGAACGAAGGAGAGTAATGAGCCAGTGAGGACAGATCGAAGGAGAGCACGGAGCACGAAGCGCCAGAGTCAAGGAGACTTTGGAAAGCGACGAGCCGGTAAGGAGAGATCGAAAAGAGCGTGCCACCGAGCCGGTGAGGAGAGATCGAACTATCGTAGGAATTTTTAGAATTTAGGGTTAGTTTGGTAAGAGATGAAGGGTTCAAAGGTGCCGGCAGAATCGAAACAAGCTAGGTCACAAGAGAAGGGACTAGGCTGGAGCCTGAAGGGGCCAATTCGGAAGAAATGGGCCTAGCTCGTTCGAGAATCAAATTAGGACTGGTATTAATGGACATGTTGGACTGGCGGGATGGTAGAGCCATGATTAACTACTGTCCAAGCGTAAATCCGTTTCTAAGTGATAGGCTCCTCGAACGAAATTAATCTCATCTTGTTGAAATAGATGTGGAAAAAACGAGACAACACGTGGATTTACACTAGTGGATGAATTGTTTGATAAAATTTTTTTTAGAGCCAAATTGAAGATGAGCATAGCAACGTGTATATTTCATAATTTTGACTCACAGAAGATTGATATAAGCTTTCCATGATTGCGGGTCACACTTGTTTGTCCACATTTCCCTTCGAAGCAACGATATGATTTTACCGAGCATCTTGACGTGCGTGCTTAAACTGTGCTATTTTGGACAGAATGAGAGTTGTATACTCCTATCAGTACTTGTTGTTGGACCCGGGATTCTTTTCAATCCGAATCCCATATGCAGACTGCCCAAGAAGATGCCTCCATTTGGAAACACACCTCAACTGGGAGCTAACAAAGGAAGCTTTGATATGATTCGAACTGATCCGATCCGACCCAAAAGTTTTGGGTCAGGTCTATTGGATTTACGGATCGGATCGGGTCAAAATTCTAGATCGAATTCGGGTCCGGCTCTAAGTTGCTGAGACTCAAACCCTTGAGACTAAAATAAAAAAAATTAAAAATTGAAGGTCTATTGGATCGGGTCGAGTCAAAATTTTATATCCGAGTTCGGATCCGGCTCTAAGTTGCTGAGATCCAGATTTGACCCGTGAAACTAAAAAAAAAAAAAAACTTAGGAGCATTTTTTTTACGAAAATGTCCAATATAAAAGTTATAGATTTTGATTAGATAGCAATTTTTTTAAAAAATACTTATAAATAGATAATTTAGGACTTCAAATTCTAACGAACATGTCATATTAAAACAGATCCGACCAAACGACTAGATTCGATCCGAATCAACTTAGGTCGGGTTGGATCCGGACCCAATCCGATTTTGAACACCTCTAGAGGAGGACGCAAACTATTTCATCCTCTTGGCTCGTCTAAGTGTCTTGCGGGATGTAATAGAAGCAATCACTAAAAAGAAAAAAGATGATAGAAAATCTGATACTAGCCTGAACAGTTAAATTGGAGGATCCAATCAGAGATCGACTTATCTAAAGTTTCAAATTTTAGATTTTAATATTTGACATAAAAAATAAATAAGATTCAATATTGCTATATCTTTTATGATAAAAATGTGCTATATTATATTATATCAATTCAGTCTGGCCCACGTTTCAATCACGCCAGTCTAATCTGGCTCGATGTAAATCGATTTGATCCTGATCTGAACCGTCGTTTGTCTTCAATTTGTTCCCGTCCGGTCTTGTATTGATGCATGTTATTGCATGTATAAGCTGATTTATGACGTTATTTACATAAATATCCCGAAATATATTCAGATAAACAGCAAAAAGATTAACCTTACTACAGCCACGTGTCAGTCATCTTCACCTTCTCTAAACTGGCAAACTCCCCCACGTTGTCGTCCATTATCACGTATATATAAACTGCAGGAAATGCAGCCTCCCATGACAAACGAAAAAAATGATCTAATCCTCTCTACAAAAGCAACCAACGTCTCTCTTCATCTCTCTCGTTTGTTTGTGATTCCTCCATGGCAGGTGCGGAGGAGCCACGCCGCAGAGCCGTCGTCGACTTCTCCCGGCGACGTGGCACCGCCGCTGCGCTGCGGTCACGGGTGAAGGAGACCTTGTTCCCTGACGACCCCTTCCGCGGGCTCGCTGGCCAGCCGGCGGCGAAGAAGGCGGTCGGCTACCTGCGTTATTTTCTACCCATACTCGAGTGGTCGCCGAGGTACTCGCTTCACGACTTGCGGTATGATGTACTCGCGGGTATCACTATCGCGAGCCTCGCAATCCCACAGGGTATAAGCTACGCTCGACTCGCCGGAGTGCCACCCATCATCGGCCTCTGTGAGTCGTCTCCTAGCTTTGGCATTGTTGATTTATCTTGTTAATAGACGTGAGGCATATATGTTATCGCACACCACAAAATACAAGTACTTAAAAATAGACCAACTTAGATGACTTGGTGAAGAAAAACTCTTGCAAATAAGAAATCACTTGATGTGAAAGATACATTAATTTTTCAGCACTTAATTTCGCAGTTTATGCTTGATAAAATAAACTTTTTTTTTTAGGTCGAGTTATTTCATATCTTATTATTTTCTATCAGACACATGACAGAGGTGGACAAATAAGATGTAAATGATTCATTGATAAACCATAGACGAAAGATGTCCGCTGATTCTATACCAACACTTGAGACTAGTGGTAAAAACACTCATGCACAAGTGAAATATATGGATTTTATCTTTGAAAAATCTTAGAGGAACTTGATAGCAGTTCTCACGAAATCTAAATTCTAATTCAGCTTTTTGTTAGTAAAAGGGTAACAATATTATTTAAATGTTTGGCAGACTTCTTTGAAATATGTGTTTCTTAGACGTCCTTTGCTCTATAAGAATTGGGGTGGTTGACGTGGGCCCTAACGTTATCATGTTCTAAAAGTGATTATCGAGTCAATGATGTGGCATCATGCTGGTCCTCAGTCTCAGCTTTGAACCGCCGGTAGCATGGATTCATTCCAGGGGAATTTTATCCCAAACAGTATGCTGATGGTGGAGCGGAGGCGGGTGTTACCCGGGGTTTTGAGATCCGGCCGGGTTGCCCCTTTCGTCAAGACAAAAGCAGCAAGATGACATACTGTCTCCTTTATGCCCTGATTGTCAACCTTTGCTTTTTTGGTGTAGGAAATTCTGTGACAATCCAATTATTTTGGTTAACAACTTTAGAAATCACTTTTAGAAAATGAAGATACACTAGGTCTAAATTATAGAAAATGAAGATACACTAGGAAATTCTGTGACAATCCAATTATTTTGGTTAACAACTTTAGAAATCACTTTTATCCCAAAATTTCATCTTGAAAAGATTCCTGATGGCCCATCCCGAAGACACTGTAAGACTTGGAGAGAGAAGATATACAGGGACGAGAGAGTGATAGGGAAGGGGCCATGAGAGTCTGAAGTAGGGACAATATCAAACTACTTTTAAAACCTTCAATATGAAATGATATATACCATAGATTTGGACTGCCACGTGTCATCAGGTGAGCTGTCCACTAGATGGGATGAAAAGTCCATGTATGTGATCAAAGTGTGCACGCTGTTCAAGGCACTTATTCGCACAATTCGGGATCGCCAGGTTATGACCGACCCCGGCTCAACGCCTGATAAACACCTCAGATCAAACCGAGGTAATGGTAAATTGCTCGAAGTCAGTTATCTAATCAGCATCGGCCAGCCAAGACCGACGTTAGATCCAAGCTTGACAAAAGCTTTCGACAATCTGACCAAGTTCGTTCGACTGAAGTAAGAAAAGACCAAGTCAACCGCGTAACCGCTGCGGGGACGTGAGAGAATCAGTTATATGCTACTACCACTAATGAACGAGAGAGCTTACGTGGCGCAAGGAGGACTGGTCAAACCCACGATCCTCGTCAAATCCACTGTTTTTGCAACCAAATACAACCCAGACGTACGTCCGACAGTACTTATAAAAGGGCACCCATGACACTGTCGAGAGAATCCTTATCTTCACATGCACAAGAGTACTTAGAGAGAATTAAGATTTCAGCAAGTTGTGCCTAACTCTAGTCGTTTTCTTAGAGAGCATTATAAGCTGAGGTGTTATAGCCCTCGATTGGAAAGGGAGAGGAGAGCTCTTGTAACCCTTATAACTCTAGTGGCATTTATGCGTTGGCTTACATGATTCTCTTAATTTTTTCTCTTGTCTTCCTCAATGATTTTCCTTAGCCGCTCTTCTTAATCATTACAGTGAACACTAATTGATCGTCTAAGGTCACACTCGATCATGAACTGATTAATACTAGTCAATAGTATATGATTCTATGAATATAACAAGCTTACACCACCAGTAATTACTGCGATTTTGACGGCCTCCATGGAAAGCCTTACTAAGCCATTTAGGTTCTTGTTTTTGTGATAATGAGCTATATTACGCCGTTACCGTAGTAATTTTCCTTACTAGCAGTTAAAAAATACCTGTTAAACAGCTCATATTTCACAAAACTGATGTTTAGAGTGTGATTTTCTTATGTATTTTCCTTTCATTGTTTTCTTCTTAGATTGTAGTTTTGTGCCACCATTGATCTATCCAATATTCGGTAGTTCGAAGCACTTGGCAGTAGGGACAGTAGCTGCAGGCTCACTGCTGCTGTCTTCTGTTATTGGAAGTGAAGTTTCGGCTACTGAGAACCCCACACTATACCTCCATTTGTTCTTCACCGCAGCCTTGTTCACTGGAATTTTCGAGCTAGCACTCGGTATTTTCAGGTGATTCATTACTAGTATGAACTATAGCTAGCAATGCATATTAATTTATACGGTTCAAAGATAATGTTATTTTTTTTTTTTTTTTGAGTCTAGGCTTGGAATATTGGTCGACTTCTTCTCTCGGTCGACCATCACTGGGTTCATGTCGGGCACAGCTATCCTTATAATCCTGCAGCAATTGAAGGGCATGCTCGGAATGACTCACTTCACCTCGAAGACGGATTTAGTCTCGGTTATGCATGCCATCTTCAAATATAGGCACGAGGTCTGTCAACTTACTATCTTTTTGGCTTAAGAGACCCTGCTTCTTATCTTCTTTATGTCATGACAACAGCAATATTTATATCAATATGAGAATTAGTATATGCTTACTTTGTCTATATATTATAGTAGTTTATCTGCTATTTAATTACTAATATATTTTTTTCCTATTTATTTCTTATTTGTATGGTTCAGTGGAGATGGGAGAGTGCAGTATTAGGCATATGCTTCCTTTGTTTCTTACTACTTACTCGCCATGTGGTAAGTAGTACTCGAGACTTGAGAACCGCAATTTCAGCTCGAAAATTCATTTTAGTGCTTTAAGTAATTGAATTCTATAATTTTTATTTGAAATTTTGGAGAACATAAATGCAGAAAGAAAAAGCTCCAAAGCTGTTTTGGGTATCAGCAGTCTCTCCTTTACTGGTGGTTATATTGGGATGCGTCTTCGCCTTCCTCGTACATGGAGAGCATCATGGAATTCCTATTGTAAGTCACCCCCCTATCAACTAATTAAACTGCATTTCAGATTTTACTTAATACATGATATATTCTGTGGTAAGTATTTATTTATTAATACTTTGAACTTCTTTCCTGACTGATTGACAGGTAGGTCCTCTAAAGAAAGGACTAAATCCTCTGTCCATAGGTGATATAAACTTTGAATCTCAGTACCTGAAAACAACTATCAAAGCAGGTCTGATTTCCGGCTTTCTTGCGCTGGCGGTAGGTGATTAACATGACATTTCCATTTTTTTCTTTTTTTAAATATATCTTGAAGGTGCATGAACTAAACTTGTTTGGGCATGTTATGAGCAATCAATCTATCAGGAAGGTATAGCAGTTGGTAGAAGTCTTGCGATGTTGAAGAATGACCAAATTGATGGAAACAAGGAGATGATAGCTTTTGGAATAATGAACATTATTGGATCTTTCTTCTCATGCTACATGACTACAGGTAAGCTTTCCCTTTCAACTTTTTGAAATGAACTTATTTTAAAATATGAGCTCTCTGGAAATTGATTATTTTTTACATGTGCATTTATCAACCATATCCAACAGGTAGAAGCTTGTATGAGAATGCTTATATCTCAACTTCTCAAACAAAAATAACAGGGCTTTTTTGGGAAATTCTGTCAAGCAAAGCCCTACTTACAAAATCATATGTTTATTTGAAAAAATTTTGAATATGAAAAAGAATAGATTTTGAAGCGCTTTTCAACTTTCATAGTCAAAAGTTTTTTCAAATAATGTTCCTGAATAAATATTTTGAAATTCTACAACATTTGTAACTAGTAAAAATTTTGGAGACTTAAAATACTTATTTTTGCTATTCATAGTGATCTATGGCATTAAGTACATCTGCAAAACGATAAACTGTTTGCTTACTATCATATTGTCTGTATGGAAATTTTCTAATTGAAAGTGATCAACCAAATTCAGGGCCTTTTTCAAAATCAGCGGTTAATTATCACGCCGGTTCCAGGACAGCAATGGCAAATGTTGTTATGTCTGTATGCATGATGCTGGTTCTGTTGTTCTTGGCTCCTCTCTTCAAGTACACTCCTCTTGTGGCTCTGTCAACAATTATCATTGTAGCCATGATTGGACTCATTGAGTTGCATAAATTCAAACTGCTCTACAAGATGGACAAGTTCGACTTCTGCGTTTGTTTGGCAGCATTCCTCGGCGTTGTATTTGTTAGCATGGTTGTGGGCCTAATGATATCAGTAATTCTTTAACTTGTTTTTTTTTTTTTTTTTTTTTTTTTAATTTTTACTGAAATGCACTCCTTTTTTTTGTTAAAACTAATTATGCATGTTGCGTTTCGCAGGTCGGCCTATCGATTCTCAGAGCTCTGTTGTATGTAGCCAGACCGACTACTTGCAAGCTAGGAAATGTAGGTGGACCGGGAAATTATCGTGATATCGAGCAATACCCTGACGCGTCCTGTATCCCGGGCATTTTAATTCTACAATTGGGTTCTCCCATCTACTTTGCTAATGCAAGCTATCTCAGAGAAAGGTGATGCAATGATCCATCTCTCCACTGGTACTTGAACCTGAATATGTTGTGTGTTAAACCTATTGCTTTGTTTGTTTATAGAATTTTTCGGTGGGTAGAAGATGAGGAGAGCCTAACGAAGAAAAACGGAGGAGATCTGCACTACGTAATACTCGAGATGGGTGGTAAGGATATTCCACAGCCATATGTTGTATTCTAGTTTAATGGTATTTGTTAAAGGCGCGACTCGCCTTGCGCTGGCCCGCCAATGAAATTTGCACCCACCTCGGATTAAGGCGGGCTCACATTCAAAAAGTGCGCGCCTTTTAAACTAAGTCAACAACAGTTCCAAGAAAGAAAAAAAGAGGTTCACTGGAATCTTTAACTAACAGCACCAATGAATTATAAATTTACATTAACTTATCAATAATGTTTCTTATATTTCGACTTAACAATTAAATTGTTAAATCAACTTAAAAGACATAAGTACATATCAATTTACTGCTTCTACGCAGCTTGCGTGTTATATTCGTCGGGTGCGCACCTCATCTTACGCCTTGCGCTTAGACTCCAAGACCCTAGTTGCGCTTCAATGTGCCTTGCGCTTTGACAACATTTAGGATAAATGCAAAACTGTCTTATATAACTAGTTTTATTTAGAAGCTATGTATGAGTCGATATTTCTAAGTAGTCATGTCTATTAAAAAAATATTATACGTCAACTCTATGAATACAGCTGGTACGTTCATGTAGCTGAATACACAGAATTATCATCACTTTTTATCAAAAAAAATAAATAAAATAAAAGTTTCCTCTATAACAGGTGTGACTTCAATAGACAGCATGGGGACTGATATACTAAAAGAAGTAAAGAAGAACCTTGACAAAAGGGGGATCAAGGTAAGCTGTCGAGATTTATTATTAGTGTGAAAATTTTATTTATGAGTATTTTTTGATACTTTCTACAAGTTGTGGATTTCGGCATCAAAGTTTTTCCAAAAAAAGTTTTATTCTGGGATTCCAAAATTTTTAACGGGCTCAAAAGCAATTTTGGACCCACTTGAAATCTGACAAGGCTTTGAAGCTCTAAAATACGTATTTAGAATATTTTTTGAAAAAATTTTGAATATAAAAATTATAAATCCCATCAAAATTTATAATTTTCATAACGAAAGTTTTTTTTTTTCAAGAAAACATTCCCACGTATGTCATTGGTGCAGTTGACTGCACTGTAATATTGCACCAGATCAAATCACATCTTATTGGTGTGTGTAACATATTTGATATAATGCAGGTAGCACTGGCCAATCCTAGATTGGAAGTAGTAGAGAAATTGGTATCGTCGAACTGTGCCGAGACGATAGGAACAGACTGGGTCTTTGTTTCGATAGATGACGCGATCTACGGTTGCCGTTTCTGTCTTCAAGAATCAGACAACAAGGAGGTTCATTCTGATTCTGTGTGATATCTGAGCAGACAGCAGTTGAATTTCTAAGAAATATATTTTCAGTTTCACTGTTGTATTGTGCTACATGGGTGTTGATAGTGTGAAACTCCCTGTAATTTATCTTACAGTAGGCAAATTTTGTCGATAAAATTACCGAAATCTCAATTCGAACTCCCATTGTCTGCTGTAGTAATGAGGATTGTAGTTCTTTCTGAGCTTCGAATTGCTTGGAATTATATTTATATGATACTCCTTTGGTGTATTTGGATTAAGAGGAATTGCCGGAGTTACCAGCAATATCACTCCAATTACTACTCTGTTCATTGCCGGATCACGATGCTCATCACTTTTTAGACAGGCGCAATGTCAGAATGTTGGGACACAAGGTCTTTTTTTTTTTTTTTTTTTTTTTTTTTTTTTTTTTTTTTTTTTGAGATGACGAGGTGAAATTTATATGGTTCCATCTGGGACCATTTTCTAACCGAATGTATTGAATCCCTTTGGACTTGGCTCACGGTCAGGTAGTAAAATTTCGGCGTGGCGTCCGTCCCCAGACCACGCAGTGGAGTAGCCATTGAGCCCATAACTTATGCACATGTGCCAAAAAATACGGCGCCCACACTTATCCCGCAGCGATCGTGATGTTTCCGCGGTGAGTGCAACCGGAGAATTCAAACCCAGGGCATGATGGCTGTAGCCACCACGCCCCACCGATTCGCCCGCGGACGGAGGGCCGTTGGGACACAAGGTGGTATGCGTATTCCTCTAACTGCGTGGGTGCACTTGACTTTGGGTACTGTGTACTCTGCTGTATTCGATTTTTCCTCCTTAGCTTATTAAAAGTAAAATTAAATGAAGATTTGTAGATTTTATTTTTTAAAAAAAAAATCGATACAAAATTAATAAATCTTATTAAAATATATAATTTTTATATCAAAAAATTCTTAAAAAATACTCTTAATTTTTCCTAAAGTATTTTGGTGAATTTTTTAGTGGCGCAAGTATTTTTCTTTTTCTTTTGTGCAAAATTGAATGTATAGTTGAGAATAAACTATCATTAACTAATACAAATGATCAAATGAGATAACCAAATTTATTTAGTAAATGATAAAAAAAAATGACTATATTTATGTAAATTATTATCAAAATTATGTGTATATATCGCTTGCTCTCGCCTTTGCCTCGCCATTACTGTAGTGCTGTATAAATCAATTAATTTGGTATATATAGTGTCGATATTTAATAATATTTCAGAAATAACATTTTGTGGTGAACTTTTACTAAAGTAATTGAAAAAGAATAAGATAATAAGAGTACCATTTACAATTTACGTTCAAATTTTGCAACACCTTACAAAATAACGAAAATTTTATTACTTTTATATTTCGTAAAGAATAGCATGAATTTTTTGGAACTGTTGAAACTGAAAGAGTAAGACTAATGGGATGGTAAAAAATAGATCATTACTATCAATAATGTTTTTCTAATGATGGTCATATAAAAAAATATTGGTTAAATCATGGAAATAAGTTCGCAAGGTGTTGGTTATCAGAGACAATATTGCTTATTCTGATATAATAATTCAGAATTATTATTTATATCCCTGGATAACAGCAACAACAAAATCAAACACTTAAACATTGTATGTAATAACTTCTAATTATTAATATTAGTACTTTATTATTAAAAATAAGGTGGTTGCAAAAGTAGTGCATTGGATTATTTGTCTACTTTTGAGAGCATGTACTGAGTATAGGAGGATTGGCAAAGGGCCCTTTCAGGATCCCGGCCGAAATGTGACCGTATGCCGCCTCGGTAAAGTGCGTTCCATCCCAAGATATGAACTTGGACGGATCGGCGCAAACTGAGGCGCCTTCGTTCCCGCACTGTAATGTCGCGTTGACGTTATACGATCCTCCTCCGCCGCAGCATGCCTTCAAGGGTACCTTAACGAACCCTGTGCACAAAAAAAAAAAAGTTAGAAAAATTATTTTAGTTTAATGCTGTTAAATTTTTTTTTTCCATTTATTACATATGCATTTTATTTATTTATTACATTTCCATGGGAAGATGCCTCACTTCCTTCCTCCGAGGTCGTTTAAAAAAGTATATTGCCCTTTAAAAATGTCAAGTGCCAACTGGCTAGGATCTGAAAATTGCTTGGAAGCTATCCACAGCAAGTCTTTAACTATGACCAAATATATATAGTCAATGATCTCAGATTGGATCTTAGTCTTACATTACATATATATATATATATATATATATATATTATTATAAGATCCAGTCTGAGATCGTTGACTATATATATATATATGTATATATAATATAGCATGCTTTCTAATAAAAAAGACCACTTTCTGTTTAACTGATGGTCTATATTTTGCAAATATTCATTATCTTTTTATGAGAATCACACAAATTTATATATATAACATCAGAATAACCTTTATGTTAATATGCAGCTCTAATGAGATTAATATACGAATCTTTATGATTCTCAGTATATGTCTATCTATATATGTGAATATTGGAATTTCCAGCATCTTGGATCCATCAGAGTGCTATACTTAATTTCTTATAAAAAACCAAAGGGTGATTGGTAAAAAAGAACAATATACCAATCTCTAGATTTACAGTTATAGACTTATTTCCCACAAAAAGTTAAAAGAAATTCAGGCGGTTCTTGTTGTAGATTAAATTTTTATTTGCTAATTAATGCAATTGTATGAGTTATAGTTTGTGTTTTTAAGATAGTTTCTTTTCCTAGAAGAATGATCAGAGAGTTGAGGCCAGGACTCTATTGTATTTCTTAGTAGATAGAATATGAATCAATGCTATTATGAATTATCAGATAATTGTAAAAAAGGTTTCGCACCAACAAAGTTCTCCATAAGGGGCTTTTGCGTTTTTATACTTCCAATAATTCAAAATTATTTTTTATATCTTCTAATTCAAATTAACGTTTTTATATCATATTAGCCATATGAAATGACAACATTTTCTTTATTAATTTTTAAAAGACGAGGAAAACTAATTTGACGATATCAATTTCGTTATTTGATATGATAGAATGATATAAAAATATTATTTTAAACTAAGAATTATATATATATATATATATATATATATATAAAATTTTGAATTATCGGAGATATAAAAACGTAAATATCACTTTCCATAATAATAATGTAAAAAAGGAACAGCTGGATTTACCAAGTCTGTGGGGAGAGTAAAACATGGACATAGCAGCATCATAATAGTCTGCGTATATAATGTTTGCGCGAGGGTAAAGAGCTCGCAGCTCCTGCAGCTTCTCTTGAAGAACACGATTGTGGTGCTTTGCGAATTTATTAAGCCAGTTGATGCATCCCGTCTTATGATTATAGTCTTCTTTTCTCGAACCTTCAAAGATCGTCAACATGGCGGCGTTGCATCCGATCGGAAAGTTTCCCGGAACCACCAACTTTGTTGCACCAAGTTCAATCAATGCCTGTGAAGAAGAACAACACCATGCATGACGATGACGATGAGCAATCGCCGCGTTGATTGCACCGTATATCAATTTCCTCGGGATACGTACCTTAATGACGGAGCCAATGGCGTCGACCACTGGATGAACGAACGTCCTGATCTTAGCTATCGGTATTCCCTGGGTGAAGGGGTGGCCGTAGTCGTTGCCGCCGATCTCTCCCACCAAGAACAACGAATTTTTCATCATTTGATGACAATCTGTAATACATTTATTAGTGAAATAGTATTGTTTCCTTACATAAAATTAGTTCCGATATTTAAATTTTTTGGTCCATGCTCGAGAGCAATCACCTTCTTGGCCAAAACTTTCTGTTAAATCTCTTTTTATTTTTTAGGACCCCAGAATTTCAAAACTCTGTCTACATAAAGATTATTGTCCGACTATCCTGAGATGACACTTGAAAGTGCTACATTGTACATGATAGAACGCACTCCTCGTACATATTCGCGGAGGCGGGTTTCTTGATGCTAACGCATCATAGTGTAGGAAACGGACAGCTGAGATCGACCGATCCGAAAGAATACGGATAATTTCGTATAAAATTTTTGTCGACTTCTTTAACCTATTTTTAAGCATTTTTGAAAATTTTTTGAACTATAATATTATAAATTTTGATGAGATTTATAATTTTATAGTTGAAGATTTTTAAAAAAAATACTAAAAAAAATACCGAAATAATGATCATTATTTCGGTTTACTTTTTATATTTTTTGAAAAATTTTCAACTAGAAAATTATAGATCTTATCAAAATCTACAACTTTATAGTTTAATTTTTTTTTTAAAAAAATACTTAAAAATAGATTAAATAAGTTGATAAAAATTTTATACGAAATCTCAATATCTGTATTTTTTTGGATCAACCGTCTATTTCTATGATTCTTGATTCGTCCAAATCAAAAGAGCTCCGTGCCAACCAACACAATATTCGTAAATAAGTAACAATAGCATATGATATCCTGGCATCTGACTCTCGTTTTGTACTCCGAGGCTTACCGACTCGAGAATGGCAGAGTGAAGGAAGGACATGGCGGAACCAATCCAGTTGGACTCCTAGGGAGAAGTTGGTCCAAGTAGCCGCTACCCCGTTCTTTATGAAAAAACTGTTATCCAGCGCCGTCGCTCCGGCGACCGCAAAGTTTACTCCCTGCCGGAATCCATGGCCGTCTGGGCCGGCAAGGTAAGGCGGCAACAACGGCAATCCCAGCGCCTGTGCTGCAGCATCACTCGAACAACAAAATGTTTATAAGAAATGTATTTTAGGAAATCAGAGAGATACTTAGATCTGATCACATCAAACATAGAGAGCTAAAATATATTTATAATGGTTGCTTGAAATGGGCTTGCCGATGAAGTCAACGACGAGGCGACCGTCGGAGAATCGACCGGTGGGGCGGTGGAAGTACGTTTCGCCGTAGGGAGGATGTCCGACGTGGCTGTTCTTATTGCTAATGAGCAAATTTCCAGTGTCCGCGAGCGAGTCGCCGAAGCTGAAAATGGCGGTGTAGCAGCCGGAGCTTGAGGCGGCGCCTGACGACTCAAGCACGAACAAAAGCAAAGATAGTTGGAGCAGAGCAGCTGCAGTGGCCGCCATGTTTGTAGCAGATTAAGATTATTAGTTCTTCCAGCGGCAGTCTTGCAAGTCATTTATAGAGCAACGCGACCATCCCCTGTGATGCCGAGATATAATTAAATTTTGGAATTGTGTCAAAAAAAAGCCCATGACTTCAAAACCCATAAAAAATCAGTATTTATATTTCCCATTTTTTAAAAACTAATTTGGTCAAATATAGTGTTACTGGCCTTTATATAATAATATTATTTGAAATAAAATATTTCGGACAAACTAAAACCTATTTTTGTGAGTTAAAAAAATTACATGAGCATGTTCAAGAAGCAAATTCAATATTTTCATTTGAGAGAGTTTTTACCAAAAAGTGTCATCCTAAAATCACTTTTAGCTAAAAGGATATTATCTAATTTAATTTAAACTTTTAGTACTTTTTGTGATATGAAATGGCAAAAAAGAACATATATATATATATATATATATATAATAATATATGAAAATATTTAAATATTTAATAAATAGATTTTGATGTGTTTTAAAAGTTTTATATTGAAACTTTTTACAAATGATATATCTAAATAGGCGTTTAAGTTTTCGAAATATTTACTAGTTACACAAATTTTAGAGTTCCAAATAATATATTTAGAAATATTTTTGAAAAAATTTGAATATAAATATTGTTGAGCATACAACATTTTTTATCTTTTTGTATTCAAATATTTTTTCAAAAAAATTTATTGAAGTAATTTTGTAAGTTACTCAAATGAGAATATTTTTATCATTTTAAGAGATTAAGGAGGGCACTAAAGTATTAAAATTTTAGGGATAATTGCGTATCAGCCCTCCTATTTTTGGGGTGTGCAAATCAGCCCCGAAAATACGTTTTCGGGGGCTGATTTGCCAAAAAAAAAAAAAAAAAGCAAATCAGCCCCCGAAAATGCGTTTTCGGGGGCTGATTTGTGCTAATTTGAAAAACGGGAGGCTGATACGGTAAAGCCCCAAAATTTTATAGGATACTCTTCGACAAAATGCCTATTTTATTAACTTTTGCAAAGTATAATTTTTTTTGACGAAACCTTAAATATTTTTTAGGAAAAACATTCATTTTGATATCCTCTGGGAGAAATTTCCTTGCTTTGGAAGCCCAACGATTAATACTAATAATATCTCTAGCTTAATAATTGAGAGTGATATGATATCCAAATACCACATAACTAAAAATGGATTCCGGTCACAAGTGTGGCGTTTCAATACGCCACTTCAACTTAAAAGGAGGAGTTTTTAATGAACTAAATAACTGTGTAATTCAAAAACTTTTTTTAAAAAAAAAAGATATGTCAGATAAATAAATAAAAATACTAAAAAGTATCATATTAGTTATACTACAATTTGTTTTGATGATCTATTCATCTTTATCCACATTTTTTTAAATATTTTGAACTAAACAACTGTGTAATTCAAAAACTTTTTAAAAAATATCAATAGATATATCAGTAAAACTTATACATATTATAAAATTTATTAATTTAAACACCAGTTTAGAGATCTTCTTCATATCAACCCTCATTACCTTAGCCCTGAGGGTGTTATAACAGCGAAAACATTTATTAGTATTGCCTGGTTGTAAGATTTGAAATGATTATCTTCCTTAATTACGGGTATGAAGTATCTGCAGATATAAAAATCTTACATACTTAGAAATTTTTTTTGTTCTAATGCAAGGGATGATTAGGATTTTATTCAATTTTAAGTAATAGCAGACAAATCCAAATTCTGCTCAAACTCTAGAATAGTTCGGGATGTCTATACTTAAATACCACATATAAGATTGTGTGTGATTTATATTCTATTATATATATCAGATAGAGAATAATACAGACTATCAGAACTGTCCAAACTGAAAGAAAAAATAATTTATTCGTAGAATGTAAGTTAGTGCCGCTCAAAAATGTATGTGCTAGTACTACTGTACAATTGATAAAAAAATTATGATAATCTCCAAATGAAACATAGTCTAAAATACATCTCAAATCAAACGCGACCGATTCAATAGTCTCAAAGCATCATTTTACACCTCAAAAAAAAAAAAAAAAAAAAAAAAAAAAAAAAAAAAAAAAAAACCGAACCATCCAAAAAATCTTAATAATTTAGAGTCTCATGTTGTGGTCCATCTGGCTTCATTTATGAGGATCAAGGCTTCTATATCAGGTCTCCATGCTTGCTTTGTTCAATGCTTGCACGCTGGGATAAGTGAAATTTAGATATACGTAGTCACTTAAAACATTCTATTTGGAAAAAGAATGATGCTTTTTGCAAAGTGCTATTCTATTTATACATTGTGTTGTTTCACCATTTATCTTCTTGCGAATCTTTTTTTATTTTTTTGTTTGGCATTCATCGCAAAATAAATGAATGCCAATTAGCCTTGTTTAATTTCTTGCAAAAGAAGGTGACGATCTGGTTCCAATAAGCCTTGGTTAATTTCTCAATAATAAAGAAAAAAAAAGAAGAAGAGTGGCAGCCAAGAAACTCGAGCTTGACGAGCTTCAAAAGTTGAGCTTGAATTCGACTCCACTCGAGCTCGGCTCAAATATATCAGCTGAGCTGACCCGAGGTTAACTCGAGCTCGGCTCGATTGTATAAATTAGATCAAATTTGAGTGAAGTTCGAACTTGCTTAAATAATATTATTATAAAAAAAATTAAATAAATATAAAAATTCATTTAGGTTCACGAATTTAACAAGAAAAAATACGATGTTCAGACTCGAATTATTTAACTATTTGAGTTTGAATCGTACTCAAACTCGACTCAAGCTCATTTTATCAAACTCGACTCAAGCTCAGTAAAATGAATTTGAGTCCGAATTATTTGAGCTGCTCAGCTCGTCATTTCTACACACAAGATGTATTAACACGGCAGCGCGGCTCAGCTCCGTCTTTGTTTCGATCTACCGTCGATTACAGTAACTTCGTAAGCGCTCTCTCCGAAGGGGTAGGGTTCGCGCGACGCATGATTCCTTCAAATCCCTCGTTCTTCTTCGTTGTATCGCTGTAGAGCCGGCGAGAATGGGCTCATCGTTGCCCCCCAAAGAAGCCAATCTATTCAAGATCATCGTAGTAAGCTCAAATTTCTCCATCTATCTGTCAACTTTACCACTAAAGAATGAGCTTGGAGGTTTCTTTCCTCAATTTAATGCGACTGTTTGATTTGTTTTTAGTTGTATAAGTCCAATTACTGAATGTTGTTTACTGATTGGTCTGTAAGTCTAAACAGTGCAGTTATAAGTTCCATTTGGTTCTTGAATAAATAAGATATTACAAGGGTATCAGAATTGTTGCAAAACCACGTGGTTACGATAGGATCCTGTACTTCTCCTCGAATTTGATTGTTCCACTTGAATGCTAATCAGGTTAATGACTGTGAGATAGGTCGATGGATGTGGCAATGGCTGCTTGTTGGATCAAATATAATTGATTATTTTAGATTTCCAAGTGATTCATATTTTTTATTTGTAAAGATATTACAACCTTTGAATGTGAAGAAATGGTTTCTAATTCTTGTATGTCTTGCGTAAGTGCAATGAGCCACACGGATCTCATATATGCTTATTTATCCAAGCTGCGGTTTGCCATGACTGAATTCTTTTTCTTTTCCTTTTTGAAACCTCAGTACTAAGTTTGAGCTTGTTTTGAGGTGTTACATCAGGCATGATATAAAATGTTGGCTGGTTATGATTTGTGAATGTTGTTTTGCTGGAGTGCAAGATCTTGAAATGACTAATACTTATTAAATGCTAAAGTATTAGCTTCTTAACCAGCTTACAGGCTAAGTTCTCGTCTAGCTATATTAGAACCCAGGGAGTTAAGAATAAAAATAGGAGCCATGAACCACGTACAAAGGTTACCATTTGATTTTTCAATCATTTAGCATGTTGGCACTTTCATTAGAATTGCAACATTATGCCTTTCGGTTATTGTAAAGTATAAACTGACATCTTATGGACTTAACCCTATCACTGAGTTCTCTTCACTTTTATTTTCTGTATGTATAGCGTTAAAAGATCATTGTTATGACAGTCGATTATATTGTTAATTTTTCAATGTATTCTTATCTTTTTTTTTTTGGTAATTTCTTTCTGTTATTGACGCTTTAGTAAAAGCTTCAATGTCTCCTTTTTTCCTTTGAATGACCTATGGTAGATCGCCTTCACTCTAAGACTTGGTTTTTTTTTTCTTCCCCTTGTTTTTTCCAGAAATCGTATGAGACAAAACAATATAAGAAGGGATCAAAGGCGGCAGATGCTATACTCAAAAAGTTCCCTGAACATGGAGGTGAGCTTTATAGTTTAAATTATGATAAATTTGGATGTGGAATATTTATATTCATATGAATCATTATCGCCACCAAACCTTATATCCAATTTGCATGTTCACAGTTCGATATGTTACTTGATATGTTGTCTTTTCTCCTTCTTGCTTTTCTGTGCTACACTACCTGACATTTTGATTACTTGTGCTTCTGAAAGTATTTTTTTCTGGTCATTTGTATCTATAATTTTGTGATGATGATGTATTTTTGTGGGTTGCCTTCAGAGACATTGGCAATGAAGGGATTAACATTGAATTGCATGGACAAAAAGTCAGAAGCTTATGAACTTGTACGACGTGGTCTTAAGGTTAAACACTTATTACCGGGAATCCGCAGTTAATTGATTACTTTCTTCATAGTGCATTTTTTTGTGCTCTCAACAATTAAATGTGTTCTTGCTTTCTGCAGAATGATCTTAAGAGTCATGTCTGCTGGCATGTTATTCACATTCCGTGATTGCATATACGAGACAAGGATAATTGAAATGTGACTTTGATTTTGTGATGAGCCAAACACTTTAAGGTTTCGATCTTTCTGATTCCGATACCAATCCCCATTCCATTCTACCAACCAAATATCACATAACAGTGTCTTGCCAGGTCGCCGAAGCTGAAAAGACAGTTGTCTTGTTCACGAAGGATGGGGATCAGCACAATAATCTGCATGACATGCAATGCATGTGGTAAGGAACACTTCGATGTTGATTTTATTTGTACATATAAACAGTTCTATGATTCTTCTTAGGATTAAACCATTGATACGAATGCGTAGGTATGAGCCTGCATCAGGTGAAAATTACTTCCGTCAGGGTGACCTAGGCTGTGCACTGAAGAAGTTTTTAGCTGTTGAGAAGCACTACAATGACATGACAGAAGACCAATTTGATTTCAATTCCTATTGCTTTCGTAGAATGACTCTACGTGCCTATGTCTCAATGCTGAAGTTCCAGGATAAGCTGCATTCACATGAATACTTCCATAAGGCTGCCGTAGGAGCTATCAGGTGAGCTTGTATAGTTATGTTATATACCTGTGATTACTTTACCTGATCTCTTTGGTGTTCTGGTATAGCATCTAAAATGTGCACAGAGACATATTGTTACAGAACTTTTCTTCATCTTTCTACATATCTGTCTTTGTGTGCATCCATGTCTTTGTTTTCTATCTAGTGTTTTTGCCTAAGTAGTTACAGGTTTGAGATGGTTCGTGGCGTTCGAATACATTTCTCTTTCTTTTTTTTATACTAATAAGTGGATGATAAAACAGTTTTTATACCAATAGTTAATAATAAAACTATCTTCCAAGCTGTAATATACAAGTGATCTCTTTGTGTTATTTTATTCCTAGAACGATGTGTTTTTAATAACCTACTTTGACCATTTGTTGACAAACTTGTTATCATTTATTCATCGTTATAGTTGGCATGCTTGGTTATACTTTTGTCACGAGTAATTTACCCTTAAGTGTGGTTCTAGCTGGTTTTGTGGTTTAATTGTGTTTAGTAATCACATTGTTTTTAACTTCTTTGTGGATCATCTGTTGTGTCCTGTGATGTAATTTTGTATATCAAGTCAAGCATACACTTGTGTTGGTACAATTCTGCGAATAAGTCGCAACTGCCTTGCTGTAATGTCAAATACCATAAACTGGTTATGTCTTGATGAAGGCTGACAAATCTGCGTCAAGGACAAGATAGCGGAATAGATTATTCATTATAGCTGAATATCATAATTTGGAGTTGCTTATCGACATTTCATTTGGATTCAGCCAAGTCCAGTATGACTTCTATCAAGTAGTAGTTCTCAGGCAAAACAAAAATGTTAGTGGGATCCAATTTGGGGTTGATTCAAGAATCTAACCTAAAGTCTTGATCCCAACCTGGTAGCCTTCTCTGTTACATTCCTCTTATCCACCAAGCACAAAAAGTTTGGGATTCTCTCACATTATCAACCATCTGCTATATTTGCACTTATCTTTTATAGATTGTTTATAGCATATATAACAATCTAAACTTGTTTCTCTATAGATGTTATCTGAAGTTGCATGATTTTCCATTAAAATCGGCAACTGAAGAGGATGATGGGATGCTGAACTGCCTCCTTCTCAGAGGAAGAAAATGAGACAGAAGCAAAGAAAAGCAGAAGCTCGTGCAAAGAAAGTGTGCTTTTATCGCTTGTTGAGGTTGCAAGTTATGACTTGTTTAAAAGTTCATATTCTCTCATAATGATAATATTAAGCATATATCAGGAAGCTGAAGAAAAAAGTGTTGAAGAAGGAAATTCCATTAATGCATCAAAACCCGGGAAGAAACATGCAAAACCAGTTGATACTGATCCTCATGGGGAAAGGTTGTTGCAGGTCTGTGTTTTATGCTTGTGGATTTCATTTTAAGTGCCATACTTGATGCTGGTTATATACAGCTATCATGATTATGATAAATGCTTGATGTCAGCAATGCTTGACTGCTTGTTCAAAGCTAGAATTGGATTTGCAGAATGCTGCAGTATTGTCAATAGAAGTTCATGCCTCCTGCATTTTACTCGGTTGAGTATGCATCATGGTTTTAGGTGCCGGTCGGCGCAGCCGGTGCTGGACGGCATGTGCTTGTTCCGGCAGTCGTCAGGCATGGCACATGCCGAAAAAACTTATATTTGATTTTGTAGATTAATTTTGGAACTTTTGTTTTTATTTTTAAAAATAACAACTAAATATATATCGGCATCGGCACGTCTCGATTTTGGGATTTACCAAAATGCGGCACGAGACGGCACTTTAAACCTTGATATTTATACAAAGGTTTAGGGAGATCATGTGATCCCTATTAAACAGTATGGATTGCACTTGTGTGTGCCTCATCGCAGCCAGTACAGCATGATTGACTGTTAAAAAACGTGAGGTTGGCTAGTGGTACAAGATTCGATATGGATTTTAATTAAATTAAAGAAATACACAAAGCTCATAATAAATATTTAACTGTCTTTGTGAAAGATTAATATAGCCAATAAACTTTGGCAATAGTGCAGTTAGACAATCTAAGGACTGTATCATCATCTCAACATCACGTGATACAATGTAATTAAAATGAAGATGCATTTGTAAGTAACATTTTTTGTTACCTGTACTGCTTCCATTTCAACCAGAGATGTCAAGAAAATGGTAATTTCTGATAAATGAGATTCCTATGCATATTCATGTATAAACAGCTTGGTTATTACCTCAAACAATCAACAACAATCTATTTGCAGATGATGGTTCTATTTGACATCCCTAAACCATAAAAAGATATTAAATAGATCAAAAGACTGTCAAATGCCTAGAAAGGCCCTTTTCCAATGTTATGGTATGTACAATAGCATTTCACTTCAGCAGGCTGTGCCCAGAATGTTACCGTTGAGGGACATGTGCCCGCATGTAAAAGCTTCTCTGTGTTGATGTATGCCCATCTTTTTCATTAATTTGAATGTATATTTGCTAAATTAATTTTCATCAGTTAATAGTCACGTTGCATCCCTTGATTTATTTTCCTTCAACCTAACCTGATAGAAAAACTTATTTGTTTTTTAAGTAGGTGGAACTAGATGTCCTCCAAAATTGTTCGTTGGATGCAGGTTGAAGATCCTTTGTTGGAAGCTATCAAGTATTTGAAGCTGCTTCAGAACAATTCTGCACAGTCGCTGGAAACACATGTTCTCTCTTTTGAATTGTATATAAGAAAACAGAAAATTTTACTTGCTTTTCAGGTAACTGCATTTAAGTTTCTTGCACATATCACTTTTCCCCTTGGTTTTGCAGGCAACACTAAATTAGGTGATCCCACTTAGCCCATTGTTTCTACTTTTAGGTCTTTAATCCTTTCGCACTCTATGTCTGTCTCCTTTCTTCTTTTGTGTCATCATTGTCGCTTCATCAGTTGTAGTTCAAAGGCTACTTTTGACCAGATAGGAATTCAAAGCTGAATTTATCGTTTTTCTTGGCACATAATTTCTTGTAATACTTTTGTAATTTTAAATAATAACAATGCTGTTCCTCATATCTCAGGCTGTCAAACAGCTGCTTAAATTGGATGAGCATAACCCTGACTCCAATCGGTGTATGGTATGCCCTTCTGCCTGACAGTCTTCTTTTTAATTATCTTGCTCCAAATTGTTACCTTCATTTGTATGTTTTTCTTCGGATATTTAAAATGCATAGTACTTTGTGTGGGATCTTGTTACCTTCATTTGTATGTTATTCTTCGGATATTCAAAATGCATGGTGCTTTATATTCAAAATTGAATCAATATGGCTTTTTGAGCTTTCGTTTTTCCGTGGGATTTTTCAGATAGCTGTGATCTTTGCTAGGCAGTAGTGATTGAGCAGCCTCATGCTTTGTTATTATAGTAACGACCTTGAGAATTCAGCTCGTACTCATCTGTTGAAGCTTTTTATGCTACCTTTCTCCCTTGGACCAATTTTGGATATTGCTGTTTTTTCTGCAGATAAAATTCTTTCATAAACTTAGCCGTTATCCAGAACCAGTGACTGAAACAGAGAAACTGATTTGGAAGGTCTTAGAAGAAGAAAAATCAGAAATAAGGTTATAGATAGCAAAAGTAATTTGTTTAAACTTTATTCAATTGTTTTACCATTTTTCACTGAAGCCTTGTTTTACAGTCATTTGGATGGGAAATCCCTTGTTGACATCAATCACATTTTTCTCGAGAAGCATAAAGGTCTTTGTCTTGACTCTGGTTTCTTTTACCTTATGTCATGCTTATCACATATTCAAAGTTCAAACCAGCTTTTGGCTTGTAGATTCATTAATGCATAGAGCAGCAGCTGCAGAAATGCTGTACGTCTTGGAACCTCAGAAGAAATCTGAGGCAGTAAAATTGATCGAAGACTCGACAAACAACTTGGCTCCTGCGTACTATTCTCCGTTCATTTTTTTTGTTATCTTCCTTCTAAAGACAGAAACAAAGAAGTATCTTGAAGCTTTCTTTTGTTTTCAGGAATGGTGCCGTTGGGCCTGTTAGAATTTGGAAACTTGATGATTGCGTAGCGGTCCACAAGATGCTTGACGCAGTTCTAGAAGATAAGGATGCTGCATGCAGTAAGCAATGCTAATTAGGTTCTTTCTATAATTGTATGTAGCTAAAACATTATTCAGTTGTTGGTAAATAAAACCAATTTAACTATGCTGTTAGGAAATTCTTTTGCGTCAGTTATGCAATATGGTTCTATGTTTCTGTAGTATAATAAAACCGGGCCTGAAGTAACTCATCAATTATTACCAGGTGATGAAAAAAAAATGCTTCTTTCAAGGGCTCTCCATCTTCCATTTTCTTTTGTAGAGCATGTGAAAACATCTATATTTCAAGACGGGTGGTATTTTACCTTTTGTTTGTTTTATTTTGGTATCCGGTTTCATGTTTGTTAGTCATGAGGTGACAGTGTTGTGGTAATCCACTAATCCTTGGTTTGATAAGTTAAAAAGCTAATCTCATCTTTTTTGTTCTTTTATCTTACCTGTTATTATTCTACATCGGATGTTCACGTGATGTTCTTACACTGCAGAATGGAAAACTCGGTGTGCAGAATATTTCCCATACTCAACATATTTTTGTGGCCGCTTTAGCTCGTCTACAGCCAATTCCACCAGCCTTAACATATCAAATTCAGTGCTCAATGGAGACTTTAACCATCAAGAAATAGATAGGAGAGATGCAGAGTCCGGAAACAGCAGACTACATGCTTTAAAAGGACCTGAAGATCAGACTTTCAAAATTCTATGCGCTCGTGTTCAACTGTGTATGATCGAGAAGTTACCGAGCGAACGGCCCAAAGCTTCGGAGTTTCACTAATCGGTGAACTACAATATTCCGCCAGCTCAGTCGTTGGCTTGAGCCTTGATGTGAGCTGCTCGAGATGGAGCTAAATTTTTTTAGAGCATCCAGTGGTGATTGGTTGGTATACATACACGGTTCCACCCCATTATTAATTGTTGTAATATTTTAGTTGCAGATGCGGTTCATGAGAATCATGACCATGGAGCTGCAGCTTTTCTTTTTCCTTTTTGCTTTTTTAACAAGGAAAAAAGGCAACGAACATCATGCTCTTGCTTCACTTTTTTTTGCAATTCATAAATTTATTTTTTGCCGACTAGGCTAGACTTTATGAAGAGCATATAGATAACTAAGATTCAGATTACTGTTAGATTGCATGTTCCGATTATGGGTAATTATGTTGGGCTGGCGGTGAAAATGAGTCAAGTCATACTAAACTCAAGTCGGCTCGATTGATTTAGTTCGAACTCGAATTTGAGTTGGAGCTCGACAATCTTCAGATATTAAGTTCGAATTCGATTTGACTCAGGAAATCTCAAGTTGAACTCAACTCGAGTTTGGTTCAATTGCATTAACTAAACCGATCTTGAGTTGAATCGAACCGAGCTCGATTTGTGCTCGGTTTGGTTACATGAATTAGTCTAAGTTTGAATCACGTTCAAATCGTTTTAAGTATTATTATTGTAAAAAATATTTAAATAAAATATAAAAGTTTGTTTAGGCTTATGAGTTCAATAAGCTGAGTAATACGATATTTAGGATTAGTTCATTTAGTTATCTGAGCTTGAATTCATGATTAAATCCCGTAAGATTCGCGTTTGAGCGAAGCTTAAAATGAGTTCGAGTCCGAGTTGCTCGTGAGTAGTTGAGTTATTTTTACTGTTGTGCCCGAAATGCCATTTGCTAATACGCAGAGCACTGTTACATGTAAGCAAATAAGGCCCTTGCAGATTCGGACGTTTAACTCTGCGTTGTTGGACCGTTGAGCTTTCAATACTCTTTGGAGATGGAGATGGAGATGGTAGAAGAACAGAACGCATGTCACCTTGCCACCTTCTGGTCCGTTCGCCTCGCCCTTCTGGTCCGTTCGCTCATTGCGACAGCTGAATCGCGGTCATCTTATCAGAAGTTCGGGTACTTTAGCAATCCATATGTTGCCCTCCTATACTTTAAAGTAACACATACCTTGCCCAGATGTCTACGGCAGATCTTGGAGCTTTTCATCTTATAAAAAAAGACTATGACTCGTGGAGTCTAATTCGGACCTACAGATCTATCTAGCTCAAAAGACTGCATCTTCCGGCTGAACATAAATGGGTGCTAATTATAAGTTTGTAGGTTATGACCGTTGTATAAAAATGGATTGATTAGTGGTAGAATTTTCGTGATATTTAAAAAAAAAAATAGAACAAACTTCCATTAGTTTGAATTTTTTTAAGATTTAAAATGAAAAATTATATTCGTAACCGACCTATTTCATACGACCGTCATAATATGTAAATTTTCGGATGGCGCTTATCATGGTTTTACCATCAGAATTTCGCACCTTACTCGCATGCTTTAGCAATGATCATATATTAGGTAAAAAATTGTATATATCTCTTGGAACTTAGATACTCCGCACACGTATCCACTCGTTTGCACCATGTGGAGTTAAAAATTTACTAACGTCATAATTCGAACCCGCGACCGGTCGCTCGCAAGCCACTGTGCTGACTAGGGCGGGGCAGTTTGAAGTCATTTTAGCATCCAACTTTCCAGACTCCCATTTTTGTCTAGTGATTACTTGGCAGGAAAACGTGCAATCTCTTATCTATTTTTGAAGACGAGGACAATTCGGCAATGAAAGGTGCTCACAACCAATTTTGGGACCCTTTGAATTTTTAGACAACAATAACGTTCAACAATAAATAATAATGATATAAAACACGAGCAATATAGAAAGAAGCACATCTACAGTTATTGAACGAACGGACTTTCTACGGCACTGAAAACAGTTGTGCTATCTCCATGCACTGTAAGCTAGCACTATTCCATGACGGTCGTATAAAATAAGTTAGTTCCGGACATATATTTTTATGATAATCTCAAAAAATAGCCTGAATTAAACACAGTGTGTGGATTCATGGCATCAACATGGTCGACAGAGCTGGGGCAGGTGTTAGAAAATAAATCAAATTTAAGAATGAAATTAGTAGCTGTAATTTATGTTTTTTTAGTATTTTTGTATCTCATACATTTAGGAGATAGTACTTATTCATAATGAAGTTAATGGAGTTAGTAAAAAAATTGTTTTTCATTGTTAATCTCATTCAAATACTCGCTACTATTTCTTCTAACTTTGTGATCTATAGAACAGTTATTCTTATCTCCTTTTTATGGTTTAGATATGTGTATGAATTGATCGTATAGTTATCTTTCATAATCAGACAGTTGGGAGTTTCGTGTTGAAACTGCCATGATTTTCCCCCTTTTTTTTTTTTTTTTTTTTTTTTTGAGAAATCCGGAAAAAATAGACACTAAACCTACTTTATATGCTTATCAATCTATTAGATTCAGAATAGCGCTCGTTCTCCTCATCGTAAAAATTATATCTCGACCCACATTATGCGCAATGGTTTAGGATGTTCGACGGACTAATTATCAGATACTATATTCTTAAAGGGATATTGGAGTTTCGAATATGGAATATTATGATCGCAAAAAATAGCTCAAAATTATGAGATGTTTCATGCATCTAAAACTTGAATGTTCTTTTGCAATATCTTTGTTTCTTTCTCGTGACTGTCCACCTATACATCTTAATGGTCCTTTTTTTTCTTTTTTTAATGGTCTTTTTTCCTGTGTTGACATTTAACTAAGTTGCAATATGCAAATACTTTCTAAGCCTGTCATTGCAATAGTTGGAAATAGGAGATTGATATGTAATTTATCATTAAGATATACGATTGTTTGGGATCCATCTAATCTATATACATATATAAAAAATCGGGAATCAAAATAGTTGAGCGCTATATGACATTTTTAATGATCTATAATATACTACATGGCATCTATGATCTACAAGTTGCTTAATAAGCTAGTTTACCAAACGCAGATTATAATTTAAAATTAGATTATTTTATAATCTACTATTTACAAACTATCTAATAAGGTAAAACTAAACACACCCTTAATGTCTTAACGAATTTTTAAAACTATTTTTAAACCCGTTAAGATTCTAGAACCCCAAAAATCTATTTAAAAAATATTTTTTTAAAAAATTTCAACATAAAAATTATACATTTTATTAAAATTTATAATTTTTATACTGAATTTTTTTTCAAAAGATATGCGTAAATATTTATTTAAAGTGTGAAGATGAAAATTAAGAACATAAGTGAGGGTAGAAAATTTCTATCCCACTAGACATACCGATATAACTGTATCAGTATCAATAAAGTGTGTCCCAACCAACATCGGGGTAAATTGATTAATTTATTGAAATTAATAATATTAATTATTGTTATGAGAAAGTACTAATAACTATAATAATGTTGACTAAAAATATATATTTTTTGTTTTTATTTAATTATTATTGTGGACCAGATGAATAGTAATCTGGACTAACATGAACATGGAAAATGCTGCTATACTGCATTCTAATGAATAGTAATCCTTTTAACAAACTAAACGTGAAAATATCAACTTTTTAAATTTAAAATTATTTTAATTAATATTTATATTTTTCAATAATATAGATATTAATTAAAATAATAAATATACTAGGAATTATACTATATCAGCCCCCCAAGATTTCAAAAGTACCAGATCAGGCCCCATTTCAAAAACCTACCAAATCAGCTCCTCAAACACTGTTTGAATTTTTTTTCGGACAAAAATATCTCTATACTCGTTAATAATTCAGACATCAAAAATATCTATCTAAAAGTATTTTTTAAAAAAAGTTTGAACATAAAAGTTGTAGAGCTCGTCGAGATCTACAACTATTATGTTGAATATTTTTTCAAAAAATACTTTGAAATAGGTGTTTTTGAGGTCCGAAGTGTAGCCAGCTCGACCCGAAATCGCTGAAACAGTTTGGACGCCAAAAACACCTATCTAGAAGCATTTTTTGAAAAACTTTTGAACATAAAAGTTGTAAATCTCGACGAAATCTACAACTTTCGTGTTTCAAATTTTTTCAAAAAATGCTTCTAAATAGGTGGTCTCGGCCTCGGCGAAACGAGGGTATTTTTATCCGAAAAAAATCCGAAACAGTAGCGGAGGGACTGATCTGTCTATTTTTTAAACATAGGGGCTGATTTGTTCAAAGAATTCAAATTGGAGGGCTGATACGTCATATCCCAATGTTATTACTTTTTTATTTAAAAATAAATATTTATTAAATACCATACCTTCCATGGATGTTGCCTGATTTGCGTATGGATAAATAATAAATTAATCCCTACTTTTTAAAACTATTCTAATTCAACCTGATAAAAAGAATATGTCAAATTAATCCGACTAAATTTTTAATGGTATACTATAATATTATCAATAGTATATTATAATATTATTATATATTAATATTTAGGATGAGATATTGTTAGAGAGCAGTCTATCCGTATGATACGGTGCAACGCACAACCGTGAACCGTGTCCAGTCAACCAAAACCAGCTAGGCCTCCGGCAGAGATCCAAATTCCATCACCACATTTGTTTTTTCAAAAAGAAGCCATCAATCTTAAGAGTTCAAAAAAGAGGAGCCACAATAAACTAAAATAAAGTAGTCCATCTTTGATCATCAAAGTCTAAAATTACAAAGTTGGACCCCAATAAAGACTTTTGAAATTTACTCACGTGCCCTAATTACAACTCATCTAGCAGTGATGCTATAAAATACTAAGGTCAGCTTCTATGAAAGGTAAGTCAGAAATTCGAATTCAAATAATATCTAGTTGGAAAGAAGTTAATTTTAACGCACACAATTTTCGGTCGAAATATTGGATAGATATCGAACTCGACAATTATATACAAAAAAAAAAGATAGCATATTTTGAAGGCTTCTTACTAGTTGTTATATACCTAAATAGGATTTCTGTATTTTTAACAATTTTCCGAGGCAAAGAAGAACATAAAGGCAACTAGTCAAGCCGTCATATATAAATAAATAAATAAATAATATATATATATATATATATATATATATATATATATATATATATTTCAAAAGCTTTAATTTTTTATTGAAGTAGGGAAGTCATATTTATGACATTTAATTTTTTCTTTTAAAAAAAATCTTTGGGACAATGAGTAAAGAATATTCCGACACAATGTGCGAGTATGTGAGCTATCGCTAAGGGATCATCATCATAATGTATGGGTTAAGCTTGACATTGGGACATTGGGCTGAACTCAGACTAAGCTCTACTTGATAAAGCTTGAGCTCGTGTAAAGTGAAAATTGACTATAGTATAATCCGACTCGAACTCGACTCATTCACCCTTTAGGCGTAACTAGGATTTTGTGACTAAATTCAAGCCCAAATTCTTTGCACTAACATCTTCGGTTACAAAATATCTAGCTTAGATGATATTATATGTAGACGGCAAAAGAAATTGATGGCGAGAGATATAATTCAAGTATATATGATGGATCAAATTAGCATCCAGTGAATTTGGTTTTAGACATTTCCTCAACAAAATACTAAATGAACTTAATTTTCTGATAAAAAAATTTCAATGCACTAGAACATAATAAAATAGATTATGTGAGGCTATCAAGCGAAATTCTGAATTCCAAAAACAAGCTGTCATAACAATAAAATATTAAAAGTAGTCAGCTAAGTAATATATATATATATATTTCCTGGCTTCTGGATATTTTCTTCGTAATATTCAACAAAATTCGGGGCTTTTTCGCCAATCCTATTAATCGAGGAGCATACGTTATATATATAGGGATAATGACGTATCAGCCTCCCATTTTAAATTATTTGGACAGATCAGCGCTTCTGTTTTAAAAATGGACAGATCAGCCTCTCCGCTATTGTTTCGGATTTTTTCCTGAAAAAAATTATTCTCGTTTTGTCGAAGCTGAGACCACCTATTTAGAAGTATTTTTTGGAAAAATTTTGAACATGAAAGTTGTAAATATCGTCGAGATCTACAACTTTTATGTTCAGAATATTTCCAAAAAATATTTCTAGATAGATGTTTTCGGCGTCCAAACTGTTTCAGCGATTTCGGGTCGAGCTGGTTACACTTCGGACCTCAAAAATACCTATTTTAAAATATTTTTTAAAAAAATGTTCAACATGAAAGTTGTAGATATCGATGAGCTCTACAACTTTTATGTTCAAACTTTTTTTAAAAAATACTTTTAGATAGATATTTTTGATGTCCGAACTGTTAACGAATATAGAGATATTTTTGTCCGAAAAAAATTCAAATAGTATTTGAGAGACTAATTTAGTGGTTTTTAAAATAGAGGGCTGACTGATATTTTTGAAATCTTGGAAGACTGATATGGTATAACCCCTTATATATATACATACAGATGGCAAAGTGTTTTGCAACAGCAGCAAACAAAGGCCGAAAGGCGAAAGGGGGTGTTGTGGTAACCGTCCGGTGAGCTCTTAAAATAACCTCCCCGCTTTGCCAGCAAGAAAAAGGCGCCTTCTTTTCTTTGATCCTCTAGTTTCTTCTCCTCATCCTCACATTCTCTCTCTCCCTCTATCTCTCTCTCTAATCGATTTATTTTGAGCTAAGTCTAATTTTATAGAGAGAGGAGAGAGAGAGAGAGCACATAGTTTGGCTGAGAAGATCGCCGGAGGCCCAGCCAATGTCTCTCATTTCTCCGACGAGCTGAGGTTGGCATTTACTTGTTTTTTTAATTCTTTTTTTTGAACTTTTTAAAATATTTTTGAGATATTGAGGCGAAATCCATCTAGTCTACAGGATCTAACCCGTACAAACACGACATTTCACGATTACTATGGCCAAATTTTTTGACGATACCTGATACTGCTCGAGCGATATCGATACCGATAGTCGATTTTTGCGAACCTTGTTGTAATGCATTTTGCGGATTTGGGCCTTGGGAATGAATGAATGATTGATTGAGAGTTTGACGTTATCTTCTGTCGTTGTTGTTTTATGTAGAGTTGCAATTTGTCCAGCTGGAGATTTGGCTGGAATTCCAGTTCTCTATTTTGTCATTGTTAACGTTATCAAATTCACTTTTCTTTATCATCTCTTTCCTGATTCGACAGCCGTCTCGTCGTTGATTAACTCAAGCATCGCTCCATGAATAGTTGATCCTTAGCTTTCTTGATTGATTATTAATATTCAATTAAAGTTATGGATGCTATTTTGGTATTATAGATAAAACTGCTTAGATTTGAGAGAATAGGGTTAACTATTATTCTAGAAATCTAGAAAGTTACAAATCTTGGCTTTCAAAGATCTTGGAGATTAGCATTAACCAACAAGATTACTTAATTTTTGACATTTTTATTCACAGGGATATCAATCTGATTGCTGTCATCGATCATCTAGTTGTAGCTCTGAAAGTCTCTTTAAATTACAATCATGGTTGCTTCGATCGCTTCGTCGGCTTTTTTTCCTGTCCCGCCACCCTCTTCGAAAGGCTCATCAATCCTAGGAGGCAGTGGTCCAGAAAGCTTAGATACTAAAGGCTTAGTAGCAAAACCAGCAGCTTCTTCTGCAGGGTTGCAAGTCAAAGCCAATGCTCAAGCAGTTCCAAAAGTCAATGGAACAAGAGTTAACTTGAAGACCGATACTTCGAAGGGAAAGGATGATATACCTTATTCTTCATCATCTTCAGCCCCAAGGACATTCTACAATCAGTTGCCTGATTGGAGTGTTCTCCTTGCCGCCATCACAACTGTTTTCTTGGCTGCTGAGAAGCAATGGACTTTGCCCGATTGGAAGCCCAAAAGGCCTGACATGCTCGTGGATGGTTTTGGACTTGGCAAGATTGTTGAGGGTGGATTGACTTTCAGGCAGAACTTCTCTATAAGATCATATGAGATCGGAGCTGATCGGACGGCTTCTATAGAGACTCTAATGAATCATTTGCAGGTTTAGTTGGATTGAAGTAGTGTTTATTATGAGAATTTCTGTAATTTTATGGTATTTGATTTCTTACATTATCTTGTGTGACAGGAGACGGCGCTAAATCATGTGAAATGTGCTGGGCTTATGGGGGATGGATTTGGCTCTACACCGGAGATGAGCAGAAGAAATCTGATATGGGTCGTAACGAAGATGCAGATTCTCGTTGAACGCTATCCTTCTTGGTTAGTTTCAGATGCTTGAAATAATTTCTTTAGAAGATTATGTTTTGAAATGGATATTACATTCATGGTCCTTCCTTTCTTTTTGGATGATCTTGAGAATGATTGTACAACTTGTACACTTTGAAGTTAAGTTATGCTATTGTTTATGTATAGATGTATACATGTTCTAGTTTTTTAGTAAATATTTTAATATATTATTGAACTAGTCTAGCTTTTGTGTAAGACGATAACAACAACCTAGGGCAGTTCCATCCGAGAGGGCGTCTGGGGAGGGTAAGATGTGCACAACAACTATGCCCGGAGGAGGTTCTGTGATGGATATTAATTAGTTAAAGATTACTTTGTAAGATGAGTTGGGAGAAATGAGACAATATGGTTCGTGATCTAGATAAGCATGCATTTTTTGTAATTCATTGTTTTAATCAAAATAATCCATGCTTGATACATCATGTTCTAGTTAATGGCCCTTGTAGTTTATGCCCCCATACTAAGTTAGTTGCATGTGATCTCATTTTCGGTTGTACAACATGATATAATAACAGGACATTTAGCTTTAGTTCTACTGGGCATATTCCTAATACTTGAGAGACATTGAGAATAAACTTAACTTTCTTTACTAGGTTTTGTTTGGTATAGAAATCTCTTTTGACATTCTAGCTAATAAATTTGCAAAGTTTGAAGTGTGACTTTGTGTTTTCTATCACCCATTGATTGATTGCCGAGGGGGATCTGGCGGAGTGACAAAAGCTCATGCCGTCTAAGTGTGGAAATCACCTCCTGCAAAACAGGATAAGTAATATACATTAGGCAAGAATTGTCTGACCCCTTTCCGGTGCCTGTGCCTACACGTATAGGAGCCTTTGTGGCATCGGTAGCCTCATTTTTGTTGATTGATCGCCACTTTGTGTATATTTGATATTCTCTGGACATTGTGACTTGCTATTTAACTATTTAACTTTCCAGATTATTTTGATTTGTAAGTTGCAACTTAACCGTCCTGGTAGTTCAGTTCCTTCCATTTATGTGTATGCTATAGTTTGTTTCCTCACTGCGTCTGACTCTAATCATGTTGTTTTTGAAAATTCGTTTGTTTTACTAGTCTAATTCGTAAACTTTGTATGTTCATTCATAGGGGTGATATTGTTGAAGTGGATACGTGGGTTGGTCCATCAGGTAAGAATGGTATGCGTCGTGGTTGGCATGTTCGTGACTACCAGACAGGACAGACCATCATGAGAGCTACTAGGTTAATTTTGACTCTCTTCTTGGGATTAATTGTATAGTTATCCCTTTTCCTTTTTTTTTCCTTCTATTCGCTTTTAGTATGTTATTCAAGGGTTCATATTCTTGTCTAACATATCTGCATGTGTGTTGCATGTAGCGTTTGGGTTATGATGAACAAGCTTACAAGGAAACTTTCAAAAATGCCAGAAGAAGTTAGGGCAGAAATTGAGCCTTACTTCGTGGAGCGCACAGCTATTTTGGATGAGGACGGCAGAAAACTCCCCAAACTTAACGATGAGACAGCTGATCATGTTCAAAAAGGATTAACTGTATGTTGGTTTTGCACTAAGAGTTTCAGAAGCTACTTTTTATATAGCATTTTTTATATATTTATTTATTTTTTCCGTTTGTCACATGAGCGTTGCTTCTGATAATTGCAGCCTAAATGGAGTGACTTGGATGTAAACCAGCATGTGAACAATGTCAAGTACATCGGCTGGATTCTTGAGGTAGGCTATCGTACAAATTCAAAGATTGTTTTTCTTCGATTTTCATATTTACCGTTGTGGTATCCTTTCATGCTACATGCTCATATACAAGTTTCCGCCTGCTTATATCTCCATGCATTTCCTTTTAAAATTAATATCCTTGCAAATTAAAGAAATGATGGAAAAAAAAACTTTCTTTTCTGCTTTGTTTGAACTCCACAGAGCGCTCCAATGTCGCTTCTGGAAAGTCATGAGCTTGCAAGTATGACTCTGGAATATAGGAGGGAATGTGGGAAGGACAGTGTGGTGCAATCCCTTACTGCCGTATCTACCGACAGCAAAGACAGTTCATCTGGGAGCGGTTACGAGTGCGGGCACCTTCTTCGCCTTGAGGATGGCTCTGAAATTGTTAGGGGACGAACCGAATGGAGGCCAAAACGGTCCTACTACATCGGAAATATAGCTGCGGTTCCTGCTTGTAACTCGTGAGAGAGAACCCAAAAAAAAGAAGCTATGTGGTGATTCTCAGCATCCGAATTCAAAGGTAGTATTCTCGATAATACCCGTGTTTATGTACAATAACGCTATATGCTTTTGTAGAGGGAAGAAATTTATCGTTGAGTTGCATGTTGTTAATACTAATATTCGTTTGTTCGTTATTTTCGCCTTTGCTAGTGTTGTCTAGGCTGGAATTTGGGTCATATGCTCATACCAATTCATATCATCGGAGTCGATGATACTTGTATATTCATAAGCCAGCCTTTTCCCATTGTGTTGAACATAGAATGCAAATGGTACTTCATAATCGGTTTCAGACCGACGCAATTTTCCTGTGAGCCTGATGATGCTTCGAGTGTTTCCATCGTTTTTTTTTTTTTTTTTTTTTTTTTTTTTTTTTTTTTTTTAATTTTATTTTTGCATCAGTGATTGTGCCTGCTTGATTACAGATGTGTTTTGATGTTGATAGTATACATTTCGTGTTATTGATTCTCAAAATGGAAACTGCAACGTGCATCCAAATATGAACAATAATTTACATTAATGTCTGTTGGAATTTTTTTTTTATTTAAAATATGTGGTGGAGATCACGCCACCTTGTATTCTGATGTTACACTTGGATATGCAAATAAGTTATTTAATGAACTATAGCTTTTCATATGTGACCATCTAAATAAATATATTTTTTAGATTATTGTAGAAAAATTTTGTTCATAACTTTTTCATTTTTTATTACAATAGATAAATTTATAGGCTGTATCTATTTATATTTTACCAATTGATTTTTTTTTTAATTTTTTCCAAGTACAGATCCGAGAAGGGGTAAATCTTCCTATCCTTATTGATGGTATATATAGGATTTGAATTTGATATATTTATTTTATAAGATAAAAGTCTCAGCATTTACTAGACCCTCCGGCGAATCCAAATAAATCGTTGCTTCTAAGACAATGTATGGTAGTTGGAAGATGAGGAATATTAAGAAGGCACTTCACACGTTGAATGGCGATGATAAGAAATCCAATGAAACCAGGTTTGGTGTGATCTGGTGAACCGAATCACCCAGCCTTGATTTGCTTTATACGTTTACCCTTGTTTTCAGAGCTCAATGAAGTTGATTGATTACGAAAGAAAGAGAGAAACTGTCCACTAGTCTGACCCAGAAATGTTTTTATATTATTCTTATGTGAAAACGATTTCATTCATAACATAGCTGTGTGTACATATCATCTTCAGATTTTGCCACGTAAGTATTGTATTGATTGATTATCAATTATTTGAAGATTTGTCATCGACGACGACTTTGAACGAGATTGTGTGGTTCTTGTCCGACACCGACAGCCTCCAAACTCTCAAAATTTAAAACTATCCACACGTTCCAAACAGTGAAGGCTAACTACTTACCCTTCTTCAATAAGAAAGAAATTAGGCCTCAAAATTTAAAACTATCCCACCGGAGATGGCGGTGTAAACGATGGAGGTTGATCGAGCTCATATTCGACCGATAAATTAAGTATTCGAATATAGAAGTGGTTAAGGGGACGCACAAACAAATACATAAAAATACGATTTTTTTATGTGAAAACTTTCTATTTGGACCAAGGTAAAATTACGTGTCGTGGGTGAAAAAGTCTTCACTAAGAATAGAAAATGGTTGAGATACAACATTCGCTCGCAATCTCTTAATGGCTAAGATCTGAACTCACGCGATTCTTCGGACTAATTCTCTCCGGTTCTTTCAAAATACTAAAAGTGAAGTCTTTTTATACAAGCAGTTGTATATGATATTTATAGGCGCTGCTCGCACTATTAAGGAAACTAGATGATATGATCAGCACGTCTATAGCCTACCACGTGTTGTTTTGTGGTTAATCTTGATCAATATATATGGGTTATATCTCGATACACCTTTCTTATATAGTTTAGATTGTATCCAGCATTATAAAAGTAGCAACCCCTCATTCTTATCACCCTAATCCTTATAATTCATCATTAGTTACACTTTCCATCCACATATGTACTTCCACCCCATCGACGAATCGCCAAACTTGAAAGAAATAAGCGGACCAAGCTACAAAGTATAGGTACAGATATAAAATACGATACGATATGAAAAATTATTTTAAAAAAGGGCACCGATAAGATTCAAAAAATAATAAAAATAATTAAAAATAATTTATATTAAATATTTAACATATTATCCTTTTAAATAATTTGTAAAAATTTTAAAATAATTTATATTAAATAATATTCAATAATAAAAATTTTATATAATATACAAATTTGTCATATAAATTTTATTAATAAGAGCCTAATTATTCAATAA
Source organism: Xerophyta viscosa (assembly GCA_002076135.1). Classification (NCBI taxonomy): domain Eukaryota; kingdom Viridiplantae; phylum Streptophyta; class Magnoliopsida; order Pandanales; family Velloziaceae; genus Xerophyta; species Xerophyta viscosa. The sequence continues at coordinate 2,782,262 of MJHO01000005.1, read as the reverse complement.
AAATAAAATATTATATATTATTAATTACTGCTAATACTGATATTTATTATATATTATTTTTTTTTAAAAAAATAAACCAATAAAAAAATAAATACGGACACGTATATCGAACACTCATGTTTGGCATGTTCGACACCGAATCTGAAATTTTTTTATTTTATTTTTTGAATAATCTTCTGACGTGTCCGATATATATTTGGACGTGTTTACTGAGTGTCGATATCAAATACTATGTGGACAGTATACATGATAAAATTATGACATGTCTGTACTGTCTAGGAAGGAAGGTATGTTAATGCTCTTCCCAATATTAACACATTCCTGTATCTATTGCTAAACTGAATATTAAATTTAAGTTGACTTATTAATTGTAAGAAAATATGGGCTTCTGTGACTGTCTGAAATGATCTATTCTGACATCGTTCTGGCCCAATATGTATGGGCCACTAAAAAGAAAGTTTTAATGGTAATCATTCTCTTTTACTCCTTTAACTGAGGAGTGCTTTCTTTTCAGAAGCTAGAAATCCCGTCGTTTCAAGTTTCCAATATAATCTTGGTGGCTGCAATTTCATAAGTAGATTTTACATGTGCTATTTGCCTCATTCATTTCAGGTTGCAGAAAGGGCCTTATTCTTATGGAACAATGGCCACGTTATAAGCTTGTGTGGATATATATTAGATTTTAGTTTTTTTTTTTTTTTTTTTTTTTTTGCTATTCCGGTATTTTCTTGTATATATTATGAGAATCTTCCAATCCTCTGACGCAAGAAATGTCGTAAGTTCAAATGAATCAGTTGTTTATATCAAAGCCTATTTTGTTGAAAGTACGTTACGGTTATTCATAGTTCAAGTTTCAACAGTCTTCGGCAAGTTGTGCCATCTTCAAAGTTTCATTTTTGCTTTCTTTATTTTTATTTTTTGGTTTTTTCTCTCTTTTTTTTTGAGTGTTTGTTGACAATTTAAACAGATTTCATCGACGGTTATACAACTCTTACCAATCCCACTTTGGTCATCTACAATTTGAACTGTCTGTGGTGAGGCTTGGTACTCTCATTTTGGTGAGCCCAACTTATTTGGAGCCCATCATTTTTTTTTTTTTCTTAAACGAAACGTTTTTTTTTTTTTTTTCAGATTATACAAGCACATGTTTGACAAGCATGCCATGCACATCACAGACAGTAATAATAAGAAAAATACTTAAGATTACGGAAAATTTGGCACAGATATAACACGTACGCGCAGAAACGCGTTTTTCCGACGCGTGAATGCATTTTTCGTACGTCCGTATTATTTCCGTGTTGTCAAGCACGTCCCTAATAATAAAGCCATCTCTTGTCTTGTGGTTCCGATAGTAGAAGTTGGCAGAGAATCAGAGATGTTTATATGGAACACTAATGAAATATAAGAAATTACGAGTATTTATGAATTTTTATAACTTTTAAATTAATTTTTTTTTAATAAATCAGTTCTAAAAATAAATTACGTCGCCAGCTTACTTAAATATTTAAATTTAATTCTTAAAATTATATACGAGTATATATGAATGAAAATGTGAATTTTCTATAATTAAGAAAGCGTCCTTTTCTTATGAGCTGAGACCAATGGGTCACTACAAAATAAAAATAAATTTGAATTGTAAGGGCGGCCTAATAACGGCCGATGAACCAGCCCAGATATCTTGATTATTATACCAGCTCCAATACGGGTGGCACACCACACACACCGGGAAGTGGTTCAGACGTCGCCGTCGTTCTACTCCGGCGAGCTGCTCCAACTCCAACTACACCATAACTCACACATTTGTTTTGCTTTTTAGAGATCTAAGAATCGAAGGGGAAGTAAAACTAGCGATGAATAAGTAAGATAGAGATCAGTGGATCCAGATCTCGCGGAAAATGGTGGGGGCATTGGCGGGGCTGCAAGAGCATCTGAAGCTCGCTCGCGAGTACGCACTCGAGGGTCTCTATGATACCTCCATCATCTTCTTCGACGGTGCTTTTGCACAAATCAACAAGTACATCCTCTCTCTCTCTCTCTTTCTCTCTCTCAGTTCTCTCTGAATGCGTTTGCTTCGGGTTATCTTAACGGATTCTGGATGGGAATCACATTCCACATTAGGTTTGCGAAACTCATGGAAATGCAGCATTCGCATGGGATTCGGGATTCCTGGAGATGTGATTTCCATGGAAATTTTGCTACGGAATGAACATTTCTAGAATTTACTGTTTGAATTATTAATGTTGCAGGCATCTCAACACACTAGATGACCCTGCAATACGTGCGAAATGGATGAATTGCAAGAAAGCGCTTTTAGAGGAAGTTGACGTTGTGAAGCAGTTGGATGCTGAGCTAAGGGCTTTCAAGGAGATGCCAGGGTCTAGAAGGCCATCTTCACCGCCTATATCAACTAAATCATCGTTTGTTTTCCAACCGTCCGATGATTACCCAGCACCTTCTGGTGGACCATTTGATGATCCCGATGTTTGGCGGCCACCCAGCCGTGACACTCGAGGAAATGTAAGGTCTATGAGAGGTACGCCAGGAAAAAAGCCAGCTCAAGATGGAGCCTGGGCACGTGGTCCATCTAAGACAGGTACCCCTGCTCGTGGTGCAAAGCCCATTTCTAGTAAAGTAAGCTCAGGCGTTAGATCTTCGACTGCGTCTGGAGTAGGAGGGAAGAAGGGCAAATCAAACTCTAGCAAGACTGATTCACAGGTGAGAAACTTCTTTACTGTTTGTGTATGATGTGTAGCATGGGAAAGTGATACCATAGAGCATCTTCGTTATCAATCAGTGCATGTTCTAGCATCTCATACACTGCATTTAATACGTAGAGATCTTTGTTTAAGAGCATTATCCTAACCTTTTTTTTTTGCAACATGTAACTTATATCTGCGTTTGTCCTAACATTTACCATTCTAGATTTTTATCCTCCTTGTGTGTGCATAGAGGTTAAAATGTCGATATGGTTATTCAATTCCCAGCTCCATCTCAGTATATTAAGGTTGTTAAGCTAACCAAATTGTCTCATGGTAACTCTTTAGAAAAAGAAACTCTTCTAATGTTTGTTCCTTTGTTCTTGTAGCTGTAATTGCCTTTCTTTTCTTAGAGGTCGTGATAATACTTTCTTAACAACTGTTACTGGTGATCTGCCAGAATTATTACTGATGCACTTTTGTTTATAGAATGATGATTCAGAAGATGGGAAAACAAAAAAAGGCCAATATGAAGGTCCTGATGCAGACTTGGCGGCAATGCTTGAACGGGACGTGTTGGAAACTAGCCCAGGAGTTAGATGGGATGATGTTGCCGGACTTAGTGAAGCCAAAAGGCTTCTAGAGGAAGCTGTTGTTCTTCCCCTATGGATGCCTGAGTATTTTCAGGTATGTCCTAGTGGTTGATCAAATGTTGCGATTTAGTAACAAGGGCCTTCTAGTTGATTTTGTGTTGGGTCCATGTCTTTGCAGGCTTCAATTTGGGGAAATTTTGATTATTTCGGAAAAATGTTTGTCACATATTGCTTTGCTTCTGTTTTATATAAAACAAGAATAGCTTTTCTTTATTAGAACCTCCAAACTGTATACCTGTACCACTTCTTCACCAAAGTAAGTTAGCACTGGGAGAAGGATAGGATTGTTTAAGGTGGACAATGCTAACTAAACTATATGTTTGTCATTTGTGGCAAAAATCCATCATTATTTACTTAACTCGTTGAACTTATAAATCTTTATAACATGAAGATGATCTACATTTTTTTAAAACACATATTTTGTTGGGCATAACATAAATGGCAGATGACTGAAATATGAGAGATATATACATGATACCATTTTACTTCAGTTGTGATTGGTTGATCATCAAATGATTTTGCTTCCCAGGGGATTCGGAGGCCATGGAAAGGTGTTCTAATGTTTGGTCCTCCTGGTACTGGTAAGACACTGTTGGCCAAGGCTGTGGCTACTGAATGTGGAACAACATTCTTCAATGTCTCTTCTGCTACACTGGCTTCCAAATGGCGTGGAGAAAGTGAGCGCATGGTTCGGTGCCTTTTTGACCTTGCAAGGTCTTATGCTCCAAGTACAATTTTCATCGATGAGATTGATTCTCTTTGTAATGCTCGAGGGTACTTAATCCTGAAAACTTCTAACATTTACGACTTTTACGTTTTAACCTGAGAATTCTTCCAGCTTCTCTATAGTTATTTACAGCTTCCATTTTCCAGTCACATTAATTTTACCAGCTTCTACACAGACGGGGAATAAAATGGTAGGTTATGCAATTTTCAGGCCGAAAGAGTCCCAAGAAGATTTTTTGCGCTTGATGATCTAATGTTTATGCACTCTAATCTATTTCTTGTTGATGGTCGTTGCTGCATCAGAGCCTAAAAAATGCTAGAAGTAATTGAGCAAATATATTTTTAGTAATCTTGCTGTTGTAGATTTTTAATTGTTTTAGATTCTACATACATGTAGCTTATTAACTTTCCTCTGTCAAGTTTGTGATTGAGGGTATGGCTATAACCAAAATTTTTAATATTGCGCAGAGCTTCAGGAGAACACGAATCGTCAAGAAGAGTCAAGTCTGAACTCCTAGTGCAAGTGGACGGTGTTAACAACAGCTCCAGTGGTGAAGATGGTGGGAGGAAAATAGTGATGGTACTAGCAGCTACGAATTTCCCTTGGGATATAGATGAGGCACTCAGGTTAGGATCTATTAGAAGCTATTGCTGTCTAGTTGTCTTATGTCATGTTTGTCTGCTTGAAAGCTTGACTAAGTTCCTGGAAACCTTGATGATACTCTGTTTCAATCTACAGGAGACGTCTGGAAAAGCGTATATATATACCTCTTCCAAATTTTGAAAGTCGAAAGGAGCTCATAAAAATTAATCTTAGAACTGTGGAGGTATGGCTATATGCTAAATTAATTTCCACCATTAAGATTCAAGTAGTTTTTTTTTTTTTTTTTTTTTGAGATAACGAGGTGAAAGGCTTCCCTGGATCTCCGCTAACTCGCGGACTACAGTTTTCTACGCACACCTATAGGACCATTTTGGATCCAGGTGCGCGCAGGAGAGTAAAACCCTGGCCTGACGTCTACCTCCGGATCAGACATGGAGTACTGGGAGTTACCCAGCCACCAGCTTCCCCGTGACCGCTGTAAACACACGGCCCCGGACACATCCCCATTTCAGGACACCCCTAGGATCGAACCAGGGACGCACGGCTCACGAACCGCACGCCTGCCGGTCGACCCAAGGGCGGGAGACAAATTCCAGTAGTTTTTATTTGATAATAACTCGCATTTGAGATACTCCTTGATTGGAAATTCTAAACAAAATATATGAGAGACTCCTTTGTTGGTTCTTGAGGGTAGCCGCAATGGGCAGCATGGGCAATAATTATCCGATAATGGGCGATATTGAGGGAGAATGGCTATATGTGTGTTATCCGCTTTGTTCTACAACTCTATGGCGGTCATGCAGCTCAATAATCGAAGCAGCTTTAGTTATAGTCCTTGTCTTATAATGACTATCATATTATAACAACATTAAGTACATTATACGGCGTCTTCATCATAAAAGTGGTGCAATCAGAACAACCTTACGAGTTATATCATGAATTCAATCAAAACATCAGCTACAGGTAACAAATTTTTTATAAATAATTCTCATGCTATTTACAGGTGTCTCCAGATGTAAATATCGATGTAGTGGCCCGTAGAACTGAGGGTTACAGTGGCGACGATCTCACAAACGTTTGTCGAGATGCTTCCTTAAACGGCATGCGGCGGAAGATAGCAGGAAAGACAAGGGATGAGATCAAGAACATGCCTAAGGACGAAATCTCAAAGGACCCCGTAGCCATGTGTGATTTCGAAGAAGCTCTTGCTAAAGTACAGAGAAGTGTATCTGCTGCTGACATCGAACGTCATGAGAAGTGGTTTTCTGAGTTTGGCTCCGCATAGTAGTGTTAATCAGTCTTCTCATTAACTTGGAAATTATGTGTTTTTTGTATTACTAATATTTGGATTTTCATCGTCTGATGTTGTGTCATCTTGAGTTATATATGACAACCTATAAAAAGTCTGTTTGATATTTAAGTAATTACTATCACTATTTTTTCTAACTTGTCCCAAGATTTTGCGAAGTGGGTGTTGCGACGCAATCCCAATGGTCTAAATGTTAAGAGATCTATCACAATTTTCTTTTTTGAGATAACGAGGCGAAACTTCTTCCTGAGTCTCTACTAATTTGCGGACCACAGTTTTCTACGCACACATGTAGGACCATTTTGGATCAAGGTGCGCGCAGAAGAGTAAAACCCAGGTCTGGCGTCCGTCCCCAGACCAGACATGGAATACGGGGAGTTATCCAGCCACCAACTTCTACGCAACCGTTGTAAACTCGCGGCCATGGGCACATCCGTATCGCAGTCACCCGCGGGGTTCGAATCTGGGCGCTCGCTTCCTGAGGCTAGCGCTACGGCCGACTGACCCGCGGGCCGGGGGCATGTTCTATCACAATTTTCTCCTGCATCTCCGTCCTGAGTTCAATTTTAGCATCACATGTTTTATCAATTCAGTCATGAATTTTGGGTTATATTTTGAAGCAAATTATGGTTGTTCTAGCATTTTTATGACATATCAACTTTGTTTTCATAATCAGTTAGTGCAGCTCCATTATAAGATTGTTTTGTCTTCTAAGTTATGTCCTTGAGCCATTGTTCAATCAAACTGCAGGACGATTAGCACGTTACCAATCCGATCTATTTCCAATGAATTAGACGATTAAGTCTCTATATATAATACTAAAAGCACAAGAGAGCTGGTATTTTATATTCAATATTAATTATTAAATAATTAAAAAAATTTAAATTATGTATAATAGTTATTATAAATATTAATGTGATTTATATTCAGTAGAAAGTTATAAAATCATCTAATTTTTTTCTATATATATATATATATATAATTTTCAGATTGTATTTCTTTTTATTTCTTTGTTTGTATTTCTAAATTTGTTGAAGACCTTTTTTATTATATAATTATTTTTTTCAAAATTTGTATTTCTTTTTTTTTAGAAAATAATAATATATAATAGATTAGTATAATTAAAAGAATAAAAAAATTATAATTATAAATTAAAATTTTTTAAATTTCACTTTTATAAATTTAAAAATAAATTTTAATTATGTTTAGCGTCATCCGGCATCCGCTAGTATGCTACTAAGCACCACCTGGTTTAATTCCTAAATGCTTTTGGGTGAAAATTTTGTAGCAGATTTGGGTGCTGTAGCACTTACTGTTCGGAGACTCGAAAAAGTTTTGGTGACGGCCCGAATGCTACTCCGTTCTCGGGTCCCTCGAAGCTTTTCTCCACCGTCAGGCACTTACCTGACGAGGCTGCCGCCGTCGCTGAGCTTCTCCGTTTGGCCTACTCCTCCACGCTCCTGAACTCTCAGACCCCAACTCTCTCCACGACGTGCTCACCTCCACCACTCCATTGAAATCTCCTGAGCTGCTCACTCTGGCTCAATAGGCCGGCGGGTACCACGCAACCCTAATGATCGAGCGCCTCTCGCTCGCCACGAATCCTTCCTCCAGCCCCATTCTTCCCACTTCTGCGCCGCCATCCTCCGCCGCTACTCCCGCTCCTCCAAACCTCGCGCCAGTTCGAAGTCGAACCTTCCATTCCCTCCGACGCCACCCTCAAATCTTCTCTACTGATGATAATAATAATAATACTAGTACCAGTAAGAATAGTAATGATGAATGTGATGATGATGACGATGATGTGAGGCCTTCGAGATCCTTCTAGACGCGCTCGGCAAGGAAGGCCACGCACGCGTCCCGGCGGACATCTTCGCATGACACTGATCGGAGAAGAGTTGGTCTCCATCGGCTGGATGCTACAAAATAATTCTCCAAGGTTGGTTTTGCTCTCGCACCAGCTCAAAGCCGAGCGCATGTGGCTGCAAATGCGTCACAATTAAACACCCGACGTCGCTACCTACTGAACCCTGATCGAAGGTCTATGCCATTAGCAAAAACCTGATGATGCCCTTGTCATGTTCTTTGAAATGCGTACTTCTAGAATCGAAGGTAATTAATTTGCTTGTAATCCACTCGCTGATTCTTTGTCGGAGGCTGGCAGGTTTAAGGAGGCAATGGGATTTGTTAAGAAGTTTCCTCTCGTCGGCATTTCACCAAATATCTCAACATTTAATTCGTTAGTTACGAGTCTTTGCAAGCACAAGGACTTGGATGGTGTGAGTAATGTGCTCAAGATGATGATGGTTAGTGAAGTTTTACTTATGGTGACTATGTATAATTACTTCTTCTAGCACTTCTCCAAGTTTGGATGATCGAGGAAGGATTGAATTTCTACGTATAGTTAGTTGATTCTGGGTATTCACTGTATTATGTTAGTTTTCAGCTGTTGATTGAAAATTTTTGTGAGTAGCGAAGATTGGATTTAGCTCCTCAGGTGATTAAGGAGATGAATCAGAACAGTTATAAATCAGATTTAGTAACTAGCAGTATAGCACAATCCAGCTGTATTTGCTTTGCAGATTGTGGAGGTTTGAGGAGGCTTACGATGAGTTTAAAAATATGATTAAGAGATAGATTGTGCCTCAGTTTATCACGTACCAAAGGCTTGTAAAGGATCTGAAGAGGTTGGGTTTGGTCGGATGATGAAGAGAGCTGAGACTCGTTAGAGAAAGGAGATAAGGATGTGAAGTTAAGGAAGTCTATAATGAAGAGAGCTGAAGCAACGTCAGAGTCCTTGAAAGTGTATAAAGTTTTTGATGAACGGAATAACTTAAAGCTCAGCAGAGAGAGGCTTGGATTGTGCAAAGCAGTTAATAGCGGCTATTTGAGGAACATACTATATAGAGTGGAAGGTAAAGTGAAAATCTGTTTGTTTACCGATTAATTAGTAAACTAGTAACGCAATGGAAGGAAGAGGATACTGGGTATGAAAAGCATGACGATAGGTGTTCTGCAATGATCCAGAAACATTTGTATGGCAAAATTGTATGATTCTTGTATGCTACAGAAACTATTGTGTTGTTTGAGAATATGAGGGTTTCAAATGGGCTTGCAAGGATATCACGGTGGTTTCCCACAGAGAATGGTGAAAGTCCCAAGAATAGTTTGACCCCAAAAAAACTGTATTTTGCTTGAGTTGAATTAAGACATGGCTCAAATAGAGCATACCTTGTGAGGATCCATGTAGCTGATACTTGTTGTTGTTGTATATGGCATTATCAGCTGGTACTTGTTTGTTTCTCCATAGAACATCATTAAGTTCGACACTTTCGCAACTGGGTACTTGTTTTTATGCAAACTACTTTGCTGAGTTTCCACTTGTTAAAAATTTGGGTGAGCCCAACGGCCCATTGGTAGGAGTTACTCCTCCCAGAGCAGGGTTAGAATCCTCGCAAAGCCAGGGGAAAACATCCTCCGCTAGTAGCGGTATGGGTGCATACATGTAATCCCCCAGAGCCTGGATAACAAGAGCGCTTCACGTACTTGGTTCACTCTTTTTGTACTTGTTAAAAATTTGGACTAAAAAGTTGATATTTGGATAGTTTAATTGTTAACGTTGTTTGTATATAAGGAATTTTACTAATCTATCATTGTTTCCCAAACGCGACCTTCTATCTGGAGCTAGGTGATGATAGTAAGAGATATTCTGCCTGCTAAAGCTACGGAGATATTCATCTGCCATCTCCTACTGTTTGTGCATGCAATCGGTACTTGTTAAATAGGCAAGTAATAACTTACAATTTTCTCATTGGCATATAGTGAACCTATGTTAAGAGATTCGTAACATTATCTTTGTAAGATTAAGATGAAAGGATGGTATCTTTTAGGAGGGATCTTATAGGTTTCTTTCTTGTTTTTTCTTGCAATAACCTTTTTAAGGTAGCAATGATTGTTGAACTCATTTTTTTGACGTACGATCCTTTTTCTTCTTCATTTCATTATTACCACTAGAAACATAGGTACTTGCAATTCTTCTTAAGGCCGTTCATGACTTGGGTCCCCACGCTTAGATTTTGTTGTTTGAGCAGATCCTTTGCCATCTTTGTTCAAGTAATATAGATTACTCCGTAAAGCTAATTATTTAATTGTTCACACATATTGTTCCCCGAAAGTTAATATATTCTTGTTCTCTCTCTAGTGATAGATGGATCCTTTGCTGTTAATAGAATGTCATAAAAGTATGTAGGTAAAAGGTGAGCCTTGAAAAAGAACTTTTCAGCGAATATGATTGCATCGAAATAGATATCATGTGCAAGATGATAAATGTAGGTGGTACTAGAGGCTGTAACATTGCTACCTTCTAAGGTATCGCGGTGATATTATTTGGAAGTATTTGGTCCTCTGTGCTCTAAAGGCGAAATTATGTTGGTGCTAAAATTGCAAAAGTGAGGTGTTTAGCGTATAATTTGACGTCTAATTGAATGGGTACATCAAGAAATCTTTTGTCCTGACTTTTTTTTTAGCATATATAATCGGTGGTCATAATTAACTTTCAGACTGTTTTTTGCTCAAGCCAGATATTACTTAGTGCTAAAATTGTATTACTCAATTCAGAATTTTCGCTAAGATAACTATTCTAGATTACTGACTATTCTCATATATGCAATAATTTTGTGCTTCTTAACCCTGTTGAGTGGCTAAGAGCCTTGATTGTCATTCCTCTTTCTTGTCTGCAAAGCTATTTTGGCGGATACGTACAGGTCAAATATAAGTCAATCATAACATTCTTCTAGTGAGCTTTGAAAGTCTGGGTATCGGTGTAACTACAGTGTCCATAAGTAATGCTGTTGCTTTTATAGTTCAGTGGACCTCATAATAATGGTGCAAGTGGACATTTTCTCATCATTTCAACTGATGTTGTGTTGGTTGGCGATATAATGCATCATGATGCGAAGCTTTTGTTTGGTACACCTGTACGTTTGTCTTTGTGATTTCCTTTCAACTAGGGGAGGGTACTGTAATTCAAAAGAGCTTATGGATACTCAAATTTTCACCGTTCAGTTTTAACTTTTAATTGTAATTTCTTGTTGGGAGGATGTTTTTGATAGGTAAACACAGGTGAGAACGAAGAGCTGCAGAGATCCTCTTGAGAAGATTTTCTTGGTGGAATTACAAATGTTTGCAACTGAGCTGCACTATTTCGTAATGTACTGAATGGGAGCTTATGGGTAAGAGCAGACATAGAACCTCTCGCGGTTGTTATTTCATAGTGATACGGTATAAATATAGGCCGGACCAGTGTTTGAATTCTTTTAGGTAGTGGTCATCATCCCCACAAGACCAACCAAGCCGGCAGGCCATCCCATCTGTTGGTTTATAGCTCCGGATGCGCGACACGTGGATGGGTTCTTTCTGTATAAAACCTTTTACGGGAAATTTAAATTCGCGCCAAGGCTGGCGACCTGGAAGCCCACTTGCGCAGGAAACGTGAGCGGAAACGAACTACCCGTCTACAGTACGGGGAGAGGGGATTCGGATTATTCTGTATTCAAGAGATCTACTATTCCAAGTGAGAGCTGAGTGAAATAGAGCAAGCTATCGATAAAGCTCGGTCTAAACCTCTGTAGTCTCATACTTTTCTTCATACTTAGTGGATTTCTCTCTCGCTAATCTTGTATGGTCCGTGGTTTTGTCTCAGCTCAAGATCTGAGGATTTCCACGTAAACATCCTACTTTTTCTTTGTTTTTCCTCTTTGTTGGGATTTCACTTCTGTCTTCGAACACTTAAAATAACCGTTGAGTACAAGCCCGATCACATAGTTTGTTCGCGTTATAAATTTATCAAGGGGTGCTGTTTTTGGTGATTGTAATTGCATGATTTATTATTTAAGATAGGAATACCGGTTGCTGGTCCCCATCCTGATGACGATTTTTGAGAGGAACGGATCTCCCTCAGTGCAAGTGATGTGCCAACTTCAAGAGTTGTTTTATACGCAGAGTTATTTCCTGTATGTAGAATATAGGTTAGGTGTTTCAGTTACTCCTTTTCCGATGGTTTTCGGTGCCGGTCGACACAGTCCGTGTCGGACGACACGTGTCTGTTCTGGCAGTTGTCGGCACGATATGAACAAAAATTCTTATATTTGAATTTTAAAATTAATTTTTTATTTTTTATTTTTATTTTTTTAAATAATAAATAAATATATATCGACATGGTCGGCACGTGCCGGGATCTGAGTTTACCGAAACTCGACCTGGCTCGGAAAACCTTGTCTTTATGAGATATTTCTTACTATGAAGTATGAGCTTCAACTGATTTTTGATCTTAAGCTGCTTACCCGGATCCCCACTTTCAAATTCATAATTTATGGTGTATGATTTTTATTATTTGCAGTATGTTTATGCTAGTAGCGTAATATCTCACTGTGGATATTCTTAATCAAGCCTTAAAATTTTGTGAAGAATGGCTTTAGATAGACATCTAAACACTGGTAAAAATGCCACCTCAAGTGTCTTTTTCATTATTCTGGCAGGATGAAGATGAGATATGGATCAATGCTGAGGGATGGATATTGGGGAATATCAGTGTGGTCTCACATAATGGCTTGTAGCCATCATCATTAATTTGAATGTGGATTGAGAACGACCTGACACGATGCCATCTTGCTATTGAAAGTTCTAGGTAATCCCCTGCCAGACATTCTCATTTCATTTTCTGATACATTAATGTTAATTCTTCTGGTGAAACTACATGGACCACCATTACGGTTGAGCATTACCCGAACTTACCCGAAAAATCGAACCGAACCGACCCGAACAAAACAAAGCCAAAATTTCGGGTTCGGTTCGCATCGGGAGTTCGGGTCGGTATTTTAATAGTTTGGATCTATATAATTCGGTTCAGGTTCGGATTTTCGGGTCAGTTCGGATTGGACCTGAATTATCCTCGCGAGTCAAGTTTTAATTAGTTTTTGTATACTAATTCTTTCTTTTTAAATAAAATATTCATGTTACAACTATTCGGATCGATCCAAACCAATCCGAACCGACCTGAATCTGAATTGGTGTTGAATAAAAATAATTTGTGCTGTTATTCAGGTCAACCCGAACCAACCCGAATTTTAGTCGGTTCGAGTCGGTTCGGATTGAAATGAATTCGGATCGGTTAGGGTCTGAAAGTATTGGGTCGGATTGGCTGTAAAAATTTCGGGTCGGATCGGTATGGTTTGGGTTGACACGAATGCTCAGCCCTAACCACCATACAGTCTAAAGTCTGAGCTCACTATTTTCCTCCCTTCAAATTTCAGAATCACCATGAATAACTACAGTTTTCGAATAATGTTTTGTTCTTGGGATGGGGAATACCGATCCTACCTCTTAGATGGACTTGTGGGTAGGTGTTCTTGGGTGTCAAACTTATCTCAGGAATACTGTTTTGGGTACCAGAAATACTATTTTTCAGGAATTCCTAACGGTCGTATATTGTGCATCATGATATGTACCTACATAGTATATAATTATAATCCTATTATGAGTTGGATGGTCCTGTAAATAGCAGTGTTCTTCTGGAGCTGTAACGTTGCTCATAATTTCTCTTATGTAGTTTAAGAATAAATTGTTACTTGTCTTGTAAAAGGAAAAAGCCTAAGATTGAGGGAATCTGTAGGTGTACGTAGGTGTTAGTTTTTCAATCAATAAATTGCATATCAGCCCTCCTATTTTAGGGCCGAGCAAATCAATCCCTAAAAATATATTTTTAATGACTGTTTTTGAAGGTTTCAAACTTAGGGGACTGATATGCAAAAACCCCTTTTTCAATTCTCCATGATGCCTAGTACTAATTTGAACCGTTATCTAAACAATTTTTACATTTTTGTAGTCAATATTTCTTTTATTTTCTTTTTGTTGGTTCTTTCATCATCAGGTGCATATCCATGTGTTGCAATCATTGTTCATAGTTACTTTACCCTTTATAGAAATTTTATGAAAATGCTTGATCATTTAATTAAATTTATTTAGCATCTTCTTTACCAACTTGTCATGTCCAGCAGAGCAGGAAGCCAAAGCCATCATGGAGAATATTCTTCTTTTTTTTTTTGTCTAGTACATGGATAATATTCTGCATGTCTATCCCCTTGTCATGCCTTTGATTATTCGGTAAATTGCATATCAGCCTCTTTATTTTGGAGGCCGAGCAAATCAGCTTCTGAAAGCGTATTTTTAAGAACTGATTTTTTTTTGAAAAAAAAAAATTTAGGGGGTGATATGCAAAAACTCCTTGATTATTAGTCCAATAAAAGAATTTCGCTACCTTGCTTTAAACACCTCTGGGTTCTCTCAGCTCCCATCATGGGAAAATAATATAGGTGAATAGTTGATTATACTGTATCAACTAAACTTTTATGAGAAGTTTTATTTGGAAAAAAAAAAATACTTAATATAAAAATTATAGATATTGATATAATTTATGACATTGGTATTTTAAAAAAAAATTTAAAATATTTTTAAATAGGTATTTTAAAACTTCAAAGTCTTATATTAGAAATTATATGTATAGTAGATAATTAAATAGTTGATTATCATGGCATTGTTGCCATATTATATTTAGCCAAATGCAATATTACATCTAAACAAATATCATATTTTGCTTTGAAGATGTTGGATGGATGACATCCACCTATGGTTGTAGCAATGTGGCGTGTCTCAGGAAGTGCACGTTGTAAGTTCGACTTCTGCCTGTGGTTTTGAAATGAAAAATAGATAATTTAAGTGAGTTGTTAGCTGGAATTATTAATGTAGTGGTTGGGCCGAATATCAATGCCTGGCTCAAAATACACATTAGATCGAATTTTACTTTCTGACCGCAATTTCGATCAAATACAGACTGATGGATCGTGATTAAAAAAACGGTATTCTCAGTATATCGGAGGTTAATGTAGTAGGAATGTTTCGTTTCATTATCTAAAAAAAAAAAAAAAGAAAGGATGTTGGGTGGATGACTTTAGTGTAATTGTATCTGAAGATTATTTTTGACCACTTATCGTTAGCCCTCAACATTTAGGGGCAAGTAATAATTGAAGTAGCAAATCCAGAGCATAATTATAGAATGTGCCCCACTTATCTTACAATCTTATCAGAAATAACAGTTTTTTTTTTTTTTAATTTTCTTTTAACTATCATAACAATATAGGCTCTAGCAATTAGATCGGCTTGTACAAGTACTTTATAATTTTCATGAAGAGTGACGTCTCATATTTGATTCTCGATCTTTAAATGGACCAAATAATTTTAAAAAATATCCTTGTGAATAACCATAATCGTTGTGATGGAAGCTTCTCTAAAAAATTGATCAGTCGTAAGTGCTGAATTTTTGGAAAATTATAAATTAATCTCTGTACTCTTATTTTTTAAAATTGTGAAATTATGCCAATACACATGTTTATAGGTATCTTTTAAAAAAATATCAATATAAAAAAATGTTGAACTATAAAACTTTCCTATTCCAAAATTTCCAATAAAATATCTTTAAAAAGAAATTTTAAAGCTCTGACATATTTATTGGTTAACATATATATTTAAAGTTATTTGTTTGAATAAAAATTAAATACAAAAAATATAGAACACACTAAAAAAAAATTTTGTATTTAATTTTTTGAAATATGTATGCATGTAACTTTTGAACTAATTTTAAATTTTTTTGAAAAATAGGAACTT
Organism: Xerophyta viscosa; assembly: GCA_002076135.1. NCBI lineage: Eukaryota > Viridiplantae > Streptophyta > Magnoliopsida > Pandanales > Velloziaceae > Xerophyta > Xerophyta viscosa. Next base: position 2,766,557 of record MJHO01000005.1, on the reverse strand, counting down.
ATTTGAAATAAGTTTTAGAATTTTTTGACAAAGCCTTCTAAGTTTTCTCACATTATTGTAAAGGAAAAAACATGATTATTTTTACCGAAAATTATAGTTAACCCTCTAGTTTCCTAGAGGGTTAACTTCTTAGCTCTTTATTTTTTAAGACTTAATAATAACCTCTTAACTTTAAAATTATTTAGCCTTTTTACACATTAAATTGACGCTAGTATCTTTATTCATTGTTTCTCTAATTGCTCACATAGTTTTTAGATTAATCTTAGACACTTTCTCTTTTGTTGAACTCTGTTGTTTGTTTTAGCACAATATGAGATCAAAATAAATAGCAGATCAGAAATAAGATGAGGGTAATGATAGTAGAGATAGACTTCGCTCGTCGAAAAAAATAGAAAATAATAAAAGTATAATTAATAATAAGAGTATTTTATCATGAGAGATTCTTGGATGTAACGGTTACACTACGTCACTTCATATAACGGCCTCAAAAATATCTATTTAGAAATATTTTTTGAAAAAAATTTCAACATCAAAGTTGTAATTTTGACGAGATATATAATTTTCGTGTTCAAAATTTTTCTAAAAAATACTTCTAAAAATATATTTTGGGCTCTAAAATTTAACAGATTTGAAGCGGGTTTAAATACTGTTTTAAAATTCGTTAAAATTTGAAGTCCTAAAATATTTATTTGGAAGTATTTTTTGAAAAAATTTTGAACATAAAAGTTATAGATCTCATCAAAATATATAAATTTCATATAAGAAGTTTTTCCAAAAAATGATCATAAATTTTTTATTAATTTAAATACGAGAGAGATATATACTGACGTGGCATAAACGTTTCATTGTAAAAAATTTTTAATCAGAAGCAACTTTAGGATATTTATTATGGTTCGAAACAGTAGGAAATTTCAAAATAAGGGTAGTCTTTGATATCTGATTTAGAGTGACTAAAACATTATTTTTCACAAATTGTGTGGAGCTTATCCATAATTTCTCCATATTTTTTTAAAAAGCTGAGCTTTCCAATGCGTTCTTTTTCTAATCCTGGCAGATTACGCATGACATGCCCGTAAATTGCCTTTAATTCTTAATTATTCGTGAAGATCTTAAGACACCCCTGATGATCCACCAGAACTCATTCTGAACAATTTTTTAGAGATATCTTTTGATCCTAATTATATGCATTTACTTTACATCTATCTCAGGCTATATCTTGTCACTATCGTCTTTAAGATTTATTAAATTATCCAATAATTTAAACAACCTTTGCGGCAGCAAAGTGAAAGAATAGATCTTTAGCTGTTCATAATATATAAACGGATTATAGAATTTTATTTTATTATGGAGGAAGAAAAAAAAAAGAGTAAATTTTCAGGCCTGAGAAGGACGTGCTTTGCTTTTCTAATGTTTGGTGCCCATCGACCACGCAATGAACAGGAGTTGTTCCATGGAAATGGAAATGGAGTTGCATGCTCTGCCGGATGCTTTTCCTAGAATACAAGAAAAATAGCACCTTTGTTTCCATCATAGTACTATTTACTACAGTAAAATATAAAGGAATATTTACATATTAGTCCTTCTTTTAAAGACACAAAATATTCCTTTATATTTTACTGTAGTAAATATAAAGGAATATTTACATCATAGTACCTTTGTTTCCATCATAGTACTATTTACTACAGTAAAATATAAAGGAATATTTACATATTAGTCCTTCTTTTAAAGACAAAATCAGCGTCCGCCTTCTGGTACGCATTGAGGAGAGCGGATTTTCTAGTGCTAATGCATCAAAAAGTAGAAAAACGAACGGATTGGATCCCACTATTTATTTTGGCACCGATTACGAAAAGTTATATAAATTTTGGTCTATTTAATTGATCTAGTTTAAATATTTTTAAAAAAAATTATTAAACTACAAAAATATAAATTTTGATGCGATCTATAATTTTATAGTTTTAACATTTCTTTAAAAAAATATCAAATAATGTATCAAAATAATATTCAAACTTTTAATTATTATTTTAACATATTATTTGATATTTTTTTGAAAAATTTTGAACTATAAAATTGTAATCGCATCAAGATCTACAACTTTATAATTCAACATTTTTCATAAAAATATATTAAACTAAGTCAAATAAGTAGATAACAATTTTATATATTTTTTTATGTCCGTGCCGGAACAGATAGTGCAATTTGGCGCACCCGTTTTTATACTTCCTGGTACATTAGCATTAAAATCCGTGGCCCATTTCAGCCCCTATGCGAGATGATGGGGCAGTGCATATTAAAAGATATCTATATGTCTGCCCCATGCATCTGTGAACTTCTTGGACTGCACAAGGGATGAAAAAAAATAAAGTTAAGTGTGATTATTTTTTGAAAAATTTTTTAACATAAAAGTTAAAATTTTGATTAGGTTTATAATTTTTATGTTGAATTTTTTTTCAAAAAATATTTCTAAATAAGTGTTTTGGATCTTAAAATTTAACGGATTTGAAGCAGATTTTAAAACAGTTAAAATCAATTTCAAACCCGGTTGATTGTGGGACTTCAAAATACCTATTTAAAAATATTTTTTAAAATTTTTTTTAATATAAAAATTATAAATCCCATCAAAATTTATTATTTTATATTAAAATTTTTTTAAAAATAATGACAAATATTTTTTTTTTATTTTTTCAATACGCTCGTGTGTATGGAAAAGGGCGAGTGCTGTGGTTCAGTAGGTGTCTCAAGGGTGAAATCACGGTGCGAGAAAGGTCCGTAAACGTTTGCCATAAAAGCAAATTACCACCATTTTTTGGAAGAATTGCGTTTCAGTTTTTATTTCGTACATTTTACGTTAGCTCAGAAATGTTTATTTCTGCGTTGACGTGGTCACGCGCGTTGCATGCCACGTCGGCTTCATTTTTTTCATTTTGAGCAAATTTATTTTTAATTGTCTTTTGTTTGTGTATTGAGGGAAAATTATCAATATTTCAGTAAATTGGAAGAGGAAACTAGAGGTGGCAAACGGGTCGGGTCGATCCGACCCGCCCGCGGGTCAACGGGTAATGGGTCATACGGGTGCGGGTCGGCGGGTACACTATGTTTGCCGGGTTCCAATTTTGGTACCCGTACCCTTCCGCGGGTTTGCGGGCGGGTCCGCGGGTACCCGGATTAAAATCATTCAATATTTAAAAATAATAATTTTTAGAAAAAAAACATTTATAAATACTTTTTGAAAAAACTTATAACATGAAAGTTATAGATCTCATTAAAATCTATAATTTTTATATTGAAAATTTTTCCAAAAAATATTTCTAAGTATTTTTTGTTCCAAATGTTAAATATAAAATTTGGAATTTGAAATGTATGTATTTCATGTTCCACCATAAAAATACCTATTAGATACATTTTTTGGAAAAAACTTTAACATATGACTTATAGATATCATCAAGATCTATAAATTTTATGTTGAAAGTTTTTCTAAAAAATATTTCTAACTAAATATTTTTAGGTTCCAAAAATTAAATATGAAAATTCGAGTTTAAAATTATACGTGTTAAAACACCTAATTAAAAATATTTTTTTAAAAAAAATTTTAACATAAAAGTTATAGATCCAAATGATATCTATAACTTTCATGTTAAAATTTTTTCCAAAAAATGCTTCTAATTATGTATTTTTGAGATAAAATGTGAAATTAAAAAATATATATATAGTTAATGCGGGTGCCCGCGGACCTGCGGGCACCCGCCCGTTTGACCCGTAAGTTGCGGGTACGGACGGATGATACCCGTATTCAATATTTTTAACTAAAATTTTTACCGATACCCGTCCATTTGGACGGACACCCGCAAACCTGTAAATATCGGGTGTAATTTTACCACCTGTAAAGGAAACATCCTACAAGTCTACAACAGCATCATCGAAACCAACACCTTTCTCTCTCACCAACACTACTACACGCCATTCCACACTTTTCTCATCTCTCTTTCTTCTCTCTCTCGTAGCTGCTCTCTGTGCACTCAGAGAGAGAGAGAGAGAGAGAGAGAGAGAGAGAGAGAAGAGAAAGCGGCCGGCGACCTTTAGCTAAACCTTAGCCAACAACTCTTGCCATCTTTCTCTGGACCTATCACCACAACTCCCAGCTCGCTTTATCTTTCTAGGAATCCGAGTTTACTCTCTCTCTTTCTCTCTCTATTACTCCTCCCTACCGGCTACCGTACCCATAATGAGAAGAAGAAGACGGAATCTAATATTATATATAAATAACTTGCGAGCTTAGCCTTTGTCCTGCGAAGGAGGACGAGAAATGGCAGTGGTGATCATGGGAGGCGACGAGAAAAAACCAGTCTTTCACGACTTCCTCGGAATGACCAGCAGCGAAGCACCGCCGCAGCAATCGGCTGTGAACGAAGGTGATAAGAATGGCGGTGGAATCAGTGACAATGTGTTGCTTGATCTGGGTTCAGGTTGTTTTTGCTTCTTACTAATCTTTTTCGAAAATACTGGTTTGCCATTAACAAACGTACTGCTGTGGTATGCGAAGTTAACCACAAAGTTGGCTCAAAGTTCCTTTTTTTGGCATCTAAATTATGTTTAAAACCTAAATTATTGCCAATTTAGGGTTAACTTCGTGATGGGTTCGTACCTTCCCTTCTGTATATATTTATTGATTCATATATGAGATGGATCTTCGATTCAATCTCTGACTTTGCATGTTAATTAATTGTAGTTTATGCTCTAATCGTTGTTTGTTTTTTCAATAAAGATTTACTTAAACCACCTGAGTAACCATTCTGGGATTTTGTTAGTATTTCCCTTATACTTTATCAGAACGCCCATTTTTTAGGGGCCCTGATGCAATCATAGCCATCCACACATCCAAATACATTGTGTATGGCTTTGATTGCATCGGGAGTCCTGCGGCCATGGTGAACAACTATGCTGTCTCTATATATGTATATGAGATATGCTATTCTTCAGGGTCATTTTGACCCTGAAAAAATCAGGGCTGATGTGGCATTGTCCACATCAGCCCAAGTATTTAATAAAATACTTGAAAAGTGTATATTCACACATCTCAATGTTTTGGAAATATTCATTTTACACTTATCAAAAAAGTCACATTAAAGGTGCTTGTTTTCTAGACAATTAATATCACAAAATAATAAATGATGGGCTGATGTGGACAACGCCACATCAGCCCTGATTTTTTCAGGGTCAAAATGACCCTGAAGAATAGTATTTCTCTATGTATATACACACACACACACACTCTGCTCTCTGCCAAACCACAATAGCTTTGTTTTCTCTCCTAGCTAAGCTTCATGGTTTTCAGTGCCGGTTGGTACAACCTATGCCGGGCGGCACGTGCCTGTTGCGGCAGTTGTGGGCACGGCACGTGTCAAAAAATCTTATATTTAAATTTTTTATTTTATTTTTATTTTTTTAAAAATAATAAATAAATATATATCGGCACCATCGGCACGTGCCGGGATTTGAGTTTACCGAAAGTTATTTCTTTTGTTAGAAGAGTCTTAACACTTGAACATCTTCTATCTGATAGACTCGGTTTGATTATGCACTGATCCAATACTATATTGTTCATATAACTGATCCTATGCCTTGGTAGAGCTGAGATCAGTATTTGTCTCATATATTTGCATTCCATAGGATTTATTGGACTATATTGTAGACTCCTTGTACTCGCGATATTTGTAGGTGATTCGCAAATAAGTTTTGCTTAACATAGGATTTTAGGTTGTAGCTTTTGGAAATGTGTCCTCCACATTTTGTAAGATGTTGATCAATTTTGAAATGCCTACTAATTTGGTTTGTAGAAAAAACAAAAACAACAATTCCTAGTTGCCTAGCACTATCTTCACAAAATTTTCAAATAGTCTTTTCATGAAACTCTAATTAATCAATCATTTTGTTCCATGTTTGAAGACATTCTAACTCTTTATATAATCAGTGCAATGCAAAGAAGTTTGATTCTTTTTTTTAATCTATCTCATGGTAGAGAGGCGGGGGGTGAACAATTCTGAGGTTTTTCACTTTCATGGTAGGAAGAATGCTTCGTCGGCGCCCGAGACAAGTTATACAGTTAATGGCAGAAAAAGGAGTAATACGGATTCATCTTATTTATGTTTGGAAAAAGATATGATGACTCCTTTCGGTTCAGATTATCATGAACATTCTAGAAACACGAAGGTGTTGTTATATTTAACTTGTATATGTAGCAACAAACAAGCCGATTAAGAAATCACTGACATAAGGCGTCTTTGAAAAACAGATATCTGGTAAACAGGTGGTGACTGAGCCTTTAGGGAGATCAAGTGATCTTGAGATGATATTTTCAATACAACCACCGCCAAGGTCAACTCCTTTGACTTTGATCTCTCCTAGCAGTATTAGATCTCACACACACTTCTCCAAATTGGATCGATCGAGTCCTGTAAGCTCTGGACAGATGATGCGCTCCACTTCTCGTTTCGGCCAAAGTGGGACATATATGGAAATGTTTGGTAATTCAAATGCTACGCTTATTTCACAAGCTGTTGCTGATGAAGATCCTAGAACCGGCATAAAAGATTCAGGAATTTTGAACAATATTAACTCTATTAATGGGAATGGCGACAGAAATCTTCCCAGGTAGGTCCATCTCCAAACATGCCAATTAGCTTTTAAATATTTTATTTTTTTTAGATTAGTGGAAAAGGTAAGATTATGTTATCTCTTGTTTGTTTACTGTAGGCATGGTAGGATAGCACCTGCAGGACGGCAAATGACCATATTTTATGCGGGTCAAGCTCACGTCTTTGACGATGTTCATCCAAATAAGGTCAGCTACGCATCCTTATCTCAGTATTGTTGATGACTTGGTTCATGAGACTAGTTTGTATTCCTTATGTTGGCATCACTATTCATATGCAGGTGTATGTCAAAACATTTCAGAAAGGAAAAAACTACTCACCCCCAACAAACTACCCAACAAATCACACACAACCAATCTCCACCACACATGCACCTCGTGATCCGCACAATTTTCTCGTGATCTGCGAAAAAATATCAAAATTACAATATACCCATCGTGATGTGTGGTCTTGGTTGTGCCACGTCAGCATGTGTGGTTTCTTGTGTGGTTTTTTGGGGGTGCATAGCAAAACCCAGAAAGGAAAAAAAACTACTCGCCCCCAACAAACTTTGAGAAAATACATTTTGTTGAAGGAGTAATTACAGTAAACAAATACTGATATCTTAACTCTTTTGATTATCGATTAGTCTTGCTTATTTTGTCCAAAAGTGTTACTACTGTTCTACATTAAATTTTATTTGCCTGAAAAATCCTTTGTACAATTGCCCAATAAATCTAGATTACGGGACTTGATTTATTGCCATTGACCTAAATGACCAAGTACATCAAGCTTACTATAGCGCCTGGCGCAGTTTAGTCCTTTTCAATCATCTTATTGCATGATGGGGGTGACGAGTGTCGCACTGGAATGGGAGGGGGCTCAGAAATCCTCTCCACTCAGATTCAAATTCCCGTGCCACCAGCGCTCTCTTCTTCTAGCTGTATTAACGTGCACATGCGTCCCCTCACATGCAACGGGTGACTTGGCTCTTGGGTAGAGATGCAAAAAAGGCCCGCGGCCCGTACCGCAACCCGGCTCGCCGGCCGCACGAGCCCGGCTGGGAAAACCACCCCGCGCGGGCATATAGTTTTTTTTTTTTTAAAAGGCCGGCTCGGCTCGGCTCAGCCCGGCCCGCACGGTTTGCAACACTACTCATGGACGTCCACGAGTGAGTCTCACTCCGAGTAGAGCTGGTGCGGGGCTATGCTGGCAATGTCGAAAAAATAACCATCAACTTCCGTGATAGATAATAATTAGAGCCGAAGAACCCCTTCATTCAATCTATGTCTTCTATATTAGCTGGCTCTAATCGGAACATACAATGGTTAACTCGAGAAATCTTTTATTGAAAACATCCAAATTTTGCTGCTTGCAACAGGCAGATGTGATAATGGCAATGGCTGGCTCATCCGGAGGATCAAGGTCGACTACTTATGCTCCTAAATCTGCCGTAAATGAATCCAGCACTGAAGCCAGAGTTACTAGCTCGAAGGAGACTCAAGAAAACAACAAAGCATTATATATACGAGGAAATCCGGTTCGTTTCGATGAAGTTGCAAGAACAACTGTTACAACTGAACCCGTGAACCTAGTGCCCGGTCAGTTTAATTTACCTTCTTTTTATCTTAGTCGAAATATTTTTTTCTACGAGCTTTGAACCGATCGTGGCGTTACTTTTATGCATTTGAATTAGGGGGCCGTTCAGATCTTGCCGGACAGTCGAGGCAGAGCTGATCAACTCCAGATCTTGCCCAGACATTTTGAGAACCTTGTAAACCTTTTTCATGTCGCCTAACAGCTTTGTTTGGAATATGAGGCTTTCATATCTTGTCTCTGCCTCACAGCTAAGTTTGAACTGATCACTAACTTCTTCAATTCGAATTGCGTCTCTAAAACATGGCTTGCTCCTTGTTTTAAAGTCTAGAGAAATACCATCAGATCTTGCACTTGAACGATGAATATGTGTTTTACTGCTTTCTTGGTTCTGCAAAGTTGAATGTGCAAACTTTTCCTGCATTTGGTAACTTTTACTTCATTATTCAGTTCTACATTTCTATCGCGCCACGCTGGCACCACGTGTGTTCAGGTGCCAGCGTGGCTACCCGCTCGCCAGTTAAACTGGCGAGTGGGTTGTATTTTTATAAATTTCTAAAAATAATTTTTATTTTTGTAATTTTAATAATCTAATTTTTTTTTAAAATTTTTTTTTGTAAAACATAAGCATAACTTGTAAACTAGTCATATATATATATATATATACACAGACACACATAAGGTCTCAATTGCTGAGCCATCTGCATTAAGAGCCCAATTTGAGGGACTCGAATTTGATTTTCATGTACTGAAATAGGAAATAGACAATTTAGTAAATTTTTAACTGTAATTGCTAATATGGTGGCTGGACAGTGTCAGTACTCCATGCCTAATTTAGGACGCACACCGGATCGATGTTTCATTTCATAACCGTGTTTCCGGTCTAATACATGCTAATAAATTATGGTTAGAAAATGGTGTCCCAATATCGAAAATTAGTTTATTTGGAAAGTTTCGCTTTGTTATTTAAAAAAAAAAAAAAAAAAAAAAAAAAATTGGTTCATGTAACAATTGCTGAACTTTTTAGCCGTTTGGAGATTGCAATTGCAGGTTCGACACGACATCTCATTGACGCAACTCAGCACTTAGTGTTTCTCTGTTCTATACCCTCCTAAGTCCTAAGCTAATTTTGTACTTTGAAATTTTTGAAAAAATCAAACCTCAAATAAAAATATATAGTTAGATTTTTTTGAAATATTTTTTTAGTCTAAAGGAATAATAAAATAGTTCGTCCAAAACGGTTTAATCCAAACACTATGATACAAGTGATACCAACACCACACTAACTATCCGGAACACCAAACTAACTGTCTTAAATACTATTGATTTCGATGAAGAATTTTTTTATTTAGAAAATCGAAAAGTCAAAGGTCGATTTGTACGACTTTTTTTTAAAAAAATTGTGATATTTTGACATTATTTTTTTATTTTTGACCGGATTCGATTTTTATCCTATATTTGAAAAAAAAAAAAAAACAGAGCGGAACGATAGTCCTTTCTAACTCAAGCTTGTTGTAATTTATACCTCCGATTTGCCATTTATAAAAGATAGATTATGATTATCTTCTAACATCTTAATTTTGATAACTGACTGAATCATGATCGAATCAACACTGATCGGTTCTTTTATTGTGAGACATTACTTGCTGCATGGCATGCTTGCGACCGGTATAAGATCTAGACGGTCCAATTTGTACTTGCAGTCGTTTTGTCAACTTATGAATCCTTCAATAGTTGGAATAGATTCCTTCACTTAAATTGTACTTGCACCTTCCTCTTTGCGTTGAATCTAGATTTTTTAAATGTGTAAATTGATAAGTAAGATTCTGAGAAAATATTATAGTATGTGATTTGGAATATTAAAAAAAAAAAAAAATCTGAGACCAAAATTTATATGGAGTCATGGACACGTGTTCGTTGAGCTGGGCGGACAACAAACCAGATGTATTGGGCCCAGATTGTCATGTAAAAGATACCCTAAATTTGCAGTACAAGAAGCGCCCAATCGCAATTTCAATGTACTGCTTGTACTACAGTTTGCACACTAAATAAACATTTTAGGGTTTTTATTTAAACATTGAAATATAAACAAAAAAGTTTTATGTTATAATTTTATAATTTAGAATTTTAAAAAATACGTAGAATATGCTAAGCCTACGAAATTGTGTTTAAAAAAAGTATAATTTTGAAGATTTTTTCACCTATCCCTGAATATTTTTTAAAATTTAAAACTACAAAATAAAAATAATAATTTATTTGTTGTATTTAAGATTTTAAAATAAATCAACGGAGGAGTAGCCGCCGTTGATAAATGAATACTAATTATAATACATCTCCACCAATTAATACTAATTATAATACATATGATAAATGAATACGATGTAAAATAACTATAGAGAGAAGCATCTGCTGTCGTGCCTGACCAACGGAGGAGTAGCCGCCGGCGGCGGCGCGTCCTGGTTATCGACGGCGCCGCGGTTGTTCTTCCCGCGAGCAAATGGTCTCGGGAGATTCTCCGGCATCGATCTCTCCAAGTAATTGTTATCCCATGGCGGGCACATCCTCTTGTCGCTCCAAAATTGGACCGCCCTCACCTCCGGCAACTGCACCGCTTCCGCAGAAGCTATCCTTACTCCGTCGGCCAATCCCACCGCTGAACTAAATACTACGCACGCCGCCGTCGTCAAGCACTGGCTCCGCCAACTCGTCCCCACCCTGCTAAATTAACAACATGATCACCCAATTAATTAAACAACACCCTACAACAATTACTAAAGATTGATCGTCAGCTTGAGTAAAAAAGACAGACATACCATGGCGCGAGGGCAGTGGGTTTGCTGAGATGGGAATTAGGGTTAGGGCTAGGGTTCGGAGGAGAGGAGGGTTTGAGGCAGGAGTTGATGGTAATTGCCATTGATGACTTCCAAGCTTTTCAGTTTTAGCTTCAGAAAAGAAAATGATACAACTGAGAACTGAATTGTGCGAAGTCTTTGTACGTATAAATAGAATTTAAATGAAGTTGTTGGTCGATATACGGTGGTTGATCCAGGACGGCAGCCGACGGTGGATGTAAGTTGGCATGCCACGTGGCATATCAGGACAGTTCTTACGATTGCTTGCCGTCTGAAATATCAAGTAACGTGGGAGTTTTGCTTAGGAGTAGTGGGCCTTAAGTGTGTCCAGGTAGAACGTGTGTTGGGCCCAGTTGAGGTGAGATATTTTGCCTGCTTTTGACAAATGGGAGCTAACACGTGGAATTCTCCTGGATGATCGTTCGTACTTGGTGTTTCTAAGAAGGTGGCTCGACTTGGAATAGTGGCACGTGGAAGGTTTGGTGAATAATTGGCGGACCTGGCAACTGTCTGAAGTTTGAAATGTTTAGTCGTTCAAATAAAAATTAGTATGAGAATCGGTCAACCGGTGGAGCGCTTTGTCTCGAAAAGTGTGCATAAGACTCGAATTCGACTCTTTGTCCCTTAAAAGGGATGTGCGTACTGCAATGAGAATATGCCAACTCCGTAAGTTTTCAGCGGATGCAAGAAAGCTGGTGGCTACATATTGCAGCACTTCATATCTGTCCAGAGACAGACGTCATGCCAGGGTTTTTTTTCCTGCGCATATTCAGATCCAAAATGGATTAACAGGTGTGCGTAAAAAATTATGGTCTACGAGTTAGCGGAGACCTGGAGAAAATTTCGTTTCGTTATCTAAAAAAAATATAAAAAGAAAAATATATATATATATATATATATATATATAATATATATATATATTAAAAATAAAAAAAGGTGATATGTTTATAATTTTAGTTTAGATATATTATTATTATGAAATATTCAAAAAATAAAAAAATATCATAACTATCAAAAATAATTTCAATAAAATGAAATAATTTCTAATTCTAACATTTGGAATATAAAAAAAATACCATTAGTTGGAGTTGTTTAAATTCCTAGTAGTTACTTTTTTAATCAAATATTACCAAATTTTTTTTTTTTTTTTAGCATTTACCATTTAACATACATTTTAGATTAATTATTATTTACAACAATATATGCATGCAATAGGTGTAATGGTCTTGATCCACATAGGATTAAAGATTCATAATGTAATGTTTACGCATTATTCCTATGGTAATGAGATATACATTCCGGCTTTGCTGGATGGAGCAAGTTAGAAATCAATACCTTTCATCTCAACAAAATATAGAAAAAAAAGGAACACCGACTCGTAAGATACGAAGGTGTAATCGAATTCAAATCTTCTGCTACAATTTCTGTCACATTTTCTATCCTCTTGATTTATGAGAAATTATCGTACTGCTCAATTTTCGATCGATATATAGGATCGTAGCCGAATTCGGTGATCATAGAGTTATTTAAAAATAAGATAAAACCATAGGGGCAAAACAATTATGCAATGAGTTATTTTAAAAGACCATAAATTTTTCGTACTGGAATTATAATCTTATATAAGTAAAAGATTGATAAAACCAATCGGCATTGGCGAAATTAGTTAGCGAGACTGTGTGCTGGAGGCGACTGCGGCTGTCACGCCACGACCCGGCTCGGATCCTATCCGAGCCGCACTCCAAGCTCCGGTCACACCATACCCGGATTCCCTTGAAAAAGATTGATCACTTGGTTGGTGCTTTAGCTTGGGACCTCCTAGAATATTAAGACAAATTTCCACTTTGATTCATTGATGTGGGACAATGCTTCCCATTAGGTTCTTTACGGCTCGACACTATCTCTATAGGCTAAGGTCCATTTACATGGGATATCACATTTTTCCATCATAGGACACGAAATTTTCGTTGTGCAGGACGGGTCCCAAGCTAAAGCCCTAATTCCAGGCTCTTTTTTTTGTCGGTGTACTTCTAGTTTTCTGGTCTAGCACAGCAAGGTCGTTACTACCAACCCGGACTAGCCTTGTACTCACATCTGACCTTCGCACCTAGCGTACAAATAACATGATCACTCTGTTACCATTTTGACCCGCTTGGGTCCTAACCCAGTCGTATCGCCCAAGTTCCGGTCGCAATACGCGATCGGGTCCCTTTGAAAAGGGCGGACCACTTGGTTGGTGCTAAGCTACGGCCTCCTACGCTTCTAATTCTAAGTTTTCTTCCCTAATTAAGAAATATAGGACTATTCCCACCAACATCTACATATCCTTTAGACAATAGCATTATATTTTGGCTTTATAGGATGTCACAATTCCAGCAAGTATTGTTTAGAAGGAAATACTATTTTGTTTAGTTTTCGATCGAAATATAAGATATGTAAAGATCGAAGTCGATAGTTATAGATCCAACAAATAGATTGATGAAAAAAGTTTATGAAATGAACCTTAATTTGGTAAGGCTAGAACATCTAGTAGGCTACTAATAGAGTTGAGTGAATTGTAAGTGAAGATTGACTATGTATCAACTAACTCTTGCTTCCAAGGGAGGGAGAAAAATAATCATGCATGCTATGTATAGCATAAAATGTCCCTAACTAGTTGGTCAACTGACGGCATGGAACTATTTTTTCAGCACTTTTTACTCTGCTTTTTTTTTTTTTTTTTTACTTTCTACATGCCATTTTATTACAAATTTTTTCTACTTTACTATTTTCTTTATATTTTGTTGGTATTGCTTCTCTATAAGAAAATGTTTAACTTTCTACCTGTAGGAAAAACTAGCTCTCGAATCAAGTCTTATTTGTCATGATAAATGATAAGGTCTGACTAGAATCAATGTCTTAATCTTAATTGATAAGTAAAACCCCTTCTTTGTTTATTGAGATTATATATGATGAGAAAACTCTATCTCGTCATAACAGATAAACTTATGTATATCACCGTCACATATTCTACCAATCGAAAAGTTCTAATTTTTCGATCAGAACAGTCCCAAAGTCCCGTATTATTATCCACGATATAGAAGAGATAAATTACTCACGTCCTTAAGGATGGCGCTCGAGATTTGATTATAAATTTTTTTTCTTTATAAGAGAAAAGTTCAAACTATCCGCGTATAACCCCTTCTTTGCAAAAATGTGTTGCACAAATGTAGACAATCAGGTGTCAATCACGTCACATAAAACTCCCAACTTTTGAATTCTTGTGGACCGAAATTTCCTTCTTGTATGTATTTGATTCCGCGTGATCTCCCGGAAACGAAAAAGATCGCTGCCACTTGGAAGTGGGAAAACAAAATTGGAATTCTCTTCCTTTCCTGCATATGTCTGCTAATCATATAACCTAAATTAACTCAACAAACCCAGGCCGTTAACTAACGATTAATTGCGTACGGTGTTGCTAATTATCTATCTATAATAAAATAAGGGATAATTCTATATCTGCCCCCGATTTTTTGAATTTGTCGGATCAGCCCCTAGAAATACGTTTTCAGGGACTGATCCGAAAACCCTTTGGATAATAGAGGGCTGATATGGAATTATCCTATAAAATAAGCCTTTTTTTTTAAGCATATAATATTTTTTTTTATATTTTTTTTTCTAGAAGTTTGCCATGGTTAAGAAAACTCATATTACACCCATTTTGCAACAAGCAAATTGAATCATATTTTGGGATAGCCTATTGCCGTACGGCCGTTTCGCAGCGCTTCCATTTATTACAGCAATATGCAGTGGTAAAAACGAGCAAAGTTTGAGTAAAAAACTACTAAGCTTTAGCTCGAACTCGTTGAGTTTAAGAGACTGAGCTCGAGCTCCACTCGATTCGGCGCGGTTTGATTGTATTAACTGAAATCGAGCTTGGGTCGAATTGAGCCAAGCTCAATTTAAGTTCGGTAAAATTGTATGAATTAGACCAAATTTGAATCGAATTCGAACTCATTTAAGTAATTTTATTATAAAAGATATTAGAAGAAATAGAAGAACTCATACTTACGAACCTAACGAACCGAACAACACGTTGCTTAAGCTTAATTCGTTTAATTACTCAAGCATTACTTCGTGTCTGAACTTGACTCTAGCTCGAGCAAAATATAAATAAATTTAAATTTAAGCTATTTGTGAAACGGCTGGTTTTTACCCGTAGCAGTAGAAGCTCTATCATGGGATAGGTTTGATATAGATTCTTGGATAAAGTGCAAGTAGATAAACGGTAGAGATTTTAGGACGTGAGCTTTATCTTTTGCCCTTTGTTCAATTCTTACCCTTCACAGGGCCATTTTTTTGCTGCTTCTATTTTGTCTCCAAAACCGGAAAACAGTGCGTGCGCACATCAAAAGTCATAGCAGATTTCCTCTACTTCTAGCGAGCACCTCCCATATCGATGGCGCCGCAGCAACACTCCTTCCCTCCGTCCTAGTGAAACGTCCCCGTGGCCGATGGTCGTCGCGGTGGCAGCGCTGGTAGTGCTGCTGTTCTTTTTGTTAGCTGGCAGCGCGGCGGCCGAGCCGACGGCGGACCGAGTGTCACTGCAAGCTTTCCTCTCACAAATTTCACATCTAAACCGCGTCCGGTGGGATCCCCAAGTTTCCACGTGCGACTGGGTCGGCGTCACGTGCGACTCCAGCCGCTCCGCCGTCATCGAGCTCCGCCTCCCCGGCTCCGGCCTCGTCGGTCGTATTCCTCCGGCGACTCTCGGTCGTATCTCCTCCCTCCGTGTCCTCTCTCTTCGCTCTAACGCACTTTCCGGCAATCTCCCCTCCGACCTTGCCAACCTCACTCTCCTCCATAGCCTTTACCTCCAGAACAACCGTCTCTCCGGCGGCTTCCCCGTCGTCGTTACAAAGCTCCCCCGACTCTCGCGCGTCGACCTTTCCAGCAACAACTTCACTGGCGAGATCCCCTCCGCGGTCAACAATCTTACCCGCTTAGAAAAGCTTTACTTGCAAGATAACAGCTTCTCAGGGAGTCTTCCTAGTATAGACGCAGCCAATCTTACAGAGTTCAACGTCTCAAACAACAAGCTTAATGGGTCCATTCCAGCATCGCTGGCGCGGTTTCCAGCGTCGTCCTTCGCCGCGAACCTAGACCTCTGCGGCAGCCCTCTGCCGCCGTGCAGTTCACCGTTCTTCCCGTCCCCTGCGGCATCGCCTGCAGCAGAGAATAACCAAGTCGAGAAGAAGTCCTCAAAGAAGCTATCTACAGCCGCCATTATCGCAATTGCTGTAGCCGCCGCCATCATCGGGGCGATACTTCTTCTACTACTCCTCTGCTTGTTGTTCAAATGGCGAAAGAGGAGGCGTGGGAAGGATAAGTCGAACAAGGGAACATCAATTATGGGAGCAACGGCGGGGCGGTCGGGTGATACGGCGGCGACAGGGTCTTCGTCGACGTCGAAGGAGATTGGAGGCGGCGTGAGAGGAGAGGAGAAGAACAGGCTAGTGTTCTTGGGCAAAGGAGGCTGGTACAGCTTGGACTTAGAGGATCTACTACGTGCATCAGCGGAGGTGCTCGGGAAGGGGAGCGTGGGGACGTCGTACAAGGCGGTGCTGGAGGAGGGCGCGACGGTGGTGGTTAAACGGCTCAAAGACGTTGCCGTTAACAAACGGGAGTTCGAAGCGTACATGGAGACGCTGGGATCGACGGAGCTCGACCATCCCAATTTGCTACCTTTAAGAGCTTATTATTTTTCCAGGGAGGAGAAGCTCCTCGTCACCGACTACTTCCCCGCCGGCAGCCTCTCCTCAGTGCTCCACGGTCAGTAATTTAAATCTTCTTAAAAATCGTTCTTTTAAATTTAATTTATTTCATCACCATGAAAACAAAGATGTCAGCGTTCAAATGTTAGAATCTTGTTGTCATCAGTTTGGAGCTTACTGCTGCTAAGAATAGTGATCTGTGCAGCTACGACGGTCGCTCCTTCTGTCTCTCATTCTCTAAATCCACCGTCAATCTCGTTAAATCTGGTTTATCTCACCCTTAATTACCAGTAGTCCCATCAATTAGCAACTAATAAGTAATTGTTAGGACCGAAATGAAGCAGAGGATGTTAATATAATTGACCTTTTTCTTTTTGACTTGTATAAAATAATTCAAATAAATAAATAGTTACACCTTTTATATTGGTATTTGAATACCTGCTTCCTATAATAATTCTTCCACTCCATATATCAATAACTCACCACTAACTTCGTTATATAATGTTATTAATCTATTATTTTATCTCTTAAATGTTTTATTTTTTGAAATATTGCGGTGAAATTTCTCTCTTAGATGTCTGTTTTGTAAAAGTAAACACTCCAATTAGATGTTGATTAGATTAATCATCTTAAAATGGATATTCGGGATGTTAAGAGCGATTTACGGAGTGATGCAAAAGTAAGGAATAATAGTATAATATATATTATATATATATATAATATATATATATAATCAGTAAAGAACAAACAGTCACAGTCTGGGGACTACTGGTACTGGTCCACTCTATCTAAGCTTAGACTTCTCGACGTTCTTCGTAGCTTGCTCGTGTTTTTGCCACGTCAGATAAAAGTCAAAATTCTTTCATTTCTTAAAAAATGAGATTAACCATATTCTATTTTTACGTTTAACAGGAAGTAGAGGTTCAGGACGGTCGCCGCTGGACTGGGACGCGCGCATGCGGATGGCGCTGGCGGCGGCGCGCGGCCTCGCGCACCTCCACACCTCTGCCCGCCTCGTCCACGGGAATCTCAAAGCCTCCAACATCCTCCTCCGCCATGCCTCCCTTTCCTCCTCCGCCGCTGCCGACGCCGTCGTCTCCGACTACGGCCTCACCCCTCTCTTCAACGCTTCCGCTTCTCTCCCCTCTCGCGTCGCCGGCTACCACGCCCCCGAAGTCCTCCAGACCCGCCGCTCCACCTTCAAGTCCGACGTGTACAGCCTCGGTGTTCTACTCCTCGAGCTGCTCACCGGCCGCGCGCCCAACCAAGCTGCTGTTGGTGGCGATGACGGCGTCGATCTCCCCCGGTGGGTGCAGTCCGTGGTGCGGGAAGAGTGGACGGCGGAGGTATTCGACGCCGAGCTCGCGCGGCAGCCGGGGATCGAAGAGGAGATGGTGCGGCTTCTGCAGGTTGCTATGGCCTGCGTGTCGCCGTCACCGAACTCGCGGCCCGACGCTCCCGAAGTTCTGCGCATGGTGGAGGATATAGCCGTTGGCCGAACGCCGGAGTCAGAAAACGGCCGCAGACCGTCCGCCGATGATCCGTCAAGAAGCGGTGGTTCCGGTGTGGCGACGCCGCCGTCAACCGGCGTCACTCTTTGAGCTGAGCTGAGATGCTTGTGTTGTTATGTAAGTTTGTAACACAAAATGAAAAATGTGCATGCAAAATTACGTTTCATTCTTTTTCTTCTCTTCTTCTGTGCAGTCGTGATTGGATTCCATGTTTCATGGAAAGATGATGATAATAATTGTTTTTCTTTAATTGATTTTGGAATTATAATATGGGACCCATCTCCTTGTACACTCTTTTTGTTTTATATGTAAACACTAAATGTATCTACTAATACTATATTCCATCATTAATGAGACTAATTTTTGTCATAATATCTGATAAAGCGGACTTTCAAGTTTATCAAGAATAAAGATCTCAAAATTTTCATTAGTGAATAATGAGTTGGTCGCACTTGCACATTTATCTCAAATTAATTATAATAGAGTTTTTTTTAATAATTAAAATAAATTATTTTATTTTGTAGGATATTTTTATTAAAATTATTATAAAAAACTTTCGATAACTGATCCAATTTTGTACAATTATCCAATAAATAAATATATGGATGAATTAATCTATTTTTTATTTATTAAAAAAGTGATAATTTTTTACTTTAGACAATTCCGAAAGCCCATTTAATATGTTTTGATAGTGGACTGTGTACGTTAGATATGTTTTTGATCAGATAAGATAAGTTACATGTTTGTACGTGATGTCTGATGTACGAAAAAAACAAGAATTTGTCTATTTTGTAAAATGGTCCATCCTTCCGTACCGACCAATTTAATCACAAAATATTATATGAATTTTATATTATTCTTTTTGACTTATTTGTAGTATTTCCAATAAAAATTTTGAATTAAAAAATTTTAGATTATAATATTTTTATAAATTTATAGTTAAAAAATTTTCAAAAAAAAAAATTATATTAAAATAATAATCAAAATTACAAATTTTTAGCAAAATATTTAAAATTAGTCAAAAAAGTTGACGTAAAGTTTAAATAATATATCGAAATAAAAATTGATTTGATTGTGACGATCTAACCGCCAATAATAGGCCATGTTGTAAAATAAGAAAAATTCCTGTTTTGAGCAGCACAGGCAAGCTGCCTCCTTGGCTGACTGGAAGTGGAATAGGGAACAGAGATGCTAGTAAAGTAGTTCTTACCTGTGATTGGAGTACAGGGCTGGCTGGTTGTCTCTTGTTACTTGTTAGTTAGGACTTCTCCTATTTTCTATAATTTTATTCAGTATGATATTATATATAAATACGGCCAAATATGCTAGAAAAATATTCAAAAAAAAAAAAAAAAAAAATCTAGACATGTTATCAGTGCCAGACACGTATGTAAGTATTTATGTTGTTCAAAAAATATTTTTTTTTGAGAGAGGTGAAATACTATATAGTGTTATCAGTAAATTATTATAAATAATGTAATATAGTTATGTACCTAAATATTAATTTTGTTAATATAATTAAACAGTTTAAAATTTAGAGAAATACGATTCTTCAAGATCGTCTTGATTCTGAAAAATTCAGAACTAATGTGGCATTGTGTATATTAGCCTTTTTTTTTTTGTTTGGAAAAAGACCTTTTCTATGTGATTATTTTGAAAATGAAAAATTCGGTGTTGTCCAAAGTATTTGAAAGTAAAAATACAAAATTTTAAGGCATTTTATTAAATTTTTGGGGCTGATGTGGACGACGACACATTAGCCTTGAATTTTTCAGGTCAAAACGACATTTGTGAATAGCATTTCTCTTAATTTATCTCAAGTATGTAAAATATAAATATTAAGCATTGGCTTTATTATTTAATATTATCATATTTTCAAATATTCAAATAGTTAATATAGATTATTTTTAATTATTTAAATATTTTATTATAATATCCGAGCCATATCCATATTCTAATTTTTTAAATTATCATATTTTATTTTGTATCATATTTTCGTAGTAGTGTTTATACTTCCTAGTTTCTTATTAGTTAACTTAGGACTTCTCCCATATTTTTATAATTTTACTATTGAAGATCTTCTTGATGTATATATAGTAATAATAATTATTATATGATGATGATGGATGTGTAGAGGTGGCAAACGGGTCGGGTCGATCCGATCCGCCCGCGGGTCAACGGATAATGGGTCATACGGGTGCGGGTCGGCGGGTACACTATATTTACCGGGTTCAAAATTTGGTACCCGTACCCGCCCACGGGTTTGCGGGCGGGTCCGCGGGTACCCGAATTAAAATCTTTCAATATTTAAAAATAATATTTTAGAAAAAAAATATATTTATAAATACTTTTTGAAAAAACTTATAACATGAAAGTTATAGATCGCATTAAAATCTATAATTTTTATATTGAAAGTTTTTCTAAAAAATATTTCTAAGTATTTTTTGTTCTAAATGTTAAATATAAAATTTCGAATTTGAAATGTATGTATTTCATGTTCCACATAAAAATACCTATTAGATATATTTTTTGGAAAAATTTTTAACATATGACTTATAGATATAATCAAGATCTACAAGTTATATGTTGAAAGTTTTTCCAAAAAATATTTCTAACTAAATATTTTTAGGTTCCAAAAATTAAATCTGAAAATTCAAGTTTAAAATTATACGCGTTTTATGTTTCACCCATAAAAACACCTAATTAAAAATATTTTTTTAAAAAAAATTTTAACATAAAAATTATAGATCCAAATGATATCTATAACTTTCATGTTAAAATTTTTTACAAAAAATATTTCTAATTTTGTGTTTTTGGGATAAAACATGAAATTAAAAATATATATATATAATTAATGCGGGTACCCACGGACCCGCGGGCACCCGCCCGTTTGACCCGCAAGTTGCGGGTACGGGCGGGTGATACCCGTATTCAATATTTTTAACTAAAACTTTTACCCGTACCCGCCCGTTTGGACGGGTACCCGCGGACCCGCGGATACCAGGTGTAATTTTGCCACCTCTATGGATGTGCAACAAATAAGGGATAATTGCATATCAGTCCCCGAAATTTTCACTCTTACATTTCAGCCTTCGAAAGCGTGTTTTCGCGCTGATGTGACGTGCTCGCGAGCCGCCACGTCGCGCGTTTCTACGTTTCTGAAAGTTTCACTTTTACATTTCAGCCTCCGAAAATATGTTTTCACACTGACGTGGCGCTCGCGTACCGCGACGTCGCGTGTTTTTGGGGCTGAAACGCACGACTGATACTTTTAGAGGACTGATACGCAATTATCCTAACAAATAACAGCTGATATTGTCAATGTGCTGTGGATGTCTCACTTTCTCAGCCAACAGGCATGACCCATGAGAGAGACCCATCTTCCCCCATTCCCACTGGCATCAAACTTTCCATCCTGATTGCTATGCATAAAAAAGAAAAAAAAAAATTTACGGTTCAGTCCCCCTATTTTAAAGGTGCTTCGAATCAGCTCTTCGAAAATCAGGTTTTCCGTCGACGTGCTGTCACGTGGCTTTTCAGGAGGCTGAACAATAAGAAACGAAAAACGGGGAGTTGAACAGTAATTTTTCTAAAAGGAAATTATTGTACTACTAGCCCAGTTCACGTTGTAGGGTGCATAGGAGAGAGCCAAATTGGAATCAACCCATACTTGAGGCTTGATTTGCTAGAAATTTAAGAAGTAAAAGCTGAACTCGACTAGCTTTAATTGGAGATTAAAGACCGGCACGAGCTTGTCTCGCTCAATAAGCTGACCAGGTCGAAAATTAGATAGGATATTCTTCTAAAGGAGTCAAGTGTGAAAAGTTGTCGACAATATCTTAGCTCAAAAGGAATACCCACATATTTAATATATATATATATATATATATATATATATATATATATATATTTTTATTTTATTTTATTTTATTTGATTATAAAATTCGAATTCGAATTCTATCTTATATCTCAACCGGATACTGAGCAAGTGCTTAACAGTCTTTAACAACCGTGTTATACACAAGCTTGTTAACTAAAAATTAATTTTGCTCACAATAAACATATTAAAGCTTACGGTATCAAGTCATGATTATGATATATACTTGACCCTCATGATCAATAAATTGGTGTGAAGTATGAATGCATATATACACACACGATTATGATATATATTTGACGCTCATGATCAATAAATTGGTGTGAAGTATGAATGCATATATTGTAACAAAACCCTTTACTCCAGTGTAAATGACTTTCAAATTGATCTTGGCCGTTAGAAATTATATTATATGATCTGTTGAATAGTGTTAGTTAAGGCGCAAAATCGAATGGCTAAGATTAAGTCTGACAACTACCAAATCCCTTTCTGCATAAAGCCTATAAGTCATCTTATATAATATTTATGTAAAATTTGATTTATTTGTTATTTAATGCTCTTTGCCATGCAAATCGAACTTTTAATTCAAATGTTAAAAGCAACACAAGTAAATGAAAATCTTATTATTTGTTTTTTGTAAATTGATTTTTCCTAGAAACTTTCAATATCCCAAATGTTATGAAAAATGCTAGTTCTCCGCACCACAAAAAAAGCATATAAAAATCTAATAATTCGTATGATTAAAAAAATTAAAAAAGATGTTCAAAGTATTTTTTAAAATTTTTAATATAAATTTATAAATTTGACTACTCTTATAATTTTTATATTAATTTTTTTGTCAAAAAATGCTAGTAAATAACTGTTGTGATACTATAAAATTTAATGAATTTGAAACGATTTTAAAATTAGTACTGAAATCTGTTGAAAGTTGTAGTCCAAAATATTTGTTTGAAGTATTTTGGGAGAAAAAATTAGCATAAAATTATAAATATCTGAAATCTAATAATTTTTATATTAAAATTTTTTAACATTTATTATTTTTATTTTAATAAATAAATTAGCGGATTTGGGGAATTTGTCGGTGCTTTATATATTTCTGAGCACTGAAAAGGTGGGGCATCCTCTCTGCCGTTTGAGATACGCTCGGACTTTTGCCCGTTCGTAGTTTTCACTGCGTAATCTTCGAGCTTCTCGAGTTCTTCGGCCACTGGGTCGCCGGAGTACTCTCAAGTCAGCCGCAGTGGCGGCATGCTTTACAGTTGTAGAGTTCTACCACTCAGCATTGATTTATCAGTTTCCAGGGAAGAACTATCAGGTAATTCATTGAATTCCGTTCGTTTTGTCTCACAATCCGACAGATGCTAATTGGTGTGCTCGATAAGATTATTAATAGGTAGCTTGCTAGGCAATACGAGATTAGGAGTCCATGACATTTGAATCACAATATGAACAAAAATAAATAATTTGATTTGGTGCTTCTTTGTTCGCTGCGTTGATCGACAACAGCAAACTCCATGGAATTACATCATGCTTTTAGTAACTTCAATACAATTGTTCGAAAATAACGTGATCACCTCTTCTGGAAGTTCAAGGTCTTGATTGCGAAGGAGAAGACGAGGGCAAACAGCAGGCAGAATCCACCAACCGCAACTGCAGCTTCTCCGATGAAATCGTGCCTGTACCCAAAGTAATCCTTAAGAAATTGTTTCACGGTTGTTCCTGTGTCTTGCATTTGATGTTCCAAATCTCCAAACTGCGATGCCAGCAATCCGTAAAGTGTCCATGATATTGGGCAAGCCCAAAAGTACCATCTCCACCATATTGGCAATCTCTGCAATTCATAATCGTAGATAATGTTAAGAATCCATATGCATAAACTGTGATGCTAGATTACTGCAAAGGTTATATATATATACTCACAGGACGCGGGATGACAAAGCTTGCAAAGAGGTTCCATATAGCATAGAATGCGGTGGAAACAACCGCGGCAATGTCCGAGTTAGGGGTCAACGAGACGGCCATCATTCCATAGTATGTGAAGTAGAGGAACGTGCAGAACATGAAGTATATGAACCAAAAGAACTTGGCAGCTGTCCAATCAAAGTTAATCATGCTGTAGACAATGATACCATATAGAAGAGTCTGCGCTAATGTATATGGTATCTCGATAGCAACCTGAAATGCAATATTAGCAAATTAATTAGTTGTTTGTTCCTGTTTTGGTGTATTTTTTCATTGGTCTGTTATTTGTTAATTTGCATACCTGGGCAAATGCATAGGGCAGAGCTGAGTACATCCCTGCAGCCTTCTCTCTGTAAAACACGGTACGTTCAACATCTACGACAGGTTGCACAGTCTGAGAATTTTGCACACCGATGAACATAACTGCCGCATACATTGCACCCATAGCGTTGAACAGATCTTGTTGCGTATTCCTGCATTTTAGATTTTTATTTTTAATAAAAAAACTTTGTTAGCATACAATAGTTTTTGAACTATGATGGAAAGTCGAGTTGCTAAGATTTTTGCTTACGTTTTATTGCCAAGTCTCCAAAAGATCGTCCCGAACATCAGTGCTATGACTGTTGTGAAGAACATTCGTATGGCACTGTACGACGGATTTCTCCAATATGACTTGTATTGCTTCCATAGGCAAGCCATGCATTGACTGAAGAAGGATTGTGAATATTGGGTGGGGAAGTAAAGGTCCTTTGTGCCTGGCGGAGGAGTACTCAATTCACTGATTTGAGCTTTATTTCTCCTGTATAATTCACCAGGTGTTGCTGTCAGTTAGGAGTTCAAGTATCCAACGAACATAAAAAGTTCAAGTACAAGAATCACCTGTACAGATCCGAGTTTTTGTATGTTTCAGCAAAGTCCACCCCTAGGAGATGTTCTTGTGCCATCGAACTGACCTCAAGCATCCATGTTGCAGGGTTGTAACCATCTTTAATCTTGCTAACACCATTTATTCCCTAATCATGACAAGAATGTCAGTGCTATGGTGATGGTATTAAAGAACAATTTTCGTGTGTTGCATTCACTTCTCTTTACCTCAAAGTATTTGATGAGTTCGCACGAGTTATGACCCAAGGGACCAACATAAATTTCTTCTCCACCTCTTTTCATAAGGAAGAGCTGTATTTAAGATGAACAGTTATTACCATCTTAAGCTATATATACGAGTTCGTAATGGGTTAGTAAGGGTGAATTAAACTTTTACAGCATCTATTCTTTGTGTCTTACCTCATCAAATGCTTCAAAGATATCGATGCTGGGTTGATGAATTGTGCAGACAACTGTTCTTCCCGTGTCGACAGTGTTTCTCACAGTTCTCATCACAATTGCTGCAGCCCTTGCATCAAGGCCAGAAGTAGGTTCGTCCATGAAGATTATGGAGGGATTAGCAACTAGTTCAACAGCTATTGTTAGCCTCTTGCGTTGTTCGGTTGATAAGCCGTTGACTCCAGGAAGTCCGACCAGTGCTCCTCTTAGTGGGGTAAGCTCAACTAAATCCATTACTTCCTCCACGAACATCTGAGTATGCATTATATGAGAACAAGTTTAATTTACATTATCATTGAAAACTCTTTTTCAGTATGTAGATAACCTCTACATTTTGGCATGCCTAAATTTGATGCTTTTATTGAGCAACAATGAATTTATGTTAGTAGATGAAACTAACTAGAATAAGTTCATTTACTCTCACATATATAATTTTGTTAGGTGCTAACCTTTCTGGTGTCAGAATTGACATCAGGAGGCAGTCGGAGCCATGCAGAATATACGAGGGATTCATAAACAGTTACTTGAGGTGAGTGGATGTCATTCTGTTCACAGTAACCTGATACCCGAGCAAATGTTTCTTGCTTCTTAGGATACCCAGAGATCGAGATATTTCCTTCGATGTATCCACCTGTTTTTCTCCCGGCTAACACATCCATTAGGGTTGTCTTGCCGGCACCACTCACACCCATCAATGCAGTGAGAACGCCGGGTCTAAAAGCACCACTGACACCCTTGAGGAGTGCTAAACGATCTTCTTGAACACCTTGAGCCTTCATTTCCTGCAATGGCAATTTCGCATCTCAGCCAAATGCTTGACATTAAGGAGTGAATGAAAACAATTATTTCTCACTGAAATATTAGTAAACATACCGCAGGCATATCAACAGAGTACATGACATTGTCGAATGTCAGCGAGAGCGGTGCAAATGGAAGCACCATTCCCTTCTTTCTGTTAGGATCATTAGATTCGGTAATCTCCACTCTGTTACTCCCACCTCTACTTTTGTTTCCTGAAATTCGATGTATATTCAAATAAACATCATGCACCAGAAGGATGCAGCAAAGGAAGACTTATGTGTAAACCTTACTTTGTGAAGAATGATGGGAACTTCTTGCTCTGTTTATTAGTTCAACACCCTCTCCTGTTCTATTAGCATGCTTTTCGCGCATTTCTTCTTCAGAAATGACTGCTTGGCCCTTGCCGAAAGCTGATCCAATTTTGATTATCAAGTGAAGTTAAAAATTTTGTTCTTAAGTAATAAGCACCAAATTATTGGCCATTTATATCAGGACATAAAAGTACTCACGGTCCAAGAAAGTCAGTGAAAGAGTGTACAAGAGGTTGAACAACAGAATAAATCCAATCAGTCCACCTACTCCAATCCAGAACCACCTTGCCTCTGGAAATATACCTCGAGACTTCAAAATAATGACTCCTAGAGACTCTGTGCTCCCATTATATGTCTGTAAGGTGAACCAAGTTAGTATGCACTTTTCTTTTCCAGCGAATTTAGCTCAATAATATTTATTTAAATTACGTACATGTCTCCAGCTTTTGCCAAGAAATTCATTTACAGCAATTGCATTCTGTGCATACATCAAGGGTGATGACCAGTAACCCCAGATCCACCATTTCTTGATACTCTCTATTGGAAGAAAGAGAATGTGTATATGTGCAATAAGTTTCAAGAAGTGAAACTGAATAAAGTAGATAAGGTGAATTAAAATTTGAAGCCTGCATAATACCTCTTGATATGATAAAGCCTCCAAGTACTATAAGCACTAGCTGCGCAAAGGAGCCAAATGTGCTTGCAACCACTTGATTCCTACCCAACCCCGCAACTAGGCGAAAGAGCCCAGATGCCATCTGGCTTAGGAGTGAAAACACCAGAAATTGCCTGAAAAATCTGCACCACAGAAAAGAATTCTTATTTGAGATGACAAAAACCGAAACTGAGCAAATTCCGATTAATGATATAATTTCATCAAATCTTACCTTTGGGCACTTGGATCAAATCCGATAACATAGTATGTCATGCCTGTATATATAGCACATTCCAAGAAAGATACTGGTATTTTGAGGACCCATGTAGGTAAGCAATATGCCCACGCTGGGAAGAACAAGAGATCCCTTTGCTTGTAGAAGACGGGAAGCTTGGCAACACTCATTGCCAACTCTGCAAAGCCATTAAATAGATGAGTTATGAGGCCTATGAACAGGGCACCCATATATATAACTCCATCATTCGGGCTACGATGATGCATTTTTGTTCGAAGGAAGACGGTCATTGCAATGCTTGCGATCAAGATAAGCTAGAAAGAGGATAAAGCAGTGTGTCAGCACTACAAAAAATTATGTGGATCAATACAGTGCTTTTGGTAATAGGAAAAAGACTTACTTGGAAGAGCTTAAAGATATAAACAAACGAGTTTCTCTTCATGAGCAATAACTCTCTCTCAAAGCATGTTTTTAACAGCTGCTTGTTGCTAACACCATATCTTGATGTTGTTAGTGCAGCAGGGTGGTTCCTGCTCTTGTCGAAAGGGACACTGAGCTCTGCCTCCAGCCTTTCGCCTATATGGAACGATAAAAATGCATCTGCGAATTCCTTGACGGAAACAAAGTGATAAGGTTCATCCTCTCGTGCCCAGTACTGCTGTTGATCTTTCCTTGATGTTACCTGTTCAGGCCAAAGTATTTAATTATCTGAAATTATAAATCATATATGCTCTAAATTAAACTTTCTTTACTTGGTTATCAATAAGCAACTATTAGTCTAAGAGTCTGCAGCTTACTTCTTGGAGAAAGTCTGCAACACCTTTTCTTTCAGGACATTTGAAGCCCATTGACTCAAAGAAGGGAACTACATGCTCCCTTGGACCCTGATACACGATCTGCCCGTCCGAGAGAAGGAGTATGTCGTCAAAAAGGTCATAAGTCTCAGGTGCAGGCTGAAGCAGAGCTATCACTGCAGTGCCACCAAGAATGTGAATGGATTGTCTGAGTGAGTTTACGATCTGGTAAGTTGTGGAGCTGTCCAAACCAGTTGATATTTCATCCATGAAGAGGGCCCTTGCCGGTCCAACAAGCATTTCACCTGTTTAACAGTATATAATTTGCTTGCTCGGAGTCTTATAGAAAGGATCCTGCTCATATAGAAAGATTTCTCAGATTTTGTCTTACCAGTAGTGACCCTCTTTTTCTGGCCTCCAGAAACACCTCTCAACATGTGATCTCCGACTATTGTATCAGCACAAATATCCAGTCCCAGTATCTGCAGTTCAACAAGATTAATAAATTTAGTGAGCATTTATCCCTTTTTCCTTTCTTCTTCTTCTTCTTTTTTTCTTTTTTTTTAAATATTAGTTCTTCGTTATATATATATATAAACTGTCTAGCTCGTTTACCTTCAGAATATAATCTGTGATAACATCTTCTTGCCCTTCTAAAGAAGAAGCCTGAAAGAATACAGTACAGAGAGATTCATTAGTGGAATATTTACTGGTTGCAGTTTGCAGAGACTGTAACAATAAATTATCAAAGTAGTGAATGCAAAGTCACATGGAAGTGAAAGCTAGATTTTTTACCTTCATGTAGACGTCGACGTCAGGATCAGGCTTAATGTTTGCTGCCTTCTCTCTTCTTGAAAGCTCTGTCAGCATCTCTGGAGAAGAAGAAGGTAGGAAACAATGATTTAGACTTGTTCCATTTGATTCCAAAGATTTAGCACTAATCTTTACAAAAAAGGCCTAAAATGATTCTACTGAAATTCTATGAATCTACACGTTTAACAGATAATTACCGTAACGGGTTCCGACGCCTTGGCATCTTGCGGAGAAGGACAATGTCTCTCTGACAGTCATCTCTCCTATGTGAAGATCATGCTGGCTGATATAAGCCGAGGTTCTTTGAGGAACGAATTCTTCCATTCCATGTCCATTGTAAGTTACCCTTCCTGTAGTCTGTGGTTATACAGCTAGACTTAGTTTCCTCAAAATCCTACATAAAAACATCAAATTTCTTTCTAGAAATGTAATTAGCTGAGTACTTACCTTAAGTTTCTTATCTAGCTTTCCTGCTAGAGCCAAGAGTAGGGTGGTCTTCCCCGACCCTGGCGGCCCCAACAGCAGGGTCATTCTGGAGAAAAAGAAAATCGACAAAGTTAAATTTCGGAAGAAACATATGGGTAAGCATTCATTTTCCATAAGTTTTCGATTTTGCGAATGAGTAAATGGTTTTCTGCTTACCTACTAGGCTTGACAATGCCACTGATGCCATGTAGAATAGTTATCGGCTTTTTTCTGGTTGGTAGAATATGAAGATAGTTCAACATATTCTGCAAGAATTAGTCCCTAGGTTAAAAACCAACCAATAATACATCCTGTATATCAATCGAACAACAACATATATGACTTCACCTCGATTTGGTTAGAGAAGAAGTTTAGGACTGTAGGAAGACCTCCACTCCCTATAAAGGCTTCGGAACTCACTTCCAGATCCTCGAATCTCAGTTCGATAGTGGGGTTCTCTATCCCAACTCTGCCATGCAAAAACAAATATTTCAAGCAACGTAAACCTGAACATGAACTCTGTTACGTCGCAAAGTTTCAGACAGAAGCTCAAGCGTTTGCACTCCTTTGATCACTAGTTCAGCTCAGGTTTATACGTGATAATATGAAAAAAATTAGGCTTTGTTAAAAAAAAAAAAAAAAACTCCTATTTTGTAAAATTTGAATAAATCAGTTCTTCGGATAACAATACTAAATTGGCTTTCCGAAACACTTTTTTAGCTCATTCGAAAAAAAATTTAGCTCTAGGGAACACTGAGATAAGTCGCTTAGAACACTTTAGCTCGAACACTACGATATAAATACAGACAACATTATACTAACTATCTAGAATACTATGCTAACCGTCTAAGTACTTTTGAATTTTCGACTAATAATTTAAAAAAAAAAAATTGAATACGAGTTTTGAAAAATAGAAATTTTTTTGAGATTATTAAAAACAAAAAGCAGCTCGAAATTTAACCTTTCCATGCGATTCTTCAGCTTGAGCAAGAGCTTCTCATTATCCTCTTCAGCAACCTTGACAAGCCTCTCCATGAGAGTCTTCCTCTCCTCCATCCCCAGATTCTGAATATCTATCTCCATCCGCTCCCCAGCCGGCCCCTTGAGTATCCCTTTCCTCATCCTGTTGTAAGTGGGAAGCTTCTCCAGCGACGCCCATTTGAGCGCCTCCTCGTCGTCCTCGTCCCTCGACGACTTCGAAAAAACCTCATGCCCGCTTCCCACGCCCCACCCCGATCTGCTCCTCCTCAAGCTTGCGACGAAGTTGCTCGTGCTAATCTCCATTGAATCCCCTACTGCTATATCTAAATCTCAATGAAACCTAATATATGAACTGATGAATGAAACAATCAAAGAATAATGGAGTTGGACGTGAAAAGAGCGAGAACTGCTAAGTGGTTTGGTGGCTCGTTCTCTTCCTCTCACATCGTCAAGTGTGATCTATTCTTTATATAGAGAAGTTTGCGTTTGATGAGAACATTTCAGATTTTTTAGCCTTATTTTTCAACATCTGTTCCGAAGAACGTGTTGCTTGGGAAGTCGGCCCACCTCTCTTTTTTGATCTTTTTCTAGGAATTTGACTTCAATTGATATTCTAGAACGTCGACGACTGTGAGGGTGAGCGACGGCTATAAGAGAAAGGAATTTTGCAACATGGGGCCTTGAATGTCTTGTTTGGGATCAATTAGTCCTTGAATTATTTTTGGCACAATTAACCCCTAAATCTCTCTGATAGACGGCTTTATTATTTAAGTCAAAATTAATGTTAAATGCATCACAATTCTGAGGGTATGTTAGCATGTTCTAAACCCCTTAAATTATCTATGCAGTGATTTACTTAGGCTCTTAAAGGCTCGATTAAACCCCCATATTGCTATGATAAAACGATTTTATTTTTTTAAGTCAAAATTCTTCTAAAAGCATCCCAAATATTCTGAGATATTTTGGCATTTTCTAAATAATTGAATTAATGTTAAAAGTGTTAAATATTTTTAGTACAGAGAAACTATATTCAATAAATGTTCAGATAATATTTTTAAGATTTTAAAAAATACTTTGAAATAATCGTCGTTAAATTCTTCATTTTGTGATTTGATTAAACGCCTTGTTGTGGCTAAACTACTTAATTAGCAGACCCCAATTTCCAATTGACCTCAAAGAATTTTTTCTTTTTTTTTAATAAATGTTTTCATGCACTTTCTGCTAACGAACCACAGACGCCGTAGAGAAGGGCTGGTCAAGTTTGTCCAGCTAGTTTAATAAATAAATATCGAAATTTGTTTAAAATTTACTCAACGCGTCATCTGTGGTGGGGCGGACCACTTGGGTTTAAAGTCTGGGTCTGTTTACGGTCTGAACCAATTTAGTGTACCAACCGGGTTAATGCGAGTAAATTGGACCGGTCAAATCGGACCAGAAACAGTACATGGTACGTGATCCGAGTTAGATCTCATTTTCTGACTCGAGTTTATACGTGGTTATCCTGTTTCGCACTCTATTCAATCTCATCCGCCCATCACCATCCATCTCATCACACCCATCTCGATATGTTATTATCATCAACACCTTGGATGTCTCTTTCCCACCGTCCATCTCATGACACCTATCTCGATATGTTATTATCATCAACACCTTGGATGTCTCTTTCCCACCGTCCATCTCATGACACCTATCTCGATATGTTATTATCATCAACACCTTGGGCTTGGATGTCCCCTTTTCTTTTGGTTTTCGACGACTATTCCTACTCCAAATAGGTGCAGATTAACGATATCTTTCCTTCCGGCATGCTTGTTTGCACGGATTCGAATCCTTGACCATATAGGAAGTTATTATTGACTAGTATTTAAAATAAATTGCAAATTTTTAAAATTTTAAATTCTATAATTTCAGATTAAAAATTACAACATGGACCGAAAAAACTTACGGATTATATTAAAGCTTTTAATTAAAATTTAATTTGTTAAAAATATCAAATAATACATATAAAATAATTCTCTAAAAATATTGATAATGAAACTGGGATGAGTTTTAAGATATTGTGCTAGATGGACGGCTAGGATGGGGTTAATTCCTACACCCTTAATTGGGGTAAATTTGGAAACCAAACTCTTGTCGTACCAAAGCCGTCATAATCTCAGTCTCGCGAAGAGCGTTTTTCTATTTCTTTTTCTTCCTTTTTTTTTGGGTCAAAGTTCAATATATTTTACCCTTTTTCTTTTGAATTTTCTATTTTGAGGTATATTCGTGGTAGCTTCATGGCAAGAGACGTTTATAAAATATTTAAGCTTGTAAATTAAAAAAAAGGGTAAATCTGA
This sequence comes from Xerophyta viscosa, assembly GCA_002076135.1. Lineage (NCBI taxonomy): Eukaryota > Viridiplantae > Streptophyta > Magnoliopsida > Pandanales > Velloziaceae > Xerophyta > Xerophyta viscosa. The sequence goes on along the minus strand of MJHO01000005.1, from coordinate 2,733,666 downwards.
AATTAAATTAGAAAAATGATGAGGTACACTTGTCTAATCTTATTTCACAAAAAGAACACCGATAAAATGTTTGCTTTCCAAAGGATATATGGAAGTGTCTGATTTAGAAAACTTATAAACTTTTATTATTTTTTTTCTATTTTTTATTCCATTTTCATACCAAATATGTTCTTGTATAAGATAATTTACATTAAATTTCAACTAGCTAACTCCTAAAAAGATGCTCAATTGGTTGCAATTTGGGTGATGGCTCATTAATTATTATGCACGAGTTCCAATTTTGTCCGGTCAAATATTAAATTTTCTAAATTTTTTAAAAAGAAATTCTGAAAGCTATTGCAGGTCTGGTAAGTATTTAATAATATGTTAGGAGATAAAAGAAGTTCAAAATTTTGTATCTAACTATAGTTAGCAAGTTATGGTTAGACAATTAATCATAGATTAATGTCAGATTAGATTTTGCCACAAACTCTTTAAAGAAAGAATTTCAACTAGATATTGGGTACATGGAAAAAATTATAATACTCTTAAAAAAATAATTTAAACTTTTTTGGAAAAAGTCATGACTCACGTGCTTAATACAAATTAAGTGATGTCTTAAATGTAGATTCTTTTGGAGAGTTGTATTTGGGTCCAAAATTATAAATTTAATTACACTTAAATTCTGAACTAAATTTGATTACAGTTAGTCATTCCGCGGAGGGTGTTAAAAGTTATAAATAAGATGTTAAAAGTTATCAGAAAGTTGTCAATATGATATTTTTTATCAGAAATATGTTTAAAATTAACAAGTATCAAAAATTTATTAAAAGTTATCAAAATGTAAGGTGTTGAACGCATGTCGGAGGTGTCAAAAATTTATCGGAATGTGTTAAAAATTCATCGGAAAGTGTCAAAATAACTAAAATATAAAAACAAATTTAAAAAAAATTTAAGTGATATTGAAATAATATGGAGTGACTGTAAATCAATTATCTGTTATAATAATCCAGCTAACTCTGGCACGTTTTTAGCAGGGTTGGTGAGGAAATGTATTTAAAGAAATGAATGACCGGGAAAGTCTGACCCATCATGTCAAAGTATTGTTTTCAGGTTTTGTGTTTCTTCGTACATCTCGTTGAATTCAACTCTTAATCATATAAGTATGTTTTTGGAATATTGCAATTTTGTAAAATAATTGACCAATACTTTTCCTCATTTATTATTCTTATTATTATTTTGATATAATAGGATAATTTTTTTTCATTATATATATCAGAGTATTTTATTGAATAGTAATATTATTTTGTTATCTAGAATGTTATGAATATTTGGACAATTTTGATACGTAAAATGCTGGAATGCTGCTTTTTGTATGTATATCGCACTCTTAGCATCCTCTGATATTTCACCCATTTATCCCTTCACCACCCTCAAAACGGCACCCATCTTGAAACAGATACGTTTTGTGTGTGCATATATATATATATATATATATATATATATATATATATATATATATATATATATATTGTTAGCTCTATTAAGAAGATTTTTTTTTCCCATCCTAAAATTTTGAGTATCCGGCACACATGAGGTGGCGTTTGTGCGTGATACTGCTATGGTAGCATGATCTTGGCTACATTGAGGGTAGATGCTGAATAGAGAGGGTTTCTCAGCCTCTCTCCAGCCGTGCCATGTCTGTCACCCTATGTTAGTACTTTTTTTTTAAGATTTATGCGGGAAAATGATATTTTTAATCGGTCCATTTTGTGTGACCGTCGTAACTTAAAAATATTTGGACAACGTTTTATTACAGTTCTACAGTAAGACCTTTGCTCGATCGCATGCATACATGAGGCTAGGAATTGTGCACTCTAGCGTTCGTTTGGATTTTTCATAAATACATTTACCAATCTGAATTTTAGTTAACTCAAACTAAAATGAGTTCGAGCCGAGCGTTTCCAACCGGCTCATTTTTCAGTCCTACTGTTGTTGAATGAGTCACCAGATTACTACCCGGTCTTTCACGCCGAGCCATCATGATCCAAAACCGATCCTAAGCCGTGACCACGTACCTTTCCATTTGATTTGATCGAATGAATGACTACAGATTTATTATTATTATATTATATAACAAAGAATGATTACGCAACACATTGACATCAAGGCCTCAACCCACCTTCTAAGAATCTACTTCTGCATGGTCCCTTTCTAATTTCCTTTGGCAAAATATTACGGAAATAACAAAAATATTCTTCTTAATATTTTTGGGGCCGGGACTCAGAATCTACTCGAGAAGGTGTTTATTTGTCAACAAATTAGCTGATTTTTTTACGTAACTCGTGACGTTTAGAACGAGTAGCAACCAACGAACCGACTATTTAGACAAGTAATTCGTGAAATCGAATATGACACCAACATAGACTTTTAAAGAGACCTCGAGATTTTGATGCTAAGTTAGAAATGGTGACGACTTTTTCAAGCCACGTTTAATTTTGTATGGTAAAAAATCCAAAAGTGACGCAAAAGAATATTTCCTAGAAGAAGATGAACAACATGCAAAAGCATAAGCATTTATTATGGTGAGATGAGAGATTATTATCTTTCAAATACCTGAGAAGGGCTTTGCTATGCACCCTCAAAAATTACATAAAAAATCATACATGCTGACTTGGCACAATTAAAATCATACATCACGATAGATATATCTGTAATTTTAATATTTTTTACGGATCACGAGATATATGTAATTTATTGGATAATTTATTAGGGGTGAGTAGTTTTTTTTCCATATGAGAATACCTATAAAGGTGACACGAATATCAAAGTAGGATCTGCGCTCTAGTTTTTGAGAATAATGGAGAAAAGATTAAGTGGTTGGTAAACACTATTTCGGCGTATTAAATGTCTTTTTATTTGTTTTCAAAGTGAACAATTAAAGAGTTGATTAAGATCTACAACTATCAATTAAAGACTGTACTTTTGTTGCAAAAATTCCACAGATAGTAAAGACATATTTATAATTAGTTACGGAAAATCTTTACATAACTCTTTGACATTAAGGTCAATTATTTTTACTCAAAAATTTTGAAAATACTTATTTAGTAGTTAAAAAGATATCCGTCCGCCATGGACGTATACGGGTAAAAAAAAAAGATTATTAAGATGTAGATGCGGGTGTCATCTGCCCGTGCCTGCGGGTACCCGCATCCTTATACATGTTTAACAAGTGATAGGTTAGCATATTTTTATTGGGTTGGTTCGTTCGGTTACTAATTAACGTCCCAGCTAATGTAGGCCCAATAACTATAGTGCTCTGACAGTTTTATTTTTGATAGTTAGGGATCTAGGGTTGATAGCTCGTACTGTATTCCTCCGCCGTCATAGACTCTTCTAAGCGCCACCGCCGCCGCCGCACCTCCGACGAGTCCAAGCCCAGCTCCCGTCTCCGCCTCTCCGACTCCCACCTCCCTTCCCGCCATTCTTTTTCCTTCTTCTGCTGCCACCATATTGTTCGTCTTAAATGGCGGCGATGTGGTCCCACGACCCATCCAAACTTAGTTACCTGTGTACCCGCACCCATCAACCTGTCACCCGCATGACCCGCAGGCTGGCCTGACCTGGCCCACACCGTTTGCCACCTCTAGTTAAAATATCCATAATATAAATTTCGATATCCTAATTTGATTTTAAAGAATTTGAAATCACAAACCGATTTGCAAAATGTGTAAATCAGGGACTAATTTGCAATTTCCTCTACAGCTTTCGGAGTTTTTATGTACGTCCTGATTTCGTATCAAGTCGTTACTTTTTTTTGTAAGGATCCCAAGATGTGTTTCGTAATTACCAACTTTTCATGATATCAATAAAAAATTGGGGTCAGCTCCTGACCCCCCTCACCCAACTATTGGGTGATTTCTCAAAAAGAAAAAAAAAGGGAGAAAAAAAACTTCAGCTATTTAGGAATTAATAATCGCATAAAATTTTCATATCAGCCCCTCAACAAACAAATCAGCTCCTGAAAACGCATTTCAAAGAGCTGATTTGTTTGATTTTAAGACTAAGGGAGTTGATATGTAAAAAGCACTTTTTTTTAAAAAAAAAAACTATAAGGAGAACCATAGCCGGCTTATTTATATGATCGTAACAATAAATAAATTTACAGATAATATCTCATATTTTATAAGCTAAAGCACGTACTTTTCTCCACAGAATATAAAAAGTAAATTCTTCATATTTTTTTGGGATGGTATTTGAGAGATTCAGACATAAGATCTATAATTTATGAGGCAAAAAGTTGATTATCCATCATAGAAGTTCTGTACAATAACTAACAAATCTGTCCTTTGTTAATCTAATGGGTACATAAAACAAATGCTGTACAAAAGTCAATATAATGGAAGAAAACTATGTCAAATTGCAGCAGCTTTGCCGAAACATTATTTTGGCGGCATTTTGGGTGATAAATACCATATATATCAGAAATTTGAGCTGCCTTAGGAAACAAAAAATCACCTTCGCTGGAATTTTTGAGCCGCTCGATAGCGAAGCCAAAGAAGGAAGCAATGATCCCAGAAAATCCAACTACCATAACTGCAACAGCCGCCACCCCCGGAAAATCATGCCTGAACCCAAAATAGGGCCCTCAACACTTTCAGCACGTGATCATCCCTCTTAAAAAGAGATGAGCTTAGATTACTAATAGTTACAAGCCTACTTTATTTAAACTCTATTTTATTCATTCAACTTCTAATATGTGACTAACTAAAGCCAAGAGCTACAGACTACAGACTACAGACTACGCAGAACAAACTCGAGAAAACGCATAAAATAAATGTATAAATTGTACATCTGATATGAAGTCAAGAGGTTCAAGTGTCTGCAAGCACGTTCGATAATCTGAAAGCAGGTTTCTACTCGCATTCGACGATACACACTTCAAAAGCTTAAAGGCATGAAATTGTCTGTCAATGTGCACTACATGAAATAATTATGGGAAGAAGATGATAAAGATACAAAAAGCATACAGATAAATATGACCAAAAGATCTTAAAATGTTGATTATAATTACTAACAAGTGTTTTTAACTCCAATTTATAAAATTTTCTCCAAAAAAATCCAATGCATAAACTTCGACTTCAAACTCATATAATTAAATAAGTAGAACAACTATCTTCAAAATATAAACCAATACCATATTGAAAAAAAAAAAAAATCTCAATGAATCAGTTTTCTTTTCTCACAGAAAGTAGTCAATTTGATTATAGGTGGAGACCAGTTAGAAGTAGAGGGTAGGAGGATAAACTTTGATTATGGGTGGTCTTTAAGAAAAAAATAGATGCACCATTGGAAGTCGGGAAGTTATTATGAGGACACATGTCTTGCTATGATTTAAGGAGCAGTGTTATGACCAGGGATAAAAACAAGTTGAGTTCGAGCCAAGTATCACCTAAGTCAAGCTGGGATGTAGCTTATGCATGTACTTATTTTTTGGGATCACATTTTCACTTTTTTTCATAGAGATCATAAGACTGTCAACAAAAGGATTAGAAGGACATTCATATTTGAAGCACAATTCGATTATGACTCTGCCCAATAGCCATCTACATAAATTGATATAGGATTCTGTTGGGCCGCGAATTACATGTAACGTGCGACAACAGACTTTAGTTGGACATCTCCTACCTTCTTGTTTTACAAAGTTTTACAAGCCGGGTGGCACGTATACTGCTAGATGGCACCTGCCTATAGCACGGAACTGTACAGCACGTGACAGAAAATCTTATCCTTAATTTTTTAATTAATTTTAAAGTTTATTTTACTTCTAAAAATAATAAATAAATATATGTCGACATGGTCACGGTGTTGCTAGCACAGTCAGCACATGCCGGTATCTGATTACACAGAAACTCGGCTCCGCTCTTGGTTTGTACAATACATCCCCAGATAAAGATATAGATAAAGACCCTGCACAGGACAGATTTTTACTTCCTACGATACTTTAAAAGAACTAACTACCGCCTCAAACGTCTGGTAGCACCTCACTACAAAACGTGATCATCGACAATTGACAACATCGTCACAATTCGATCGCCAAAAGAAATACCCCCAAAATTTTAAAAAAAGCAAAGATAGAGAAAATAACCTGAAGGCCCGCACGGGAGGAGCGTGAGATGGGGTTCTTCTTGTCCTTGCCGTTGAGTCCTGGCTGCCTCGCTGATCAATCCCTTCGCTCCTTTTCCCAACATTTTCAACCGTAGAAGTAGATATCGATGGCTTCCCGCCGAGATCTATCTGTTGTTGAAAGCGGCGTTGAGGTAGAGGTTAGAAAAGAACGTCCCAGCTACAAAATGAGAGATCGGGGTGGCTCCAGTCGAAGTCCGATGGATAGCTTTTAGCTGCTAAGTGTGTTAATTGTTTATTCATTATTCATCAGACCTTCAGAAGATAATATACTCATAGAGCATATATCATAATATATTGAGTATAATTTCATATTGCATTAGTGTCCCTTAAAAATGGTGTTTCTCAACTGATCTAGGATTAGGGTGTTTATCAACTAATATTATTTTAAAGATCTACCAATGAAAATACAAAGCCATGAACAAGCAGATATAATAAACTCATATGCCTCATTCCACCGTACCACAACTTTTACACAAATTTATAGAAGGGATAATTGCGTATCAGTCCCCCAAAGTTTGCCGAAAAAGCTTTCCGCTGACGTACAGCGCTCGCACTCCACCACGTCGCATATTTTCGCTTTTCGGAGGCTAAAACACACGACTGTTGCTTTAGGGGAGCCCGGGCGGCTGATATGCAATTATCCTTTTATAGAACCCTAACACTCATAAAAATAAGATGCATGAGATAAAAAGCATATTTGGCACGAAAAATGGAAGAACTAGTCATTGTTGAAATCTTTCCTATACCTTTTACAGTAAGTGTTTGGTAGATTCACAAAAACGCAACTATAAATTTTATTAAAAAAATTCGTTTACCCACACACGCATATATTATACATATATATAGTATTTAACTTAAAAGAACGAGATGACTCCTAGACGTTAAATTAGAAAAAGACTCAATTGCACCCAAGTGGCCTACATCATTCCATGCCCACTTATGAGACTAAAGCAACATCAATTTGCCAGAGAATATAAACCAAACAGTAAAGATTGAAATGCAGATTTTCCAGCTATATATATTGTTGATAACGGCATGGAGAAGACATAGTATGCACAAAAGCAAACAAAATGAACTACACCTCTTGGAATCAACATTGTCTAGTGATAATTGAAGAAATAACTAAATGAAAGACTACACTTATGGTCTATATTGACAATGTAACTTGTTAGGATTCCACAAACTACGACTGAAATCAGATAACCCTCCAGATAAAAACAACCCGGTGGTCGTAGACTGCGATGCATAAAGACAGAACATACAACTGGATTGAAGTCTTGACTTCACCAAGAAGAGATGATTGTAAAAATATTAAACGTTCGCATTTACATCATCGTGCCGATATCTGAAGCATACCAAGGTTCCAAACAACATTCAAATTGAACTATGTATCGGAAGCAATGTCGGCATTCTCCTCTGCCTGCCCATCCTTCCCGATGTGAAAACCCTCAATCTTTCGAGCTACATCATTCACTCCAACTTTTACTTTCCCTGATGTGCCATTTGCATCTTGAGGATCACTCTCGTCGAAGGTTAGTGGACCTGTCTGCCATATTCTGATTGTTCCATCCTCAGAACCTGAAGCATAGGATTCACCGCCAGGAGAAAATCGAACACAGTGTACTGGGCCATGATGGCCTTTGTTGCATGCTGCATTGAAAAGACAAAAATGAAAAATAAATTTCAATCACTTTAAAGTAACTGCCTGCCTATAGCTATCATAAATTGATGTCAGCACTGAATACCATAATTACTAATAAACTTGTGACATAATGCTAATCTACATTATCATAAGCAATAACACATGTATCTAATCGGTTCTTTCTAGTGTTTCTACACATCATAAACTGATCCGTCAAAGAGTACCAGAATGGGATTCTGAACTACAGTACAACCAATATATATATAAGCAGTAGTACATATTACATTTATATTATGCACCAACATATCACAATTCTCAATAAAAAGAATCAGCATATGACCTGCTATGTTTTGTTAACCTCACCCTAACAAAACTTAATGCAGTGTAATAACAACTAAGTTTCCATGTGGCAATTCTAAAAGTCAATAGCACCATGCCAAAGAAATCGTATCTGGAGTAGTAACAGAATGGCAGCTAAACATACTTATTACCTACCTCAGGTTCAAGGATTACATAGTAGTCAGGTGGATATCAGCTCAAGAATTGGTGGGGTAAATTTTTATTGTCATATTGTACCTTATTTGAAGGTTTAGCGGGAGAGGCACATTAAGTGAGAATATAATTCAGAGAATCATATGAATGCGAAGAGCTTTAGCTGGAAACAAGGCTGCATGCTGCAAACTACTGATGATGCTGTACGCTAGATATTTAATCAGGCAGAAAATGGCAGCATAGACATGACTTGTAATAATTATTATACTATATACTAAAATAACCCCGGGTTGCTACAGTATTTACTGTTCAGTGAACAGTAAACACTGTAGCAATATCGGAAATTGTTTTTTTTATAAATTTTTTTTTTAAGTTTAAGAGTATTTTTTTGAAAAAAAAAAATCCATTATAAAAATTATATATTTAAATGATATCTAAAACTTTTATTTTGAAAATTTTTGTAAAAAATTCTTTTAAATAGATAAAGTGTAACGGATTAATTTGAAACAAATTTTAAAACTACTTTTGAAACCGTTAATATTTGAAATCTAATAGGCCGAAATAATTAGAAACTTTAAATATAAAAGTTGGAGGTTTAGGTGAGATCTATAAATTTTATGCTAAATTTTTTTTCAACAAATATTTTAAATTAATATTTTGGGGCTTCTAAATGTAACGGATTTTAAATTATAGATGTTATGTGAATCTTGTCTTACTAATTATTGAAGAGAACATAACACATTTCAGTTTTATTCTTTTTGTTATTTAAAAATTAATACCGTTTGATATGTAAGATTATTTAATTTAAACATAAGGTCGTATAACTATAAATATCGTATTTGAACATTTGTGTCTCTTTTAGTGGTGATTGTTGTCTAGTGGACATTTTTTTTCAAGTCTTTTCTAAGAAATTATAAAATTACACTAATCAATATCAGTAAAAAAAAATAAAATTTTAATATTTTTAGTTTAAATTTTTATTCCAAATTCTGAACGTAGTATCATTTCTTCCGAAAATTTCAAATACTAATATAATTTTTAATTTAATATTTTTTTTAACTCTATAAATATACCAAAAAAAAAAAAATCAATGACCGCAGCAAGCGCGGGCGTAAAAAGCTTGTCAAGTCGATGGAAAACTTACCAATTTCTTCACCAGTATAGAAGTCAAATAGGCGAACCCACATGTCTTCACCACCAGCAATGAACTTATTTCCGATTTTAGGTTCTAGTGAAGCTGATTCAACAGGGCACGGCATGTTATAACTTTTTACTAGCCCGAAACTGCATGGTAACAGGAAGGAAACTTTACTGTTGTTTACAAAAAATCATTCAAAATGATGCGGTAATAAGGTTATTAGACTTACTGATTTGCATCCCAGAACTTAACAGATGAGCCATCAGCAGTTGTAATGTACCGGCCATCTCGACTAACTTCGGCACTGGTCACAGGTGACTTGGTCTCAAGAGTTTGAACAATATTCCCACTTCTAACATCCCATAGCCTGCATGTTTTTCAAAACATATTAAACCAAACTAGAATCATGCTTTCATATAAGTTCATCTTTGCCATCCAATTCATTGTTCAAGCAAAATTCATTACTTTAGTAGGTCTAAAGACTTGAAATGTTTACAACAGTTCAACACGCACACGCAAATTGTCAAACAAGGGAACTCTAGAAACTATTACAAGGACCATACAGCAAGAAGAATTTTGGTCAGGCAAATCACTTGTAAACATGCATATGCATAAAAAATGTGTGTTTGGGTGATATGTACCGACCTAACACCCCCAATATCAGTACACGAACTCAGAATTGTTTGATCACTATGAAGCCAGGATAACGTTCTGATCGATCCAGGTGATTTATCAACTTCCCTTGGAGCTGCATCAGGACGATTCAAATCGAAAATCCGAAGAATTTTTTCAAATCCACCAGTTAGCAGCATTTGCATATCCTGCAACAGTATTACATTAAGCAAATTGGAAAATAAAAAAAGAGATGAGACTTCACAAAGAATATAGACAACATTATCTAGTTCTTCCGCGTTTGAGAAACAGTCTTCTCATTAAGGTACCTTGAAGAAGCTTAGTAACTAAACATCCACATAAACTTAACAAACGGTCTACTACTTATTTCAATTCATAAAAGTCCAAAAGTGCCACACCTATATGATGAGTACTTAAAAATGCATCTTATAGCTACGATTCATATGACAAACAAATAGTTGTAATAAACTACATACCTCAGAGAAGGCACATGCACGAACAATGTGCTTGTGTTCAAAAGAGTGTTGTTCATCCCCAGTTAAAGCATCCCATATTTTGCTGTACGGACGTAAATTGCATCAGAATGGTTGAATTCCGCACATAACTTAAACACTATCTAAGCTGTTTTGAGATAAACACTTAGCACTAGCTGTCAAAGAAAGATAGGTTCAAGAAACAAACATAATGAATAACAAAGTTCGGTTCACAACAAGAAAAGAACCAAATGCTATAACTGTATGGAAACAATAGTCAAATAAACACCTGACAAAAATCCTGTCAAGAAGTACAATGTCCATTTCATAAAAGAAGAATGACAATGTTCAACAATGGAACTACAGAAAACTCTTGTACAGGTAGTATGAAGTAGGACACTCAACACAAGAACAACGGAGAAACCTGCGCACATGTTTAGTTTCTTAAGGAAGCTTTACACTTTGCAGACTTCAATGCACAGAACTACTAAAAGATAATTTAACAAGACCTACTTCACATTGAAGATCTTACTACCTTGTTGTGCTCACATTTTTTCGGACAGATAAATCAAGGTCGGAGTCAATTTATCATCTGGCATAATGATCCGACACACTCAATTGAAGCTTCAAATATGGTGCATAATTTGATTAGACCTATATCAAGTCTAATTAGATTTAATCCAATTCAGTTCAGATAATGCAGAATTGACATACTGTTGCTAAATTGATGATAACACAGATTATACATGTCCGAATTATGAGCAACCAATTTTGCATGAAAGCCAACTCGATTCCGGACCATCATGTAAAATTTCATATTAATTGGAGAATATTTACTTGATGAAATATATTTATGAAATCGGTTCAGAGTTGGCTCGGCTCAGACTGACCAGCACTCAATTCGGATATTATAACTTTTTGTACACATATCCGAATAGGCTCAAACCAATTTTGTATGAAAATAGACTCATCAAGGTACCTCTGTACAAAATCTGAGCACGTTTGGATCAGATTTGGATACGTTTCTAAATTTTCAAAATACTGGCCAGTAATAAAGGCAGTACAATAAAGGATGCAGTAATTTCGTCATTATAGCAAACGTTACAAGACCAAATATACTGGTCGATGGTTGCTGTTGTAAGGAATTAAAGCTTGATAGTGCAACAATTAAGCTTCCTATTATAAATTATACCCAGCACGAAATTGCTCATTAATGCAGCAATTTGAAACGATAAAATGATGGAGAAATAAAAGTAAAATGTCTATAGAAATTCACAGGCAATATGTAACTCCTGGAGACATAAATAGACTTAAATTTCCTCTGAATTAAGTCTTAAAAAAAAAAATCTATAAAGAGGACAAAAATCTGAAGAAGAGGACGGTAGAGGGAAGGACATAGAAAATTCACACAAATTATAGAATTTTGGAGAGAGATAAAGAAAGAAACGGAGTAGGTGAGAATATCCTATAGGCTCGCTGCTTCTTGCTCTAGTGCTTCTCTATTCTCATGAGATTGTTTCTTCAACGGATTCCGCCTGATATCGTTACTCGGACTGAAAGCGAAGCACCAAGGGGAAGAGATAAAGCTCCATGCTTTAAGCCTTTATATGGGCTTCATTTTATTTCATTTATGTTATTTGCTATATATAAATATGTTACATATGATATGAGGATTTATAATCTTTTGTTTGCGATATATATATTCAAATGTGTTAAATATGTCCTTGCATACATTCATTTATGCTATATATTTATGTGTTAAATGTATAGTTTCAAATTTGATAAATCCAATGAGTTTCTCGAAATAATTATATTTGTATGAATTTTATATTTGTTAAACATAATATTTGCATGCTCAAAATGTGTTGATTTAAATGAATAAATTGCATGCTATATATTAAAATTTTTCCTAAAATCAGAGGTTGCAAATATATGCGTAATTAAAGACGAGGTCCGATAATATTTTAAATATTCTAAAATCCCACTTTCACAAAATGGCACGCCCGGTGGGACCTCGTCTTCCACTTTCACCGGGCGTGCCATTTTTGTGAAAGTGGGATTTTAAAATATTTAAAATATTGTCAGACCTCGTCTTTAATTACGCATATATATGCAACCTCTGATTTTAGAAAAAAATTTCTTTTATTAATTATTTTGCTCATACTGAATTTAAAAGTTCAATATAAAAATAATAACTTAATTGAACATGGTTTATATTCATGTTCAATTATAGTAAACTATGAATAAATATGATCAACATGATTAAAATAATATATGTGATGGAAATAAAATTTTGAGGCATGACATACGAGACATAATCTGGAAAGCATATAATACATCATATTTTAATGTAATTCATGAAAAATATAAAACATTATACACGCTACATCATAAAAAAAATGTTGAGGAAAGGAGAAGCCCTTTTATATTATATGATTCATATTCGATGACTGCAGGAAGGACAATCTCTTTCTCAGCTGCCTCTTCACCTGTAGCTAGACGTTGCCTAGCTTCTATCTCTTCCTTGAAAGCAAGATCTCGGCACCGTTTCTGTGTTGCTAGATTTTTTATTCTCTGTAGCTCTCTGCAGTTATCTCCGCACCCTCTCTCTACAGCCCTCTCTCTCTCTGTATCGTCCTTAGCAGCACCTCTATGTGTTGTCCTCTTTTTTCTTCAAATATGGGTCTATTTATAGATATTTTAGACCTTTTCAAGAAGAATTTAAGTCCACAATCAGTTACAAACCTGATGGGCAGATTTATTCACGGCGATTAAAGTCTATTCATTTCTGAACAGTTACAAATCTCATGGAAATTTCTACAGCCACTCTGGTTTTATTTCTCCATCATATTGCAGTTTCATATTTCTGCATTAATGAGCAATTTCGTGCTGGGTATAATTTATGATAGGAAGCTTAATCGTTGCACTATCAAGTTTTAATTCCTTACAACAGCAACCATCGACCAGCATATTTGGTCTTGTAACGTTTGCTATAATGACGAAATTACTGCATCCTTTATTGTACTGCCTTTATTACTGGCCCATATTTTGAAAATTTAGAAACGTATCCAAATCTGATCCAAACGTGCTCAGATTTTGTACAGAGGTACCTTGATGAGTCTATTTTCATACAAAATTGGTTTGAGCCTATTCGGATATGTGTACAAAAAGTTATAATATCCGAATTGAGTGCTGGTCAGTCTGAGCCGAGCCAACTCTGAACCGATTTCATAAATATATTTCATCAAGTAAATATTCTCCAATTAATGTGAAATTTTACATGATGGTCCGGAATCGAGTTGGCTTTCATGCAAAATTGGTTGCTCATAATTCGGACATATATAATCTGTGTTATCATCAATTTAGCAACAGTTGTCAATTCTGAATTATCTGAACTGAATTGGATTAAATCTAATTAGACTTGATACAGGTCTAATCAAATTATGCACCATATTTGAAGCTTCAATTGAGTGTGTCGGATTATTATGCCAGATTATAAATTGCCCCCAACCTTGATTTATCTGTCCGAAAAAAATGTGAGCACAACATACCTCAGCGTCCCTTAGCATAACTAAAAAAGAGAAGAGCATACGCTGAAAAATCGGCAGAACCAGTGGCAGCACGCAAGGCATTTGTATCAAGGCAGCAACTCCACACAGCCCCTTTATGTCCTTCAAATGTGCCAATCCAATCTCCCGTCTCACCATTCCTTAGCATCGGACTGGAATCTATACACACACGCACAACTTGTTAGCGACCAAGTTATATATGAGATTCCTCTTAGCAGTTAGGAGGCATGGCAAAGTAAAGCAACACAGAGAGTAAGCATATATGCCACCATTCAAGTCAGATTCATCATTTATGTGTAAGCAATCAACAATGTCTCCAGAAAGTGACATAATGCATGAGACTCTGCACTACAACCATTATAATCACTCACTGTTTTACCTGTCCACTACACTTGTCATCCTACTTTCATGTGAATGGTTCATAAACCAATCAGAGCACATCGATAAGACGAGAAAGTTACCCAAGCAGAAACTATGCCAATAACAGTCACTGAGACATGAAGCCTGCATGCAACAGATTTGCACAAGACTCAGCATTCCAACAATTACCATCAGTCATTGTTTCAGCTGTCCATTACACTTGTCATTCTACTTAAATGTAAAATCGTTCACAAACCAATAAGATCAGTGAGACAGTTACCCAAGCAGAAACTATGTCAATCACAGATACTAAGACAAAAAGAGATGAAGGCTGCATGCATCAGTGTTGCCACAGACTCAACTCCAGCATAGCTGGATTCAGTTGCACAGGAGATGAAAATCTTAGAAATCATGACCTAATATGCTACTCCAGAGTTGCTAACCAACGACTCTCACCCATTCCAATTAAACAAAGGAAAAAAATCCTCAGCATAACCAAGCTAAGCAGGAACCATACAATAAACAAACTATAGAATAATAGCTTGTCGAAGCCATTCAGGCATTATAACTCTGCCACTCAAACTTCTTTCTGTTTTCTTTATTTTCCTTGCAGCGTAATTCTAGCCTAACTTAATAACTTCCGAATTGATAGCTGTATGGATACATTTCGGGAGAAGCATGAAATCCAAATACTAATGTGAGGTTTGGTTTTATGATGATAACGTGAATACAAGTGGGAATACTACAGTATCGTAAGTGAAATTTAACCTTGCTTCATTCAACAAAGAAATAGGAAAAAAAAATGATATCCTCACTCCTTACCGTGGCGGTACTCGGAAATCAAAATCTCACAACTACTGGAATCTCATTCCCACTGGAATTTGAATGATTCCGAAATTTCCTCCAGTTGAAAACTATCAATCGGAATGGGCAGTTAAGACTCCCATTCCTGACAGGTAAATACAAACCAAGCATGCTACAAGTACCATTTCCTATAACTTGCTAAAATCCATTTAGCAAGATGGAGCAATTATTGAACACAAATAAACTCCTACGCCTATGAAATATATCAAAGAAAAAAAAAATCACATCAAATACGACACATAAATCGATGAGATGATCCCTAACCCTTGCTGGCGCTAATCAGAAAGAAACCATCGGGCGTTATAGGGCTGTAGAAAAGATCAACTACGGGGCGCGAGTGGCCATGGCAAACCAGCGGCACCGCGACCTTGCGCTTCTCCATCGATCAAGAAATAGATCCCGCGAAACTACAATCAATCTAGTCGTGTAACGATCGAGATTCAAAAATTGATAGTTGTCTCCGCCGATGAGTAATGCCGCCGTGCCGCCGGCGCCGGTGAGAGTTAGGGATGTGAAGGGATTGGTCTGTACAAAAGGGATGGAGACGTCGTGAGTTTCTTTCTCCGCTTTTTGGGGCTAGCCCGAGCGTCGCAATATATACTCGCCCTCACTAGTTTGCAACTAATTACCGTGTGAGCCATTGATTGTGTTAGAAAAAAGTGAAACCGCCAACATCAGTTATACTTGTGTGTAGAATATTAGCCCATCCGTGGGCCTCAGCTCTTTCTGGCCCAACCTATTTGTTTCGGCCCAAATGACAAATCGTATAATAATATGTCAATAATAGCAACAAAGGGGAAAATAATTCAGTTTCTTTTATTTTTTATTTTCTCCTCAAGTTGTGTGGCTTGAGCCTCACATTGTAGTCCCCTTGGAGGTACGTAGTGTTAACCAATATTAGAAAAGATTCTAAGATAATGTTTGGTTGATAAGTTATAGTCTCAATAGGTATTAGAATCTAAATGCAGTGGAATTAAAATAAAAAGAACTAAAAGTTGTATAATATTTGATATATCATAAAAATTGGACAACAAATTACTACTATTCCGATCTATTTTATACAATTATTATAATAAGTAAATTCATCAGTGGTTTCTAACATATTCCACTAATCGTCTAACATTTCCATTTGAACACGTCCAAACATTTACATTTGTATTACACCCTATAAATACAGTTTATGGCCTTAAATTAG
The DNA here is from genome assembly GCA_002076135.1 of Xerophyta viscosa. NCBI lineage: Eukaryota > Viridiplantae > Streptophyta > Magnoliopsida > Pandanales > Velloziaceae > Xerophyta > Xerophyta viscosa. The sequence goes on along the minus strand of MJHO01000005.1, from coordinate 2,717,132 downwards.
AAAATATTTACTTAACAAAACGAAAGCACCAGCAAACCATCATATGAGCCTTGGGCTAAGTACTTCTTCATTAGACCTAGTACAACTAGTCAAATGTTGAGAGGGGCCTATGCAGGCCCAATGCGGATGAACTGTTCATTCTCTATTTTTTTCCCCCTCTTAAACACAGGAACATTCTGATTTTGAATAGGATGAGCGAGCTTCCCAGGGTGGGGGTTGATTTCAAAGCTATGCTTTTTTTTTTTTTTTTTTTTTTTTTTTTTTTCTGCTGAGAGTTGGGAGAAGAATCTATTTTCCACTAATATGGGAGTTCCAGCGATCCAGACAAACTCGAAGAACAGTATTATTCTATACATACTAGTTGTATACTATACGATATACGGATATTATTTATATTTTTTATTTTATATAGATTAACATATATTTTACTAAAATATTATATTTTATTCGTCATATTTTATCAAAGTAATAACAAAAATCACATGACATATATAAATAATTAAAATTAAAATTAAAATTATTTTAAATATTTATTTAAAGAAGTGCTTATAACGTAATATATAATATAAATTATTTTATATTATATTTATGTCTTTAATATAAATTATTTAAAGAAGTTCATATTACCATATATGACGTCAAACTATTTTGATATCCAATTTTAGAAGTTCTTATAATCATCGAAATATGAAAGCTAATCTCATAGAAATATTCATGAGATTCTTTCCAAAAATATATAATCAGTATTGTATTAAATCTAAAGTTTAAGTGCATCTATAAATATATGTCAGCTCCATTGGACGTAATTAGATACTTTGTATTCCCTCATATATGTATATATAATAAAATACTCTTTGCATCTATTCGTACACATAGAAATTTTCGTCGAACCACGTAAATTTTTCAGCATTGCACTATTGTATTCGCATAAGTATTAACCCTTTCATCAAAGTGTAACAGCCACATATGTATTCGTAATAATAAAAAAGAACAGAAACTGGTGCAAACTGTCTTGATGTCACGAACGAAGCACAGTATATAGTATCTCCAAAGCTTGGTTAAGTATAAATGATGTTATTTATAGCTGTTGGCATCAGTACAGTTTGGGAAGGTTTTGGATGGACTTTAATGGCGTTCGCGTTTTGTTTAAAGAGTATGAACGAAAAACAAATTGATGAAGATAAAGATGAAGATGACGATCCTCCGTGTGTATCAACGAGTTCCAGAAGGAATTTGGCGGGCACCAAGCAAGTTGCACTCTTCTTCACAGGTTTACACTCTGCCAACAACAAGCAGCAGCATCAATTCCAACATCCAATACACTTTTTAAAACAGAAATCGACCAAGAAAGACCCAAAAAGAAGAGGATAAAAATGTAGTTTAGTCTTTGAACTTTACTAAAATGAATAGCTATAAACTTGAACTTTTAAAATGCTCGTTGTAATTTTAACATATGAAAAAACGTCCGTAATAATCTTACCGTCAGTTTACCAATCAATTACATAGTAATTTTTTAATTATTTTAATTTCTTTTTAAATTTTGTGAGGGACAAATGATAAAAATGTCCTATTGATTATGTAAAATTAGATAAATGAAAACAAAACTATTTAAGAGTACTTTTTGAAAATTTTAAAAAATTAAAATTATAAATTTGATGTATCTATAACTTCAAAATTCGAAATTTTTATAAAAATATTTTTAAATAGACTTAATGGATGTTTTTCACTATTTTTAACATCTATTAGAAGTATTTTTTTTTTGAAAATAAAAAAAAAAAAGTTGTAAATTTTATCAAAATTTATAATTTTCGTATTTGTAATAGGCGTATATGCACGCAGAAATGCTAGGCTCCACAATGTTGTCCCAAAGTTTTCAAAGAATCATGCATGAGTTCAACTATATGCTATTAAAAACCAGAACTATTTGATGTTCAAACTGAGTTGAAGTTTCCACATTATTATGCATGAGCTCGAAATTTTACCGTTCAAAAATGAAATATTTGACATTTCAAACTGAACTATAGTTCTCCCAAAAATCGTTAATGAGTTCAAAAGTGAATCACGTGATGAAATTTGGGGATTTGTTACCTCTGGACTACTTGAAGAAACTCCACTACGAGAACGAGAAAAAAAAAAAAAAAAAACTCTTACCGGGCGAACTCGATGTTAATTACGGAAGCATCGGTGCTGGCGATCATCCGGTACGCGGCTGTGGACAAAATCATCGTAGTCGCATTGCTGGAAGGCAACGAGTCGAGTGCACTCGCCAGGTTCACTATCTTAATCTTGATCGTCTGCCCGGCCACGCACGCCCCTGCCGTCGCTGAGCTGAGGCACCTAACCAGATACTCCCTTCCGCATGATGCCCCATTGTCCCATATTCCCTTCGCCGCTGCTGCGAACGTGCTGCCCGCCGGGAACTGCCCCTCGTCGCTCCCGTAGCACACCGTTGCTGCAAGCAATTGGTAATACATATTTTCAGGTCAGTAACAGCCAACTGATGCGGCCTGTAATGGGGATGTGCCCGTAACTGCGTGTTTACAGCGATTGCGGAAAAGCTGATGGCTATAACTCTCAGTACTCCATGTCTGATCCAGAGGCGAACGACAGGTCGGAGTTTTACTCTCCTGCGCGCACCTGGGTTTAAAAATGGTCATATAGGTGTGCTTAGAAAACTGTGATCCGCGAATTAGCGGAGACTCAGGAAAAAATTTCGCCTCGTTATCTCAAAAAAAAAGCCAACTGATGCGGCACTATTTTATTTTATTTTTTTTTGGAGTATCAATACACATATTTTAATTTTTCTTCATAATCTATTATTTAGCTCAACACAAAAAGAGATCATCCTATACCCAGCCAAAACCATCTGTTGCAGGTAGGAGACAAGTTTATACATCCGCCAACAGAATTTTATTCTCACTAGCAAGGCAGGATGAAAGTCGAACAAAAAATAATTAGACTTGTGTATGCGACAAAAAAACGTACAGGAGATCCTAAAATTCACCCTGATGTAACATGAAGCGACTATATGCTGCTTAAAACTGAAAACTTGGGTGATTTTAGGTGAACTTTTGGGAGCTCTACAGAGTACTCATACAACAAATCTTACGTAAGTATGGAGGGCCGTAGTAGGAGGCAGTTCCAACGTCGGCGAGAGAGAGAGGGAACATCGAAATAGCTACAATAAGAGCTACTACTGATAATAAAGAACAGGGGTGGTGAGAAGGTGTCTTCATGGCTTCCAAGAACTTGGTGAATTGTATTCTCTCTTGATGATCAGTATATGAACGTTTTGGGTGTATATATAAATAGTAGCAGATGCCCATGTATGTATGGTCAACGGCTCGACGGAATACCTCATCAATTTTTGGTCAACGTCTTCGTGATTCTGATAAGTGATTGGATCTGGAACCAAAGGGAGGCAATTGAACGGTCAAATGGCGGCGTATCGACAACCATGGCCATTCATGACTAAAACTAATAACTTTTACAATTCTTTGAACATCAGATAATCTACCAGAAGATGCATGAATCCTACACCCATTTGGCAACTGGAGCCTAAGTTAACATTCACCCCGTGACCGATGAACCACAACGCACCTTACAATGATCTCGGATCTGAGTTACGTGCCTAGCTAACTTCGTGATTAACTTTTAGCTTTTTTTTTTGGTTTTTATTTTTGAGAATAAGATATTACTTGTACAGAATAAAATATAATTTGTGATCAGCTTTAACTGACTTACATAATAGAGTGATTGCGTACAGTACCAAAAGAAAGTAGAAGAAGCAGAATTGTATCCTAGAAAAAAAACAAAAATTACCATACAAAGTAGAAGTTACGGCAAGGGTAAGAGACGACAACATCGATCAGTCTCGTCGCCGATGGAGCTGTAAAAGCACATCTTCATCTGTTCCCCAGATGCCCGCAGGAGAGTAAAACTCCGGCCTGGCATCCGTCCCCGGACCAGACATGGAGTACTGAGAGTTACCCAGCCACCAGCTTCCCCGCAGCCGCTGCAAACACGCGACCACGGGCACATCCCCATTACAGGCACCCGCAGGAACCCGGGCGCTCGCTTCCTGAGGCGAGCGCCCCGGCCGAATGACCCACGGGCGGAGGGCAACCTGAAAATATAGTTACAACATAGCTTATTGAAGAAGACCAGTGTGTACAGGGGCAGCCTCCAACGTAGACTTTTGTTGTATGATTGATAAGCATAACAGCCTGGAGAGGGACTGGCTGACCGAAGCTTCCACATGAGTGTGATGTCTTTGAAGAAAAAAAAAAAAAAAAAAGAATAAATAAATAAAAAGAAAAAGAAACTCCATAAATAAATTTTAGACCAAGTCATTGGAAGAATGGAAATCTATATTACTTGGACTCCTCGATTAACTATATTGGAAAATACTTAACATCACGCACGCACGCACGGATTTACGCGCAAGAAAATATATTTTTCACGTCCGTCCGTGATGAATTATGTGCGCGCATACGTGACCTCAACATTGTGCAACTCTTTCGCACCGGACACACCTCATATAGATGTGACATTTACAAAGAGTTTCTGAATAATTTAATACGATCCTTCAACTATATCACAAAAATTAAAAAAAAAAGTTTGATTCACTCCGTGATGGCCGTGATGGATACAGCACATCAATTGACTCACAAAAATTATCCTCACACTGATGATGGTGCAATGTTCCTTTAGATGATGAAAAAGAAAGAAAAAAAAAGATAACTTCGTGAAACAAATTAATAATGCTGCGTTAAATTCATGTGCGTTGCATTGTTTCATCATGTACTTTTTTAGGATAAAGCTCAGATACTTACAAAATATCTAAGAAAAAAAAAGACTATTGAGCGGTATTTTTTTTTTTAAAAGGAATAGTCATTGTTTATCCTTTTTTTTGGGTCATTTTCTATTTAGACTTATGTTAATAAATTATAGGAAAATTGCGTTTCAGCCCCCCTAAGTTTGGGATCGCGCGATTCAGCCCCCCGAAATGCCACGTGGCGGCACGCGCGCGCCGACGTGCCGCCGCCACGTCGGCGGGGAAACGCGTTTCGGAGGGCTGAAAAGTCAAAAATGGGAAACGGGGGGCTGAAACGCAATTTTCCCATAAATTATTTTGTAGTTTATATTGTTAATTAATACAAGCCCATGTATAACCGTGTTGACTGTTTAAATAGTAGTTAAATATAAAATGGCTGTTTCGTTTGGCCCAACTTAGGCGGGCTGGGCGGACAAAGCAAAATTCATGCTGCGTTACTGCGTAGGTGGGCCTGTGGCTACAGCTTTCTTCCCAGGCTCTTATGTGGGAAAATTTTACAATGCCCAGGCATAAGTTCAGTTACTAAAACCGAATCCACTAAAATTCCTATATAATTTAAAGATTTTTTCTTTAAAAAAAAAAAGTTGAACTGTAAAGCTTTTCAGAAAAATAAAACACAACTTTGTAGTTTAAATTACTTCTAAAAAATATCAAAAGTATTAGTATAAATAATAATTTATTTATGTGTAGTAATTTTGTCTATTTATTAGATATTGAAGTACAAATATTATTTTTATTTTTCTGAATAATTTTGTTGTTGAATTTTTTTAAAAATAATAGTTTTGAATATAAGTTTTAGTAAAATTGGTGTGAATAATGGAGCATGGTAAACTTCTCCTTGTGTGTGACCTATAAAAGTCTGTTGATGCGTTCAACTTTGGCTGGTACCAACCAGCAAGCAACTCATGCATCACGGTTTATCATATATTCATAGACAACTCCAATATTTGACTTGTTTTCCGTTTGAGAAGCAAAATATTTAACTCGTTGATCTCAAGCTAATGGTTCAGAAGCTAATTGGGGTGGTGTATTTGACAAATTTTTCTATAGTTTTTGTTTTGTTTTTTATTTTTTTGTTTTACTATAAATGTTTCTTGCCTAACAGTGTGACAAGAAGTTAACTCCATAAATGTTTCTTAGCTGCTTTTAAACCAAGCTAAAGTTAAAAGAAATTTTAACTTCGATAATTAATTGGATTTAACGAAGGCTGTAGCCCATGATTTACGGTGATAGTTTTTTCCGATATTATATACCATTGTTAAGCTGTATCATTATGATTTCTTCTTTTTTTTTGTGAATTTAGATTCAACTTTACCATATATTTAGTCTTCCTTCTTTTTTTTTGTAATAAATTTATATATTTTTTAATTTTTTATTTTTTATTGTGGCCTATAATGAAATGACGGTATACGCTCACTATGGCTAATTCATTTTTATCGCTATTCGCAGATCACTATTTCGCCATCGCCTAATATCTATACAAAAATAGAATTTGTGAATCTGAACAGAAGAACCAAGGGTGATTGTTAGGAAGAGTTATGTTATACAATAGTCATAATTGTTGTACTATTTTGAATATTCTCTATCATATAAGATGGAAAAACAATACGATTAGTGATCTCAAGAGGAGAATTTAAGAGTGCTAAAAAGAACGATAAACAGATTGCCCGATGATAAGTCGCCGTTGACGTCGAAAGGAAGCTAGATTCCGTTGCACCAGATGGAATGCATGAGCATTAGTTCGGGAACGACGACACACTACAGTGACAGATTAGAAGCACTTGTTTGGCTGCCTAAAACCACCCTGTGTTTTGGCATCTTTGAACAATCCCACACGACTGTAACACCTATCCATGTCCTATGATCACAAACATAAGAGAGGAGAAACGAATTTACATGGAATTTTGCCGAAAAAGTCGGGCTAAATCCATGGTCTTATGATCTCGAAAAACTGCACATTGGAGGTGGATACGATGATGCATCCAACACAAACATATACATATCAAATAGTAGGACTGGGTTAGCCCACATTGTTCGGGTAGATTGGGTTGGACCGGCCTATGCACCTGGCTTGACTTGACTCATGACCTGTCGATTTGGCTGGTAACTCTAGTTCGGTTCAGACTGTCTATACAATGGGGGTCGAGTATTTCCGAGTGTGCCATAAATAGAGCTGCTAGTAGCGAACTTTTTTGGCATCTCTATCTATATTGCATTACGTCGCACATGGTACTGTGTCATGAACCACTCTTTTAGTGCTTTCGCATTGTGTCATGAACGACTCTTTTCTATAACAATGTTACAAAAACAGCAAAACCGGTATTACGATCTAGTGTTCAGGAATACAAAGATTCGATGGTGGGTCATACGTTATTGTGGACTGGGGCTATAAACTTTTCAAATTCGTAGAGTCACTATTCTCTATGCTAACATTAGACCCCCACTTTCATGTCATCCACTTAGGAGGGGTTAAGTTGCCAACAGGGATGTAGCGATCAGAGGAAGGAGTTGCCACGTGGCAGGCGGTTGTATGAAAGCGGGCCCCAGCAGGAGAGGCGGGTTGGGTTTTTTTGTTTTTTTTTTTTTGAAAGAGGGAGTGGGGAACGGAGGGACTCCGTCTCCTTCCTCCCCTCCGCCTCCGCAGCGTCTCCCTCATCAACCTACGAGATCACACAACAGAGATCAAACCAGAATTTGTTTGCAATTTAGATCTGCAAAAGAGAGAACGTTCGCTTGTTATATCTGTATTCAAGCATTGTTTTGATATAACAGCGAAGGGAGCCTTTGATCCAGGTAGAGCAAATAATCTTTATATATATATATATATAATTTGACAATTCTTATATGTTGAATATGTTGAAAATGGTCGGATGTTTGTGTTGATTTGTTTGTTCAATATTTTTTATTATTATTATGTGACATTCTGGGAACGCCATGGTCTTATGGTGCTGAGTCATTTGTGGAATCCAGTGCTCATGCTGGTATCGTCGATAAATTAGCATATTTGATGATTCCTGTATATATATATATATATATATATATATATATATATATATATATATATATTGTTCTTTGCGGACTACTTATGGATTGATAAATGCATGCCGCTGCGTAATTCATTTAGGTGATGCATGTATAAGGAGCAAACATCAACAATAATATGAGCAAATTTACAACAACAATGTTCCTTGCATTAAATTTCTGAAGTTGTGACAAAAAAAAGTATATAAAAAAAGCCATCGCCAAAAAAAAAAGGTTAACACTGAGTAGCATCTCTCAGCGGTTTATTTAGCAGCTAAACTTATAAGTCGATTTAGCAGTTTACTTTAGTTTAGAGGATCGCTTTCCACGTTGTACGGAATGTTTATGCAGCTTAGTAAATAAAAACCATGGTTTATGTTAACTTTAAAGGCATGAAGCTGATAGTTTGAAATTTCTAAGCATTATTCTGTTTTATACCAGACCTGATCGTTCAAGAATGTTTTTTCAGAAATGGATCATATTAGGGCTCCGTTTAGAGGCATTGTAGAGGATGTAAAGGGCAGAGCTTCATGCTATAGGCATGACTGGGCAGCAGGATTCCATTCTGGCATCAGGTGTAATTTTCATTACTCCTAATTATTCAGCAGATGCCCCTTTCGCTTATGCCAATATTGTTGATGTTATTCTGTTGAAATATAGGATATTGGCTCCCACCACCTACATCTTCTTTGCTTCTGCTCTTCCTGTCATTGCTTTCGGTGAACAATTGAGCAAAGATACCGGTCAGTAAATATCACTTATATATATATATATATATATATATATATATATATATATATATATATTCAGTGAACTGCTATTTTCATGTGACTACGTTCAGGTTGTCCGCTGAACAAAATTTTATAAATTGGATGCTAGGTCTTCATTTCTTCAGTTAACACGTTTAAAGAAATTGCTCACTTGATAATAATTATGTTAACTGGAGTGCAGATGGTTTGCTAAGCACAGTAGAAACTCTGGCTTCTACAGCTATTTGTGGTATTCTTCATTCTTTACTTGGTGGCCAGCCGATATTGATCTTAGGAGTAGCAGAGCCCACAGTGATTATGTATAGCTACCTGTACAGCTTTGCCAAAGGGCGGGCAGATATCGGACCACGATTGTTCTTGGCTTGGACTTGCTGGTAAAGAAAATTAGATGCCTATTTCCTGCATGACTCTTAAGTTTTCATGTATTCCATTAAGTTTGAAATAGTGAATATTCTTCAGGGTTTGCATTTGCTATGCTATTTCTCCTCCTTCAATGCATGTGTAGCGATAAGAAGATTTCTTGCATGACTCTAAATTTTCATGCAACCTATTGATGTTGTAATATTGATTATTCTTCAGGATTTGCATTTGGACAGCTACTTTGCTATTTCTTCTTGCAGCTTTCAATGCATGTGTAGTTATAAGTCGATTTACGAGAATTGCTGGAGAACTTTTTGGGATGTTGATCACAGTTCTGTTCATTCAAGAAGCCATTAAGGTGCTCTAAGAACTAAAATTAAGTTTTGCTCAAGTAATTATCTCTAACAGAAAATTGGTTCAACTTATACCATAGGGAATGGTCAGTGAATTTAGGATACCCAAAGGTGAAGATCAAAGCGAGGCATCTTATCAGTTTCAGTGGTTGTATACAAATGGACTGCTGGGAGTCATATTTTCCGTCGGTCTTCTTTATACTGCATTGAAGAGTAGAGAAGCAAGATCCTGGAGATATGGCACAGGTCTTCCACACACTAAATGGATATTTTGTGTTATTTAGTGTTATTATCCCCCTTTGCAATGAGCTTGAATCTTTTAAGTGACACAGGATGGCTCAGGAGCTTCATTGCCGATTATGGGGTTCCCTTGATGGTTGTGGTTTGGACCGGGCTGTCATATGCAGTGCCTAGAGAAGTTCCTTCTGGGGTTCCAAGAAGACTCTTTAGTCCACTTCCTTGGGAGCCTAAGTCATTGCAGCACTGGACCATCGCAGAGGTCTGAAATTATTCTATCTTGTGCTTGTATGATACGTTTATGATACTACAATGAACATGACGCATGTTTCCTTCACAAACAATATTCAAACGGCTAGAGTCAGATGGCTCCGTTAACTTCAGGAGTTGCACACCCTTCTTCCAGATAGTGGTACTTAGCCGCTAACGTTCTTAGTGTTTAAGTAGCTTAGTGATAAGATTCCAAAGACATCCTTTTTGTCCTGACTCTTGATAATTACAGCACTTCTATTTTGCTAATTATTCTTATAGATATCGTCTAGTCCGGCCGTCATCAATCCTAGAAACTGAGTCCTTGCTCAGTGTAATTTTTGCAATCCTAAGAATCCAAATACGTGTTTTTTCCCGAGAATTGAAGAAGTTGTATTTTGTTAATTATTCGTATGGTTTCCCTTCTATTTCCAATCTTCATCAATTATACAAACTGTAAGTCCTTGCTCAATGTAATTTTTGCAGGATCTGCTGTCAGTTCCTCCGGCGTATATTTTTGCTGCAATAATACCTGCTATTATGGTTGCCGGCCTTTACTTCTTTGACCACAGTGTTGCTTCACAGATGGCTCAACAAAAGGAGTTTAATCTAAAAAACCCATCTGCTTACCATTATGACATCTTGGTCCTTGGAGTCATGGTACCTTGTACATAGTATATACACATCTTAAATGAAATCTTTCTCCAAGTTCCTACAGCTGTTATTTTACACATTGTCATTTCATGTAGGTTTTAATTTGTGGGTTGCTTGGTATTCCTCCTTCAAACGGGGTTCTTCCACAGTCGCCCATGCATACCAAAAGCCTAGCAGTTCTTAAGAGGCAGGTTAGCAAGTTAGAAAGAATACATAAATTCATTTCTTCTAAAACCATGTCATGCTTTAATATAGCTGAGTATACTTGGTGCAGTTGCTGCGTAGGAAGATGGTTAAGACTGCCAAAGAAGGTATAAAGCTCCACGCTAGCAACTCTGAAATATATGGCAAGATGCAAGAGGTTTTCATATCAATGGATAAGGGCAATACCGTAAGTCTTTGCTAACAGACAATTATTGTATTCAATCATTCTTTAGATGCCTTACATCTAGGCAAAGTTTTGTTTGAGTTATATAATGCTTGATAAATGCAGCAGCAAGATAACAATTATCTTGTTATGTTGTTGTCAGTGATGTAGTTTTCATTCAAATCAAAACCTTTTATATGCAGATCACATCAGTAGATAATGAATTAAAGAATTTGAAGGATGCAGTCATGGGAAATGGAAATAGAGGAGACTCGGAAGATCCATTTGATCCTGAGAAGCACATTGATGACCACCTACCTGTCAGAGTTAATGAACAGAGGTTAACTAACTTAGGCCAGGCTCTTATGGTTGGTGCTTGTCTTGGAGCTATGCCAGTGATTAGGAAAATACCTACGTCAGTACTTTGGGGTTATTTCGCTTATATGGCAATAGATAGCCTTCCTGGTAATCAGTTCTGGGAAAGGATATTGCTTCTGTTTGTCGCTCCACGCAGACGCTACAAGTGAGTTCCTTGCATATATTTTAAATTAACGAGAAAATTTCTTATGATATTAGTTGAATATACTATTTACTGACTTACTACATTTTGCAGATATGAGCTTTTTGTTTCCATTATATAGTATATCCAAGTTTTAAATTTTCAATGGATCATCTGACTGGAAAACCATCTTCGTCGTTTCTTTAGTGTCGAGCAGCTAGCTGTAGCACGGCGTACACTTTAATTTTGATCAATTATTGTGTGTGAAACTGAAAGAATAGAAAGTAATGAATCACTTAGAAACCTTTTATATTGTACTGAATTCTAAAAATAGCTTCTTGCTTATTTCATATTTTAGCTTTGGATGTGAGCCCTCTTTGGTGTGTTTTGCGTTCAACCTGCAACACTATCATTACGTGCCCTGACATATAGCATTTAGCAATCTTATTTGAAGAAATACTAATTCTATGTTTCCCAACATTACAAATCTGCAGGGTTCTAGAAGGTGATCATGCTTCTTTTGTGGAGTCTGTTCCGTACAAGCAGATTGCTGCCTTCACACTTTTCCAGTTTTTGTATTTGCTACTCTGTTTTGGGGTGACATGGATACCCGTCGCCGGAATTTTATTTCCCCTTCCTTTCTTCTTGCTTATTATCATCAGACAGTATATTCTTCCGAAGCTTTTCCACCCTCATGACTTATCACAGCTTGACGCGGCTGAGTATGACGAAATTATTGGTGCTCCACATAGAGGCCACAGCTTCCAGTATATGCAGGTATACAACTGTTAAAATGGTTACTTGAAATCACAATTCCTCAACTAACTTCTCAAAGTTCCCAAAGCGTCGTCAGTTTAGATATTACTCTTGGAAAGTCATGCATAGATTGTATGGCAGGGCTTATATATATATATATATATATATATATATATATATATATATATATATATATATATATAAGCGCGAATCGTTTTGTTTGGAGAAAAATTGCAAAGTCTGGCAGTTCTTGGAGATCCTTCCATAGGGTTGAAACCCATAAAATGTTCATCCTTGCATACTTGTTACTTACTAGGGTATACATTATTATCATCTCTAGTTATGTTTGTCTCTGCAGCATGACCCTTAAGTTCAAGATATTCTTAGTTTCATTTTTGTTTCTTTGATAAAAGTTCTGAAACTCAGTTCACATTAAAGAAAGTTAATGAACTTTCTTTAGTTTAAGATACATTCATCTCTTTTCTTTTTCCTTTTTTTTTTTAAAAAAAAAATTCTCTATTGCCTAGATTTTGCTTAATACATTAACTATGAATCTGTTTGCACACTGTTCAGGGAGGGGAAATATCGCCCACAAATGGTGAAAATAGTAGCGATGACGCATATGATTCAGAAATATTGGATGAATTTACAACTCACAGAGGAGAGCTTAAGCATAGATCACGAAGTTTCAGCGAAGATAGGTTTGCACAGGCAAGTATAGTTAGCTGTACTACGAGTATTTCTAGTCTCTTATATCCGCAATTCGCAAAGGCAATTCAAGTATTCTCAGGCCACCTTAGTGCAGTACAGAAATCAATTTCCTGTACTTAGTCATGGAAAAGGGCACTCTGTTACTACCTAGGATGGACTTCTAAGGATCCTAATAATTTTTAATTTTTTTTCAAATGTTGTCGCGTAAAAGTCTGTCGTAAGTGACCTACTTGTAGAAGCGTCGTAACAGATAAATTCACATATGGTAAACCAATATTCTACGAAGCAAAGAGTTCCAACATTTCAATCTAGATAGGTCAGAAGTGAATGTCTTAAGTTCGAATACGTGAAAGCTAACTGTAAAGGTCTGAAAAATTTATCATTTCTATATTTCATAGAAGACAATATAGACTTTCAAGCCAGTCAAGAAATTTTTCGATTGGTGGAATATGGATCGATACCACTTATAAATTTATTTGATAATAGTACATAAACGGACCGGTTATAACTAAAGTTTTTCTACGATAATCTAAAAAAAAACAACTATCATAAGTTGTTCTTGTCGACGCGAAGCATGTTAAGTTTAAATCTTGAGAAAGAAAAAATAAGTCAAAAAAATTAACCAAAAAAAAAAAGATATTTTGTTTTGCACACAATAAGGATGTCCTGTTATTACTCATGAACTAACTTGTTGATTGTAGGTTCATCCTGATCGAGAAAGCCCTCTGTCTGAGTAAAGAAAGGGAAACAACGTGAGCGGTGGGATGTATAGCAATCTGCAACCGATGCAAATGGAGGTGCGATCAATCGATCATCTACTGCTGGATGAGGAGAGGCTTCTTACAGATTATTGTTTGCGATCTTTCTCTGTTTTGGTATGTCAAATTGGATATTTAGGTAGAGAGAGAGGGGTTATCACGAGCTTCTTACAGATTATAAGATATATTCTTTGCAGAAGGAATAATATCGCCATTATCAGCTGCATACTGCTGAATACGAGTTACTTTTCTGGGGTTTTGTGGAAAATGCCTCTGCTTTTGAAAACTCTTTTAAATAATAATTTTTTTTTGAAATATTTACAAAATTACTTAAAAACACATGCATAATATATAAATATGTATATATAACTAAAGGGCTAGATGGAGATTTTGTGGTGTTTTATATCTCAATATAATTATTTAGTAGTTAAACTAAATTTTAATTATAAATAATAGTTATTATAAATATTATGTGGTTTATATTATTGTAAGAAGTTATAAAATCATTCCATCTGTTCTCATTTATATTTTTATATTATTTTCAGATTAGGTTCATTTTTATTTTGGATTTGTGTTTCTAAATTTTTTAAGACCAATTTTTTATTATTTTAAAAAATATAATATGTAATAGATCCGTATAATTGAAAAATAAAAAAATATTTTGTAAGTTGAAGTTAAAAAATTTCTAAATTTTACTTATTATAAATTTAAAAATAATTTTTAATTTATCGTACATGCATTGCGGATATATATATATATATACATATGAATATAATATAGATTTTGATGTGTTCTATATATTTTTACTAATAAAACAGTATTTGTAAGTAAGTATTTGAGCCTTGTAAATAATAATTTCGGAGTTCCAAAATATTGATCTAACAGTATTTTCTAAAAAAAATTATAAAGCACAGTAAAATGTATTAATTTAGTATTTAATTATTGCCCGTGAATACTCTGAGAATATACTTATTCATCAAACAGAAATGCCATTCATCATGCATCTCTCCCCCCAAATGTTATTGATTAAGAAATTATTACAAAATTGAAGTCATAGATGTGTAAATGCAGCAAGACAGGGTCATCTTATCTCAAGTCCAAAGCATCTGCAGACATCACATAATACTAGAAAAATGGTGTAGGAAACTCATAAATGATCTTTAAGAAGGTGCTAAAAAAAGAGAATGAGGAGGATACTCACTAGCAAGTTTCACAATCTATTTGCCATTCTTTTCATATATTATGAGGTAATTAATTCTCCAAAAATTTAATATTTAAAATTTAACAGTTCAAACTTCAATTTTGTAAAAAAAAAAAGGAATAATAGAAAAAAAAATACTAATAAGTATTGACAAGAAAAAAAAGATGGTGGTAAGATATTTTGAATTTGAGACCTATTGGATCAACCACTAGATTTTTTTTATTTTGACGTTCAACTCACATATATATACTTATGAACAAATTTAGGGTTGGCTACATCTACCGGTACAATTCTTAATGGCGATTTTAGCCAAGCTAACAGTGCATACTCCACGCGCTGTCTTGCTGATAAAAGTTACTATTTAGAATTGCAATCCGATTTTAGATCTATAAATATTAAAAATTTAAAAAAGTAATTAAAATTATTTTTAAATTACACAAAAATTCTGGTTATGTTAGTTATTATCTGCTCTAAAATAATGCATTATGTTAGGTTTTGAAAAAAAAAAAAAAAAAAAAAAAAAAAAAGAAGAAGAAAACTTCAAACGGACATGCCGCAGCCACACCATGTGATTCCTGTATCTCGTTAACCAGTTCTCGTTAAACAGCATAGATTGACAGTGACTTGCCAACTTCCAAGAGACGTCCCATGATCACTGACTTGGTCCGATTATAAGCTTAGGATCAAATAAGTCCTTTCTTTTCCTCTTTTTTTCATTTTCCTGTATTTTTGAATTTAAAGTTTATTTACAGGAAATTGTTCATGAAATCCTATTTACACCCATTATTTATGACGGTTATATCATCCTACATCCTGATTATCATTTACGATTGATCAGTATAAGTGATACACTTTTTACTTTTTTATCGAAGTACGATGCTAAATTACCGGCTTTAAAAAAGTACAAGCTCATGTGTTAAAACACTATTATAATTCAAATAGTTTGATGTAGCACCAAGTTTACCAGTGAGAAGTGCATCAACTGGAAAAGAGGCATAGGCCTGGGATTTTTAAATTTTGAAATAAAACAACATAAATTTGGAAAATTATAAGTCGGCATATGGATCCAAAAGGTCAGATCAGATCATCAGAGACATTAGATTCAGACCAGATGGGCCCGCACTTTTCAGCCCATTTAAAAAGGAGACTGGCACTATAAAACATAGAGGAGATGGGTATCGGTAGTGATTCAACATTCTACCCTACAAATTTCGGTCGTATTTACATACCATTGATCAATTTATTATCATAAGATGTATATATGATTCATGAATCTGTGGGTATCCTAATTTCATGGAACGTTCATATGCATAAAAAATGCATAAATTTTTCTGATATTAAGTTTTGCTTTTTCAGTAGGTAATAATGGACGTTATATATATATATATATATATATATATATATATATATAGAGAGAGAGAGAGAGGAGGGAGAGAGAGAGAGAGGCTATTCTCAGCTCGACCTGAGAATAGCCTATTCTCAGCTAACATCTCAGCTGTTGATCTGTTTGATCAACGGCTGAGATTTAATTTTAATACTTAACGGAATAACGATTCACGCCGTTAAGTATTTAACGACGCCGTTAAGTGTTAAAATTAAATCTCAGCCGTTGGATCAAACAGATCAACGGCTGAGATGTTAGCTGAGAATAGGCTATTCTCAGATCGAGCTGAGAATAGCCTATATATATATATATATATATATATATATATTATATATATATATATATATATATATATATATATATATATATATATATATATATGTTAGCTGAGAATGGCACGTCTCCGTAGGAACCTGAAACTCGCGAAAAATCTCTACATCCAGCCCCGACCGACGCTCTGGAATTTAAGTACAGACTTCCATGAATGGAAGCTCCTGCCACGGAATAAAGAATTTTTTTTTTTTTTTGGAAAAAGCAATATTGTATAACCAAAAATTTACAATCCAATAAAGGAGTGATTTTTACTCCAATCTCAAAATATCTTTGAATTGTGTACATAAATTATTTTATATTATTTAGCCGAAATTCGCGAAAGAAAGGCGTGGACATTTATTTTGAAGAACTAGTATATAGTTTGTTAAAATTTTCAAACTAACCGTAGTCTAAATCCAAAATCATTAGGTTAATTATATATGTTCATTTAGTTGAGCACGGCTAGTTCGATTGGATATGAGCCACATCAGGAAGCGTCATCATCCAAGTTCAAGTACGCATAAAGTAAAATTTCAAGTATGATTTTAAAAAAAAATTATGTACCTCGTGTAAAAGTCTTCGTTCATAAAAAATATATACTCGAATTTTTTATAATATCGGTCGGAGTTGGATGTGAAAATTTTCTGAGAGTTTGAGATTCCTATAAGAGCGTGGGCATGTGTTACGCATTCCATTACAGTAATTAAAAAAAAAAGTATGCTCATTTATCACGGAAAGGTAACATTTTTTTTATTTTTTTTGCATGTCATGCATGGAATTCTCATGGGACGCAACTCTGCGATACGATCATCATCTGTAGTTCCGTGGTCCCTGCCTCGTGGCCTGTCCCTTATCTCCCGGCCCACGTTCTTACGCATAAACTTATAGGATAATGACATATCAGCCCCCCATTTCAAATTTTTATTCCAAATCAACCACTCATTTTAAAAAACGTCAATTTCAGCCCCCTATTTACTGTTTGATTTTTTTTCGGACGAAAATGCCCATAACTGTTCGGATACCTGAAACACATGCTTAAAAGTATTTTTTGAAATTTTTTTTAATATGAACTGTTCAGCGGATTACGGGTCGACTCGTTAACAGTTCGGACCCCGAAATCACCTGTTCGGAAGTATTTTTTGAAAAAATTTTCAACATAAAAGTTGTAAATCTCATCGAGATCTACAATTTTGATATTAAAATTTTTTTTCAAAAAATACTTTTAGATAGGTGTTTTTGGCGTCTAAACTATTAACAGGTATAGAGATATTTTCGTCCGAAAAAAGTCCAAACAGTGTTTGGAGGGCTGAAATGACCGATTTTTGAAATGGAGGGCTTATTTGGGCGTTTTCAAACTATGGAGGGCTGATATGGTATTATCCCTTCCAACCAATACAAGGGCATTTTTGTCATAATTTGTACTTTGTATATGTGGTTTTAATAGGAAGGTTAAAATTAGACATCTTACGGATGTATTTCAAAATAGAAGCTAATTAGCCTTTAGCAATTAAACATAGTGCCAAAGAACAGACAACCGGATTAAATATTAATGAGGCTGGCACTATAATAACATACAAATATTCTCCGTTGTCTGAGATATATTGCCGCCGATGAAGAGTGAAAATGAAAATTAGATAGAGATTTAAAAGTTCACATGATTTAACCGAGTATTTTACTAGTAGAAAAAGAGTACCATTGAAGTGTATCCTTAAGCAACACGATTGTATAGTATTTGTATACCTACACGATTGCCAAAATATGTAATAATGTAAATATGAAAACCGATTTGTATTAATGTTGTAATAAATACGGTTTACTATCCTAATTTTATAATGTTGGGCCTAACGTTCATTGTACCGAATGTGATTTATTTCATCCCGGTTGTAGGCTATGTCGAATGAACGGCTCCGTAATATTAAACATCACCTACCCATCCATGGGTATGGTCTTTTTTTTCCCTTTTTCTTTTTCTTATATATCAATCTTAATCTCAAAAAAAAAAAGTACCGATGCCGAGCGTATCAAATTCTAACATATTACTAGCGTTATACAAGATGATGGTAGTCTGGTGATAAACGTGAGTATGTGAATCGTCATATAATGACTAAAGTATCCCTATTATATATGGTGAATAACGTCACATGATTCGGTTAAGTTATCCCACCTGAGTCTGTGGAAAGCTCTATGATTCTGTCTAGCATTTGAACAGATCGATGGGCAAGTTAGTCATTTTAGGATCAATAAACGAGCAAAGTTCGCAATCAACATAACAGATCTCAAGTGACGTTACCGTCGCAGAAGCCGTTCGTACGCTGGCACCATGGGTCCGTCCTGCCACATGCCCATGTGGGCAACCAACGGTGTGCTGCGACATAAGAGATAATTGCATTTCAGCCCCTAAAATTAAAAAAAAAAAATATTCACCCTAAATAAATTATCCAACAAATTATACATAACTAATCTTTACTAAACATACTTCGTGATTTGTATAATTTTTTTGTGATCTGTAAAATTAAAATTTCAGATATATCCATCGTGATGTGTGGTCTTGATTATGCTATATCAGCATATGCAATTTTCTATTGTGATTTTTTGGAGGTGCATAGCAAAGCCTCTACGTCTTATATTTTAGTCCCTGAAAATATATTTTTGTGCCTATGTGATACGCTCGCGTACCGCCACATCATGCGTTTCTGTGGTTTCGGAGACTGAAATACGTGACGGTTGTTTTTAAGAGGACTGATATACAATTATCATTTTCTCTAATACACATGTAATATAAAGATTATTTAATAATAAAAATAATAATAATTTACATTCCAGCCTTCGTGCTAGTTAAAATATTCAAAATAAATATTATAAATTTTAATAAATTACAACTTTAATTATAAATTATTTTCAAAAAGTAATTCTAAATAGGTATTTTGAGGCTCTAATATTCAGCGTGTTAGTGGATTGATTTTAAAATCTACTAAGATATTGAAGTTTCAAAATATCTATTTAAAAATATTTTTAAAAAAACGTAGTATAAAAATTGTAGATCTCATTAAAATTGATAAGCTTGATGTTGAAAAGTTTTTTGAAAAAATATTTATTAAATGGTCAAAATAATTTCGGCACAAATATTGAGAGGGAGAGCTTTTTTATAAGTTTAAACCGTAATTAGAAAATTTAAACGGTTGAGTTGTAGTAATCCTAAATAATATGAATGATCTGTATTTTACTGTTTTATACAGAGGGAAATTTAGCTCATAGACTGGTTTAATTTTCTAAAAGGGAAAAACTCTTAAAAAAACAGAAAAAGTGTTATATAACACTAAATAGTGGCAATACAGATAATATATGGAAATTCGTGGGTCAACATTTGGGTGGTGCAGTTATAATGTTATATATAGCCTATTTCTTCTAGCCAAATTTCATCGTCTTCTGCTTTACTTCCCTCAGCTTCTTCTGTTTTAAATTTCAGGGGGTTAAACACCGGCGATATGCTCCGCTTCGTTGCTTCTCTCTTGATTTTTTGCGCAGCCGCAGGCCTTGCGGCGGCGATCACTGACGGTAAGCTTCCGTTTCTTCCTTCTCATACTGCAGTATGTTGATGTAGTGGATCGATGTATCTCAATTTGTATTTTCTTTTGTATTTTTTTTTATATCTTTCCTTCTTCCAGTTTATAATGCGAAGATACAAATAGATAATGCTTACTTTAGTTTAAGTTCCAATGACAATATTTTCTCGGATTTTCCTTTTTTTTTTTGCTCCGTAAAAAAAATTTCATGCATTCTAAAACATCCATTATGATGTGAGACTGCATTATTTATCCAAAGTTATTTTACAAAGCAGTTACCTACTGAGAATGGCGAAAATGAAACTGATCCATAGAGATCCAGTTTCACAGTTTACGTATTTTATGAATAGTTTCACCATTAATTTCAATCATATTTAGTCATCCGTGTGAAACTTGCTTCAGTTATTGCACAAACAAATAAAAACAAATTAATTTCTATCTCGATTAGGCTATTTAATTCCAGTCATAATGCAGATTATAAATGTGCAAGCAACACAAGCATTTCTATTATTTTAAACTAGTATTTGTTGCTATTTTGAGATTTTTTTGAAACATAATAGAACACATTTGCAGCATTATTAATTGTTTATTCTGGTGTAATTCTTTTGTCTTCTAATAGAGGACGTGTTGTTTCTACATGGCAATTCTGCAGTACTGCTCCTACTATCATAGACATGCTTGCAGTATCACTTCACATGCTATCAACTCCATGATGTCGGCTTGTGCTTTGCCAACGACCAGAAATTATATCTTTATTATCGCTTGGCCGTCTCGTACATATTTACGATAGGGTGGGTTAGCCTGATTCCAACAAGTCAGTAATCAGGATAACCAACGGTCATAATTTCATTTATTGTAAAAATATAATTATGAAATTTTATATAAATTTTTGTTTGTTTGTTTAATCTATTTTTAAATACTTTTAATAAATAATTTAAACTATATATTTATAAATTCTAATGAGATTTATAATTTTAGTGTTTTTTCAAAAAATTACCAAATAATATATAATTTTAGTATTTTTTAAAAAAATCAAATAATATGCATAAAAAATGATTTAAATTTTGGTATATTACTTGATATTTTTTTCGAAAAATTTGCAATTACAAAGTTGTAAATTATATCAAAATCTATAACTTTATAATTTAATTTTTTTTATAAAAATATTTAAAAATAAATCAAATATATTTTATATAATTTTTCGAGATCTGTGCAAGATACAACAGGCGGCTAGGATGAGATGTGGCCCTATATTATATATTAAAAGCAGAATATTTTTCTTTAAAATAATGTTAAGTTAGTCATTGTATTTTATATTAATGTTAAGTTAAATAAATTTTTTTTAAAAAAAGTTTATGAATAGGATAAAATTAAATTTGGATGCATTATATAAATTTATATTTATTTTTTTCAAAAGACAACTATAAATTGATATTTTACCGCTCCTAAGTCGTTACCATTTACAAGAATTTAAAGACTTAAAATATATATTTAAAATATTTATTGAAAAGGTTTAATATGACAAATTTAAGAGCGAACCAACAAATTTTTTATTATACGAATTATTTATACAATTATGTGATTTAAAGTAATTTTATAAATTATTTAGAACATCAAAAATTTATTTGACCTGATTCTGCAGAGTGAGGGCCTTGTTAGACAAAACATCTTTTATACAAAATTCAAGCAGACATTTTTCTACGTGGTCCATGTCCATCCGCATGGCGTCAATAAGTCTGAATTGGTCTAAATATGGGGTATGCTCGGGTCATTCCAGCTAAACAACCGTACTAATTTGTTGGCTGTGCCAGTTATCATGTGGGATAAGATATTATTAAAGCTGGATGTGTTTGTAGCGACCTGTTAGCCGGTGTTGATTGGAATAAGATATTAATTATTGCTCTGCTATGGTTATCCGTATCACATTTGCAACGTGCAGGACTACTACCGAACGGCAACTTTGAGCGGGGACCAGATAGCTCTCAGCTCCGGGGAACGGAGGTGATCGGGCGCTACGCCATCCCGGAATGGGAACTCTCAGGCTTTGTTGAGTATATCCCCTCGGGGCACAAGCAAGGCGACATGCTGCTTCCCGTCCCGGAAGGTGCTTACGCTATCCGCCTGGGCAACGAGGCCTCGATCAAGCAGCGTCTCCGTCTAACCAAGGGCATGTACTACTCCATCACTTTCAGTGCCGCCCGCACGTGCGCACAGGAGGAACGTCTAAACGTCTCCGTCACCCCCGACTACGGCGTCCTCCCCATGCAGACCATGTACAGCAGCACCGGCTGGGATTCTTATGCCTGGGGCTTCCGGGCCTTGTTCGAGCAAGTTACATTCGTTATTCACAACCCTGGTGTCGAAGAAGACCCTGCTTGCGGACCTCTTATCGACTCCGTTGCTATTAAGATCCTCTATCCTCCAAGACTCACCAACAGTATATTAGCCTCATCTCTCATTTAAATTCAATTATGCACGCAGGTTTAACATTGTTTAATTAGTTTCTGGTTGAAACAGAGAACTTGTTGAAGAACGCCGGATTTGAGGAAGGACCATACATACTCCCTAATACAACATGGGGAGTGATAATTCCACCAAACATCGAGGACAAACACTCTCCGCTCCCTGCATGGAAGGTGGAATCACTCAAGGCAGTCAAATTCATTGACGCAGAGCACTTCTCCATACCGCAGGGCCGCCGCGCCGTTGAGCTCGTCGCCGGAAAGGAGAGCGCGCTCGCGCAGACCGTCCGCACCATCCCCGGAAAAGTTTACACCCTGACCTTCTCCGTCGGCGACGCGGGTAACGGCTGCGTGGGTTCGATGATAGTCGAAGCCTTCGCTGCGAGGGCGACTGTTAAGGTACCCTACGATTCGAAGGGCACCGGCGGGTTCAAAAAGGGTGTGCTAAAGTTCACGGCGGTGGCGGAGCGCACGCGTATAGTGTTCTTGAGCACGTACTACATCATGAACACTGATGGTTCGCTGTGTGGGCCAGTGCTCGATGACGTTATGCTGCTCAGCGTCCGCAGTCGGCTGCGTCTGTGAAGATCAATCCAAGGCGAGGGTGGAGATCTTATCCACCTGAAATTACATTATACTGGCGTATTTTTATTATGTAGTTAAAAGGATCTATGAGGCAAAATGGGTTCACTTATGGTGTAATTCTAAGGTAATATGGGTACATGTTTGTCTTATTTCCCATAGATGTTAGCTGTATATAAGTCTCATATTCCTAAGGTAAACCTGCAGCTATTTTATTGCAAAAGAGTAACATTCCAGGCAAAGATGAGGTGGCACGATTATGTAATCAACTAGCCACGATTCACGACTACTGATCTGTACCATTTGTCTTAGCTATTCTCGCAACATTAATTTAGAAGTGACAAGTTGTATTTTCGATTTGAATGAAGCATATTATGGTTGACGTTTACTATTCCTAATATACATGAAGTAAGTGAGCAGCAGCAACTCCGACATATTCAACTATTGCTATTACAATTAGTCTAAGTAGAAATTTTGAGGCTAGAGATACTGCAAATTGCAATTGCTGGAGAGTCATTACTAGAAATAAAAAAGATTGCTTCGAATGTTTCTCAGAAAACTGCCTCTAAATGAATAGAAATATTGTTATAAATTGCACGTGAAGCACTTGGCAGATTACATAGGCTAATAGGATAGCTCAAAAGAAAAAAAAAATTATATTATATTTTATTCATTCTTAAATGAGAGATTTTACTATACCTATTACACCCTTTTGGCGAGTTTTATTTAAAAAAAAAATTAAAATAAAGTCTACAAATTTATAAGTAATTTGTACAAAGCAGCAGTCTTCATATTTTTTGAGATGTCAATAGACTCAAATACGTACCGCAGAACTAGACTACATTGGCGATTTCGGATGAAACTCGATGATAATGCATTCCCCGTGGACCCGTGGTACAGGTGAGAAGGCAGCTGGAGCTGGGCGCACAATAGGCAGCTGGAGCTGAGCGCTCAATGAGCGCTCAATAGGCTTCATTTTTCTCACTACAAGTCTTGGGCCGTAGGAGTAGTAATTGAAGAGGCGAAGGCCAGACCCATAACGGACAAAAGGGACGTTGAAGTGGCACTATTTTTGGGACATTGCTTAAAGGCCCGTCAATTATAAAACTTAAACAATCACCTCTCAAATGAAAATACATACTTCATTCGATCCAACATATTATTTACTCTTCTAGATTATTATGTTTTGCTTGATCTAGCATTTTATTTGCTCGTCCTGAAGATTATATTTGTTCGTCCGGAATACTATATTTATAATATTGAAATACAAGCAGGTAATATTGTTTTAGCCGTCTGTAATATCTATTTGCTATTCAGAACATCTTAGTGTATCTAGCTATTTTTTTCAAAAATATTGAAAAGACGAGCTGATTTGCACTAAGTTTGGTTGAATGGAAATGATTTTCAATGACTTACCTATAGTTGTTCGCTTTGATCTTTGCTAGAGGGGTTTAAAGTTTCACATGAAAGGCGAACCCATAGCGCTGAGGACACTCCAGGTATGAGCCTTTTTTATGGGCAATATTTATCTAGGTTTGGTGGAGGCTCGGGGGAGGGGAGGGGGACGTGTACATGTCTATGCCCGTTGACTCATTTAACGTATTTTTCTTCTTTTTTAAATAGGATTCAAATCTGCTTTAAGTACTAGATGGGGTAAATCTCAACCAGTGCCCCGCTTGTTCGTCTTGGTTACAATTTTTCACATGAACATGCAAATTAATTGTTTTTATTTAGTTGGATTACTGTCGGAGATGTTTTTTTTTTCCTTTTATTTATGTAGTGGGGTTTTCAAATTGAGTATTGTACTGAGGTAAACTATCTACTTGGTTTAGTATTTCATGTTTATATGTTAGTTTTGTTTAGTCTTTCCACGTAGTTTTTTAGATAATCGATAGTCTTAGTAGACAGCTGCATTTCTTCAATAATGGATAGCTGGTTAGGTCCCCTTAATATAGTGTATCGAATAGTTTGTTCTAGCTGATGTTGTATATTCCATGACTAAGGTGGTCTTTTGAATGGAGAATTGGTTAAATTGATGACTTTGAGATAATTTTTTAGAAAGGATGTAGACATGTTTGTCTTAGCATTTTTTGTCTTGATATATTACTTGTGTTTGCTATTAGTCTATGTGTTTGACTTTGTCATATCTTTTTTTTTTTTCTGATCGATTCACTACCTATCGTGTGCACTAACATCATTCATTTGAATTTCAGTATTCATGGTCAATGTGCATTTATAATGTTTAATGTTAGGAAAATACTAAAAAGCCCAATCCATTAATCTGATTTTTCATCCGAATGCGTGGAAAACGCGTTTCTCCACGTGGGGAATCGTATTTTCTACGTGTTCGGACAAAAAATCGGATTAATCGGCTAAAAAGTCCGACCCATTAATCCGATTTTTCGTCCGAATGCATGGAAAACGTGTTTTCCTGCACGGTGAAATGTGTTTCTCCACGTGAGGAATTGCATTTTCCACGCATTTGGACGAAAAATCGGATTAATGGGTTGGATTTTGCAGCATTACCCTTAATGTTACTGCTCGTCTCTCATACAACAATGTTCCTACACGGCATGGAGATCTATATATGTTGTACGTTAGCCAATGTCAGTGTTTTTGAAACAAGACAGTCGGCTCCTTTGTTTTATTGTTCAACAGATTGAATCGGGAAAAAGATGGAAATAATGCAAACTGCACCAGCGGCCGGTTCCCAGTTGAACTAGCCTGTCCGTTCCACTTTCAAAACGCTAGAAATTATATATACAAGTAGAATGAATCCACTTAGTGAACCATGCTTCTAACTTTTTTATTTTTATTTTTATTGTTTGGGAATCGGGGTGTGCGAGATGTCAAGAATCGCGAAGTGAAGGCAAAGATGGTGAAATTCCACAAAGAAAAAAAAAAAACATAAAAAAAAAAAAAAAAAAAAAAAAAAATCTTCAGTAGTATGAAATCTCTGGGAAGAGTAATTACAACTTGTGAAGCCGTTCTTGTATCTTGCAAGAAAACTTGCAGGTAAGCATCGTAATTGACTTCCTTTGTTCATTTTGATAATTTTCTTTAGCAAATAACCTTTTTTTTTTTTTTTTTTTCTGGTGGTTTTAGAGCTTTTATATGAATTATGTGTGCGCTTTTTGGAGCCGTGAATGTTCATTGATGACATGTTGTTGGATTGTGAACGAATCAGACCTCGATAAGTATTCAAAAACAGAAGAGGGCCATAAAAGGTAATTCATTCAATCCTGCTGAACTGATTTTTATGTGAAAACCAATATTAATTAGAATCGGATAAAACTACAGACTATCACATTTCTAAAGGTATAAATTTTACTAAAGTGGTCAATAGTATAACCCTCCTTCGCGCTTTCTATCTACAGAGATCAAAGGAGGACGTTGGCATGGATTATTAGAAATTTACTCTTAGTTTCTTAAATCACTATTTTCTCATCTTTTGCACCAGTGCTCAGGACAGGTACTTATAGACATTGCTTTGAAACTATTCGTGTTACGATCGTAGTAAATTAAATTATAATATAATATATATATATATATATATATATATAGCGAGCAAAAGAGCCTCAAGAAGCTCTGCTGCGGAATTTATGTCTAACCAATTTAATGAGGGAGGGATAGTTCACATTAGTCTTAATTTGTTAACAATGAGCATTCAGATCTAGTGATTAAAACTCTCCGGTAGTATTTGGGTCAAGGAATGGTGGGCAGCCAATTCATGGGACCATAAAAAAAAAACGAAAAACAATAATAAAAAAAAAAAACAAAAATGTAACGAGAGCTTTTGGGTCAACCACTCCCTTGAATTTATGGGTACCCAAAATAAGAAAGAAAAAGCAATCTATTCTATTATGGAGGTTTACTAATAGGCTTCACAGACTCATATTGGCTTGAACGAATTGTGAGCAACCAATTGATAAGTCTGCGGCGAACAATCTCCTCCTTCACAGTGTGCACACTAACAGGCTGCTCATGGCGGGCCACTCTCACTAGGATCAGCGACGAAACACAGAGCAGCTGGAGCGCGGCTCGCCTGTTCCATGCGAAAGCAGGAAGCAGGGAGCAGCGCTCATCTCCGCCGTCCATCTCTATTTATATGAATATCGAAAAATCGTATAAAACTTTCGTCCGTTTATTTGATCTATTTGTAAATATTTTTTTCCGAAAAAGTATCAAACAATATGCCAAAGAGATATGGTATATTGTTTGATATTTTTATTAAAAGTTTTTAACTATAAAATTGTAGATTTTGATTAGATTTATAATCTTATAGTTGAAAAGTTTTTGCAAAACAATATGTCAAAAAGATGATTTAAAATTTTGTCATCTTTTTGGCATATCATTTTATATTTTTGGAAAAAAATTTCATCTACAAAGTTGTAGATTGCATCAATATCTATAATTTTGTAGTTAAAAGTTTTTCGAAACAATGCTTACAAATAGATCAAATAAGTAGACAAAAATTTAATACGATTTTTTTAAAATCCGTACAAATAAAGATGGACGGCGGCGATGGACGCTGCCTGCTTCCTGCTTTCGCGTGTAACAGGAGAGCCGCGCCCGAGCAGCTGCACATGCAGTAGTCCTCATCAAATGTACGTGCCCCCTCTCCAAATTTCCCACACTCAACACAAGTAGTGCCCTAGCTCGTCATCTTGCCTCTTCCAAAGGGGCGTTGTCCTGCCGGGGCAGTGTCGCCGGCAAGTCCTCTCACATCACTCCTTCAATGACTTGGGCCCATTCAACATGGATTCTACTTCTGCGTTATCACTGCAGAGTGTATAGGGATGGGGACGTGAGTGGCCCTCTCTGGCGGCCGTGTCGGGGTAGGATTACATGCCCCTGCTCCTCGTCAACGCGGCATTCGCTAGACACATCGACGTTGGACGAATTTAAACGTCGGTCCTCCGACTGCAACGGCCAAACTCTATTCTGATCTCAGCTTAGCGTACGTGATTTTCGGTATGCTTAACAAGTAAATTAGTTAGTACGTCATTTTGATGGGGATCGAGTGATGGATATGGAGCAGAAGATCGTCAGTTCTTTAATTTTTTTTTTTTTTTTAAAGTGTAGGAAAAGGAAAAAGAAAAAGAAACATGGGGAATGTGGCGTGTTTGAGTAACCTTGAGGAGAACAAGATGCTGGTTTGGTGTTTTTATTTGATAATGAACAAGGGACAATGCTTGCTTGCATTTGCTAGCTACCTAGTAGCCCATCTTCAGTCTTATCACCATTAATGATCCTTGACGATTATTTCTTCATTCTTCTTTCTTGAAACACCGCAGCAAAGATACGTACGTTTTCTACTTCTGTAGAATCGGCTACCGAATTTGCCATCTGATTAACCACAAAGCTTCTATTTTCTACTGATTTATTAAAGCGTTCTATGTTTTATAGTATATCATTGAACCATCAGATAACTTGTCCACTGTAGGATTTCAGCCATGGTTGGTCGGTTGTTAGCCGTCAGGTTATCACTGCTTCACTGAATTGAGTGTGAAAAGAAGAGTAGTACCTTGTTGATGATCATCAGTATTATCCCATCTTATTCTGGATAAGGGTGCATAAATTCGATCCTTTTTTCTTTAAAAAAAAGACAAATTTTATGCAGTTCATGAACTCAATTCCAAACACAGTCTCATATGCGATGCTCAGTTCATCAAACAGAAAGGGACATACATATAGCAGCAACCGTATAGCACACTCTTAAACCATACGTGAACGAAATGAACACTTGCTAATTATATGACGATTAAGGACCGCGTATTTGCCGGGAAAAAAAATTGTTTAAAATTAATTTGTGTTGTTGAAGTTCATATACAACATTAATGCTGCAATGGATTATTCCAATTTCCAGCTGCAAAAGAGATTTAAAGAAATTACAGATCACCCCCCAAATTCTTACAGTCGCACGATTCAGCCCCACAAAATGCGGGAACGAGCGCGAGCGCTGCTATGTCGGAGCAGAAACGCTTTTCGGGGGCTGTTGTGCAATTTTTTCAAAGATTAATTTAAGGCATCAGATCCAAAAGTCTACTGGCTAAAATTTGGACGCGCCTTATCATCATAGTGGCTGGCTGGATTTTTTTCAATAAAACTATTTTTTCTCAAGGACAGGGTCATTTTTCGAAACTAAGACCGTAAGAATGAGAGCGGTAAATCAACACGATCACAAACACAGTAAATCCGTGAAGAAAAATGGGACATACAGTAATACACAATATTTAACGTGGTTCGGAGATAAAACTCAATACATCAACAGACGATGAATAGAGAAGATCTAATATCAATTGAAAAGTACGCGAATAGCGGTGAACACAAATGGACAAATCCTAGCCAACGAAATTATAAAACTCGCTATAATGAAAAGATACTACAGCCACCTTATATTAAACAGAAATCCTAATGGACTAATGGGCCTAACGGTTTGGTCCATCTGCTGCCACCAGAGACATCAGAAAAAGCCCTCAAAAAAATTTTTAATTTGATTTTGGCAGATACAAAATATACGTCAGACTGCAATAAAATTCGAGACATATTTCAACAAAAACTCTACTTTTAACTGTCTCACCTGATTATTTCAGAAAGATACTTCCATCCCAGAAATATTCTATAGAAAATGAGGGAGCCCTATATGCACACCGGTAAATTTTTTTATAAATATACAACTAATAGTAAGGAAAGTTAAATCTCGATAAAAAAAAAAACTTCAAATTCTCGTCTATCCAGTACAACACTATGCCTTGCGATCTCTATAGTTCTTATATTCCTTAGGAAAAAAAAACAAAGGGCTATACAACATGTGCCCTCTGCAAAAAAAAAAAAAAAGGTGTTGAAGAATGAATTTTAGAATATCAATGGCCTAAAGTAAATGCAGCAGAACGAGGGGCTAGAGTGTAATTTGCCATATTTCTTATTTCTTATAAAAGTCCCCATCTTTATCCTTTACAAATAATTCAAAGAACTCACCATTTGACGTTTCATTCTTAAGAAAAGAAAATCAAAATCAACTCGCTAATATTACCGACAAATAAAAAAGGGATAATGTGTTTTCAGCCCCTGATTTTGAAACTTCTTCCCGTTCAGCCATTGTAGTTTCACATTTTCATTTTTAGCCCATGCATTGAAATTTTTGCAACGCTATCTCGACTACTGTATTAGTATTTTTTGGAAAAATTTTCAATATAAATATTATAAATTTTGATGAGATTTACAACTTTTATTTTCAACACTTTTCCAAAAAATACTTCAAAATAGATATTTTGGTGTTTCGAAGTATTAACGGGTTTTGGATCCGACCCGTTAATCCGTTAAAATTTCAAAATCTCAAAACACCTATTTAAAAGTATTTTTTGAAAAAGTGTTGAACATTAAAGTTGTAGATCTCATCAAAATCTATAACTTTTATGTTGAAAATTTTTTCAAAAAATACTGATACGATAGTCGAAACGGCGTTACACAAATTTCAATGAGGGGCTAAAAAGAAAGAGGTGAAAATATATGGGCTAAACGAGGTAAAGTTTGGCTTCTAGGTGCTGAACAAATATTGCCCCAATAAAAAATAATAAACTTTATATTACAAATGGTTAAAAATTACAGCCAAAATTCAAATAAATCCTTTTGACATCATTGTTATTGAAATGACGAGCAAAGACTTCGTAAGCCCCAACCACAATCTCATTCCAATCCCCTTTTGAAAACTAGTCTTTGTTTAAGTAGAAGTCAAAGTAAGACATAAAAAAAAAAAAAAAAAAAAAAAAGTAAGACTTTGACATTAATTGTTTCTAAGAATAGAAAGATTGATTCACTAAAGCACTGCAGATATCTTCTTATATTCTCACAGAATATGACGTCTAGCCAACAGTCTATATATATATATATATATATATATATATATATATATATATATATATATATATATATATATATATAGAAATAGACTAATCTCCACTCGACAGGAGCTCGGCCGGCTCCTGTCGAGTCCGTAGCCGTTGGATCATGACGATCCGACGGCTGAAATCCGACCCGAGCTCTTAAAAAACACGGACGTGATGTCGGCCGTCGGATCGCCGAGGTAATCCGACGGCTGAAACCGATCCGAGCTCTTACAAAACACGCGCGTGATCTCAGCCGTCGGATCGTCGTGATCCGACGGCTACTGAGTCGACAGGAGCGAGCCGTGCTCCTGTCGAGTGGAGATTAGCATATATATATATATATATATATATATATATATATATATTATATAGATATATATATATATATATATATATGGGTGATGAAAGCTGTTATGCCACGTAATATTTTGAATAATTTTTTGTATGTCATTACATTATTTTTATTCTAAAAAAAATTACTTGACATTCATATTAATCGATAGAAATTTATAAAATCATTTAACTTATTTCAAAAATATTAAATATCTAATATTATAAATAAATATTTGATTAAAATAATAATTTATAAAAATTATCTAAAAGCATACATAAAAATTAGTATAGAAATAATTATATTATATATTATATAACATTAATTTTTTAAATCAAAATTTATGTACAAATTTCTTTAATCATATAAATATACTATTTAACGTCAATTCTTAAATATTTGTGTATGACATTTGACATTTCTATTTTTCTCTAATAGTATGTTACGAATAAAATATAGTATTTTAATAAAAATAAGATTTGTATGAAATTAAAAATATAAAAAAGTAGAGAATTAAAAATTTTTAACATCATTATTTAATATATGATTTATATGATTTTTCAACAAGTATACCGGTCTCAATTGGAAAAAATAAAAAATAAAAAAAGAAGTTAAGCAATCTTCATATTTTGTTGACAAAAAATTATCAGTTCACATTAACCCTAACAACATGACAAAAAGTTGATGGCTAAGTTTGTTGACTTCCTTTCTATTTTGTACTTTTTTAGGATAAAATTTTACATGTATAAATTTAAAAACCGTGTCAGCTTATCCTGATGTGGGAGAATAAAGTGATTTGAACAAAAAATTTACTCGATAGAAGATCAAGAAAATATGAGCTGCACATTCTGAATATAAATACGTATTAAAATGTGCATAAATTTTCCAATTAATAATTACAAAAGCAGGTGAACCTATCAAAACTCATGTTTATGTTTATTATTTCCATTCATTTAATTTTCTATTTTACAATTTAAAATCCAACAAAAGTTATGCAGATATCAGAAATAGATTTTACACTAACGCAAGTCTACTTTATTTGAGGATATATATATATATATATATATATATATATATATATATATATATATATATATATATATATATATATCACACACACACACATACAAACACCAAACTGTATTTGAACAAGTATATATGGATGTCAGAAAATGATGCAAGTGGTGGTAGGAGATTTAGGTCTTGTAAACACCACCTAACCAAATGTCTTTACGGGTTTGATTGTGATTGCATTTGTCATTACGGGTTAGTATATTAATTTCGGATAATAACACAAGGACTTCCACACCATATTTAATGATCTTGTCATTGTTATGGAGGAGTTTTTACCAGTCTGCTAGATCTTGTTCACATTTTTTCATCTGCATATATACTAAATCATAATATTAAATAATGGATTATATGCATCAAATCATTGCAAGGTCTCCTCTTCTTTAGCTAGCTAGTTTTGTATATTCCTATATGTTCTAACACCAACAGATACATTTTCTCAAAAAAAAAAAAAAAAAAAAAAAAAAACAACAGATATTGTCTCAATTAGTCGACTTAATTTAGATCAATCGATAATATTTAAATGTTCCATTTGTTAGAAGAATAGAACCAAATAGTCTTATAAGTTGTAGCCTATATTCCAATAGTGATAATTGGGATAAATGAAAAAAAAAAGAAAGAAAGAAAAAGAATCTCATGGTTGCTCTTAAATGTATATACATACATGTGAACATGCACAATTAGTTTTAGAAATATTTGTAGTTAATTGACTTGCTTTTGAAACTCTCACAACCCAATTTTCAAAAAGTGGTAATAAAGGACTAGATTTAAATATAGAGATAGAAACTTATGGTATTGAACTAGCTAATAGCGTGTGTTACACGTGAAAATGATTTGAATGAGTCCATACGCGCATATTTATAATTGGACAATAGTTAGAACAATATTTTAGCATTTTGGTTTTATAACGGTATGTTACAAATAATTCAATTTTTAAAAAATAAAATTTAAAAATAATATAAAAGGAAACTGGCTCCTCATTTCCTTGTGGCCAGAAAAATAAATTAGAATATCAACTCACAAAATTGTCTTAATAGCAAAACGGTCTTGAAAATAGTAGGGCTTTGTTTGTGGGACCCAAACCCTACCAATGGATTAGGGTTGTGGATTCTGTGAGGCAAATAGGAGCAAAGGGGACCCGGGCTGTCCGAGCCCTGTTGGGACACAGATCAGGGGGATCTGTGCTTGTTTGGGTTCCATTTGTGGGACCCGGACTGTCCCCACCAGTCACATCCCTGAGCTCAGTTCTTGTTATACCGATGGTTGGGACTTGGGATGGGTGCGAAGAGATTAACCCTGTTCTGACGGGCGCTATTAGAATGAGATAGAGAGTTGTTCTTTATGACCTCAATATATCTATATTATTATATAGTAAGCAACCACGTGATTCATGTTATTGTCAATAATGGCATAACCTCGTGCTGTTGCTTGCTCTTATTATAACAAACATGTGTTGTGATGCGGCATGGACTTGGATTATCATATATCAATCGGATATTGAAAATACTTCTGAATGGACAAATCGAGGTCAACATTGGTCCAGCAAATGATAAATCGATGCCGATCTTAGTCATAACCAAGTCCCACATCGGCTATGGCCGAGATCCTAAAATTAAACAATAGAATCCGTTGAGAATCAGTCGACAACATAACCAACGCAGGGTTATAGAGGGACACGTTTCAGAAGTCCAATTGTCTAAGAATATGGGGTCTTTTGTGGTAAACCATGAACGAATGGGCAAACACGACTATACTAGATCCGTTTAATGGTCTTTTGTGGCAATCACGTTCAAAAGTCCATTAGATCCATCATATTCGTAGTGGTTGCGACGCCAACGGACTGTAGATAGATAACGTCTTTAAATAACAAGCAAGACTACTGGCGTAGGAGAAGGGAGAAGATGGAAGACTTAGATAATTCAAGAGAGAACTTATAGATCTTTGAGAGTGACTACAGTAATCAAGGCCGAAGCTCTCTAAATTTCGGTCCATAAAATAAAGTGAGAAAAAAGTATTTTTGTTTTTTCCTTTAGTGTATTTTATTATCGATCACGTGAGCTCTCATTGTTTTACCTCAGTTCAGTCGAAAGTTTCAACATAAAAAGTCACTGTATTTGGGTGTTTGCTCGCTTTACGTCTTAGACGATCTTATAAAGATTTTCACGTAAAGCACTCCTCACATAAATGGACTCTCACTTGAACACAAGATGTCAAGCTCCATTACTACTACATTATTTCATGAGCATAAGTTTTAAATGATCCCAACATATAACAAGGTACAGTTAATCGATTAATACTATTTTTCTACCGTGCAATACCTTAATCTCCGTATAAACTTCAGTTTGTTTGGATGTAGTAGCCCATTATCCTAAGATTATTTCTAGAGATTTTGTCGAAGAAGCCCCGGCATTGTAAACTTTTATCAAATAACTCAAGTTATTTTAAAAACTTATAAAATAATTTTAAAACACATATATATAAGTCCTTTTAGAAAATATCTCGCATACAAAGAAAAAAATTTGATATGCTCTACCGTTTTTGTATTTATTTATTAAAAAAATATTTAATTAGATGTTTTGAAGCTCTAGAGTTCTTGTAATTAGAAAAGATTCCCGAGTTAATAATTATTAAAAATAATATAAAGATTCACGAGTTAATAATTAGAAAAGATTCCCGTGTAGTTTGACTTAAGTTAATAATTATTAAAAATAATATAAATTTATTTGATAAGACGATAATGGCTGATTTAACATTACTCCTATGTTCTAAGTAGTCTTCTTACAATCCACATAAGCATCCATGTAGATGAATTTTTGCTCAGTTCTAAATTTTTTAGAATTAAAATAATTTTTTTCTGCTCCTTTTAACCCCAGAGCAATACTACATCATAGGATGTAGAGAGAAATTATTAAGATTTTGGGATATTCTGGGCATGGAATGTTAATATATCAATCCCCTCTTTAACTCGACCCCACTAACCGGCAAAAGAACATAACCTTGCAGCTCCAATACGTGCCCCACCAGCGCCGGCCTGGTTATCTCCTCTCCCCTTTATATACCTGTCTTCTCCTCTCTCTCTCTCTCTCTCTCTCTCTCTCTCTCTTATAAACTCATCTAGTTAAAGAAAATAGATTATAGAAGAAAGAATGAAGGAGACTATCATAGCTGGTACTGGTTCTACAGGTGATTATCCATGGGTAGCTGGTATCAGTGTGTGCTTCTTGGCCATAGTTTTTTTGAAGGTGTTTGAAGTTCTCTGGTGGAGGCCGAGGAGGTTGCAGGATTATTTCTCCAGACAAGGAATCAAGGGCCCTCCTTACAGATTCTTCCTTGGAAATGTTAAAGAGATAGTTAGCATGATGATCGAAGCCTCTTCCAAGCCAATGATGCCCCAGAATTCTCACAACATCCTCCCCCGGGTTCTCTCCTTCTACTACCTCTGGAAAAAAACCTACGGTATACATATATTTGGTGTTATATGACTTAGTTGTTTCAAATTCAACTTCTTCTGGCGATGTTGAGGGTTCACATAATTATACGTATATCTAGGTTCGACATATTTGTTATGGTTTG
Source organism: Xerophyta viscosa (assembly GCA_002076135.1). Taxonomy (NCBI): domain Eukaryota; kingdom Viridiplantae; phylum Streptophyta; class Magnoliopsida; order Pandanales; family Velloziaceae; genus Xerophyta; species Xerophyta viscosa. The sequence goes on along the minus strand of MJHO01000005.1, from coordinate 2,681,192 downwards.
GAGCAAAGGCGAGGCTGACGGTGGCTGACCCGGAGCTGATCCGGGAGATCTTCGTGTCACGGGCGGAGTTCTTTGACAGGTACGAGTCCCATCCAGTTGTCCGCCGCCTAGAAGGCGAAGGCCTTGTCAGCCTCCGCGGCGACAAATGGGCTCACCATCGAAAGGTCATCTCTCCCACCTTCCATATGAACAACCTAAAGGTAACTATACTTTACATATGTCTTAATTTCCTCCCCATCATCAATAATATGGGTAATTAGTTTTTTGAATGGAACAGCTAATGATACCGCATATCGGGAGGACAGTGGTGGAGGCCGTGGAAAAGTGGGCGACGGAGCCGGAAGTCGAGGTTGAGCTCTCCGATTGGTTTCAGTCAGTAACTGAGGACGCCATAACACGTACCACGTTCGGAGAAAGTTACGACCAAGGCAAGCCCATTTTTCAACTCCAAACTCAGCAGATGGTCTACGCCGCCGCAACATTTCACAAAGTCCTCATCCCTGGCTACAGGTACAACTACAAACCTATACATACATAAACTATAAGGTATAATTAGTATTAATTTTCATAATTTGTTTGTAACACGTGAATTCATGGACAGGTTTCTACCGACGAAGAAGAACAGGCATTCGTGGAAGCTGAATAACGAGATTAAGGAAGGGTTGTTGAAGCTGATAGAGGAGAGGAAAGAGAGGAGAAACGAAGGTGATCAGACGAAGGAGAAAGATATATTGGGTTTATTGATTAGCGAGAGCGAGAGATCAGGCGGCAAGATCACCGCCGACGAGATCGTGGAGGAATGCAAGACGTTCTTCTTCGCAGGGAAGCAGACTACCACCCAGCTCCTTACCTGGTCCACCGTGCTCCTCGCCATGCACCATGATTGGCAGCAGCTAGCACGTGACGAAGTCCTCCAGGTGTGCGGCTCATGTGAAATTCCCACCAGCGAACAGCTCCTCCACCTCAAAAAGGTAAACTTTCACGCGAAATATTTTATCCAATCTTATTTGACCATCTACAATCGCGTGTTACATCTATCGGATATATATATTTCAATAAATAGCAAAATAACTAAATCAGTATTAAAAATAAGCTGTTAGATGAATTGCTCTTAATCAGTAGGCAATCCAATCCAGGAGTGCTTTCAATTGGATTTTAGTTGGTATTGTTTGCAAGCTAAAAATAGCAAAATTTAATACGGTCTCCAATTATTGGAATTAAACTTCAATTTATACGTAACTATAGCTGACGTGTATTTCGATATTTTTTTTCAGTTGGGAATGATTGTCAACGAGACGCTAAGGCTGTACCCTCCGGCAGTGGCAACCATTCGGCGAGCGAAAGCTGACGTCGAGCTCGGTGGCGGAGCCATCCGCGTTCCCCGGGACACCGAGCTGCTCATCCCGATTATCGCCGTCCACCACGACGCGACGCTGTGGGGGGCCGATGCGGCACGGTTCCGCCCGGGCAGGTTCGCCGACGGCGTCGCACGTGCCGCACGCCACCCGCAAGCGTTCATCCCGTTCGGGCTCGGCGCGCGCACGTGCATCGGACAGAACCTCGCATTCCTCGAAGCCAAGCTCACGCTCGCCATCCTTCTGCAACGATTCTCGTTCCACGTGTCTCCGAGCTATGTTCACGCCCCGACAGTTCTCATGCTTCTCCATCCTCAGTACGGCGCGCCGGTGATCTTCCGACCGTTGCCTAAAAAGTCTTCATGACCAACTCGAATCACATCTAATCAAATTCCACTAACACCATTCTTTAGTGTACCATTGTTTTCTACAGCAACTCAATTAAAGTATGAATTATTATTGTATGTACACCTGCAATGACATTAAAGTGTATGCGATTGCCAAATTTGTCTAAGTAGGAAATGAGGTGGACATACTTCTTATCCAATCGAATTCACAAACTTCTCGATATTTTCGTTATTGAGCACTGCTATGCGAAGGTCTCTGATGGCCAGTCGGCGGTACTTTGAAATATATATGATATATATATAATATATATATATATATATATGATATATATATATATTCTTTTTAGGAGTAAGGAACTCATATATTCGAGAAGATGTATACTATTTAAACATATAAAATGCTTTTCGTATCTCTACTTTCTATCTATAATTTATCTTAAATGTGATAATTCGCACCACTTAGAACTATATTGTAGTATCTATAAATTATTCTTTGATCATAGATTTTATAGTTATTGGGTGGGGGGGACAAGCACTACGGATTAGGAAAAAAAAGTTTTTAGAGCTGAAAAGGTGTGATTTCTGAAGGTTGATTAGCTGTCATGGGGGGAATCCCATTCGTACAGACCAAGTGCTGGGACTGTTGGAGCATGTGTTCTAACGCTCGCATTTCTGTAACCATGCGGGAGGGCTCTGTTGCAGTTCTACAACGGTTTCTCTGGGATTCTAGTGCTGAGCAGAAAGGACCAAGTAGCCAAAGTCCACTGCTCTTTTTTTTTACTTTTTTTTTCTGGCTTCCCCCATTTACTTTGTCCCAGTTCCTGTTGATTTTCCAAGCCAAAATCCATGTTCCTAGCAAGTCTTTGCAATTCTCATAGTAGCCAAATTTCTGGAAATAACAGGACATTTACCCTTGCCAAAAAGGACAAGAGCCAAATTTCCACCAAAATAAATTTCCTTTTATTTTAAAATTTTTAGGATATTGAAGTAAATGGTTCTAGATGACATATACTAACACGCCGTGGTTTATAAGCAATGTTAGTATTGATCTCCAAAAATATAGGGCAAAATTATTACATAATTCGTTGATTTTGGTAGCTGTGGTCTTGACTCTATCAAAGAGTAAATCTCTAACGCATAACGTATCTTCCGACTTACTACTTTCGCATACAATGAGATAAAATCTCTATCATTCCCATGCTTGTGGAGATAAAGCCTCAGCTCATTCATAAGCTTGTGAACTATCCGCCTACCCTTGTTGGCTATCCTACTTTGAGATGGCTAACGCTATAGGAAACCTTTTTTTTTCCAAAATCAATGTGGTTCTTCAATTTTGTTTTAAAGTAAGTCATTTTTTATTTAAGGATTTTCTAGAGTTAAATTTGAAAGCAGAGGGCTCAATTTTCATGGACCAATTTTAGCTTGTTAGCTTGCATTTGGTCTATATGTATAGCTTTAGTGGAGAAAACATGGAGCCTGCTCTCCAAAATCTTGACCAAGTCTTGGAAAAAAAGCAGCACCTTTGCAGCTTTTCCTGGGAATCTACTGAGATCCCCTTTCCAGAGCTCAAGAACGCGATGTTTGCTGGTCCACTGGCAGCATGTGGTAGGGCCTGCAAAGCAAGGTCTTTTACCACGAAAATTTGAAGTAAATTAAGCTTTTCCAGTATAATTAACTCGTCCCCGACAATTGTTGGGATGGTGGGTGGCACAAAATTATCACTAAACCAGTTTGAGTTCCATCTCCGGAAATGCGACATAGGAATTTCTTTTTTAAGTTTTTAGAAAAATATTCTAAAAATTACAATATCTATATATCTGTATTCATCGGCGTGTTAAGAGACAACGCACATCGGATTTTAGTTTTAACTAATATCTAACGAATGTCATTAGTAAAGTCTTCAGTGAAATAATCTAGTATTTGCCGAAGGAAGATTTTGTCTTATTATCTCAAAAAAATTATATAAAATTAACTCCACTATAGTTTTTGTCCCACTTCAAACTCTTGTAGCCCTCATAGCAGGCTGCTGTTCCCTGCCGACATGCGATAATGCACGTTATTAAGATGTAAATCAAAATTCATAATCTATGTTGTCGGAGCAGAGCATCCTAACAACTGTTACTTACAAGCACTATCATACAAGAATATGCACAGGATTTCCTGAAGATAAGTAAAAAAAAAAGTAATAATAAGTTTAAAATATCGGGATGCTTCCCTCTCTTGAGATTAATGAATGATGATAATTTTTAGTCTATTATAATTCAGCAATTATGTATACCAAGTGTCTTACAAGGAAGCATTACTTGTCTCCTCTAAAGCAGAATTTAAGCCATTGTTTGTATCCTTGTCCTCAGCCAAGCACACTCCCATGATCATGCTGCTCACTGTTTGATCTAATTATGGTAAGAATATTATCGGTATTTTCTATAAATTATTCAGAGATTTATGGACCAAAATTGTCAGAACTTGGTCTTATAAGTTGCTTTACAAGTTCAAGAAGCAGCGTAGAAGTTGCTTATGCTGTGGTTGGGAGGAGCAGTATAATTGAAACAGGCTAATCTTTAACTGCTGAGAGGATATGTTATGTAAAGATGACTAGAATAGTTAAATCCGGAAGAAAATGAAGATGATCTACAGCATGAACTATGCTAGCTACTATATTGATATGTTTAAGTGCCAAAAAATAACTAATCCACATATATGTCACCATGAGTATGTTTGTTGTTCGTCATAATAAAATTTTAACCTTCTAAATCTATAAAACAGAATGTAAATAGTTAACAACAACATAGTTATGTCGTTAGTGTGGTGGAGGGCTCTTATATCATCACTCACGAGTTTTAGCGCCGTCTGCTTGACGAGATAGAAATTTTCTGAGTTTTTAGAAAAAATATTTTCAAGGTTGGGCAATTATGTGCTTGTACTCAGCGAGTTGTCAGAAGGTAACATATGTGTGATATTTTACTTCATAACCATGGTCTAGGTGATTGTTTAGAAAACTATATTTAGTAAAACAATCTCGTGCTTGCCGATGAAGAGCATCACTATTTATTAAAATCACATAATTATTGCACTAGGATCCAAGCCCTGGCCTGGATTACCTGCGTCAAAGCCAACCAAAAGTTGGCCAAGAGTGGTATTTATTCTCATTATCTAAAAAGTAAAATAAAACAATACAAATATAGTACAGGTGTTATTGAGCTTTTCTTTTTTTATTTTTATCTTTTTGGTCAAAGAGAGTTTATTTATGTTAATCCAGCATTTCCTACTGATTCAACTAGTCTATGGAATACTTGTCTAAAGGGAGCAGCAATTGAGTTCCAAGATATGGATCAAAGGTAAGCAGTGATAGGCGTGGCTTCCCCGGCCGACATCGGTCTGATCAACGCCCTTTGAAAAGCTTGTTCTGAGCGTGGTTTAACTTAACTACAAAACCAGCTTTCAAATGTCTATTATCATTAGATTATTGAAGTCCTCATCACCTTCTTCCTCCTCAACAACAACTGAAAGCAGACGGTCTTATCACTCCATGAATCATTCCTTTTGCATACTTTAAGACCGTTATTTTTAGTTGGATTCTCGCAGACTCCAGCTTATCCCATTACAAAAAAGAACTTGGTAATACTACCTAACAGTATTGTTAAGGGATGAGTAGCACATGACTGCTAATTCCTTTTTTCTTTTCGTGTTTTTTGTGTCTGACATCTCAAATGGAACTTATCCCAGTACTGGTTCTAAAGCCTCTGCTGTTACGGGGTCTTCTTTTAATTACAGTCGATAACTATGCCCACAACATGCCTATTATTATGTGACCGTCGTAATAAATGAACTCAGTATAGTTTCGTTTTATATTTCATCGACCGAACATTTCTAGTTTTCTAATCTGGATAGGTCTGAATACTAAGAACACCTTCCATAGAGTATACTGAAGATAAACCTGTCTCACTGTTATAATAGATGGTGCTTTTAGAATTTAAACCTAAGATCTACTTATATGAGATAGAAGTTCAACTATTAATTTTGGACGTCAAAGTCCTTAGTGATGTTGGGCCCTAGGCGCGCTGGTCAAGATGTTAGGCTGTGACCTTTTATCAACGCTCAAAATTGGCCTAATGGCCCAGAGTCAACCCAGAGCATCCTCATTTCCACCACAATGGGCTCTTTGACTGTTTGCCCACCCGATGAGTCGAGCTATTCATGAACAATTCAACCTCAACTCGCTAAAAGTTTGACTCGAACTCGATGTAAACGAGCAGAGTGATACTCAAGCTCGACTCGAAAGCTCGTAAGCTCGAAAAATAGGCTCGATAAAATAATCGTTGGACCATTTTGTTGCCCGTTAAAAGTTCAAGAAATCCTTCTACAATATGAAATTAATAGCATTTGCAAACGACAATGCTAGGAGCATATACCTTAGTAGAGAAGCAGCTTCCCAGATGAACCAGGTTTTGGGTAAGGCAACAAAAAAAGAAAACAATATTGTCTTAAAATATCAACACATGTATATATGTTAGAAATTTTAGAACAAGATAGAAAACAAGTTTTTTTTTTTTTTTTTTTTTTATTTTTATTTTTATTTTTTTGAGAAGAAAAACAAGTTAAAGGGTAAAAACTAGGATTGGGAGGCTATATAAGGTTTTAGGGGAACTTCCAGTCTTTCTTGTATCAAAGCGTAGAAGTAGTCAGATTTATAGCTAGATAATTTGGTTGCATCTGAACAGAAACATCTCCAACCACACATGTCCTGCATAAGCACCACAGAAAAAAAATATAATAATAATAATATATATATATATATAATAATAATAATAATAAAATATAATATATATATATATATATTAGATTATCGTGAAAGTTTCTTAAAAAATAATAAATAAATTATTGTGAAAAAAATTAAATTCTGTCACGACCATCCATATCAAAGAATTTGTCTAGTCCTTTGGAACTGAGTACAAACCTTCTGCAATAGGACTCCGATACTTTCTAATGTACATGCCCGAGTGTGTGCATGCTGATATTGCAGTCATGCGGATTTGATCCTGAGATGTATGAGCCATATCTCTCACCGCTCAAACTACTCGCATTGGACAAGATTTTTTTTATAAATTAGTTGTATGTCCGTGCGATGCACAGAAATTAACTATAAATTTTATATAAAGTATTACATTAAAATACTAAATTCCTATTTTTTAAAATTTAACCTGACTACAAGTACATGTGATGTGAAGCGATGATAATATTCTTATATTATTATTTTTTCTTAAAAATAGAATTTTATTTCTTAAATTTTTTTGCTTAATCTATAATTTAATTATTTATATATATATTTATAATCTTTATAAAAATGAATACAATATTTTTATCAAATATTGTATTTTATTTATTTTGAATATTTGACATTTTTATATTCTTCAAATTACTATATGGCTTTTAAAATTCTTATTAATTAATATAAGTGATATATACTTTTTTTAAAGTAAAAATTTATGACACATGTTATATTTAAGGTTATTTATGTTGATATGTAGCGCAACGATTTTGATACGACAGTTATATATATATATATATATATATATATTTATTTATTTATTTATTTATTTATTTAAAACTATTCAAATAAGGGTGGATATTCAGCGTGGGCCCTGCCCGGATTTTCATTTGAGTTACGGGAAGGGCGCACGTTCCGCCTCCGCACCTCGTTTTTCTCCAGCCGCTTCTCACTCCCTTCCACTACGATCGATCGCCGGTTGACCTACAACTCAATCGCTAGCGAATCCACATTACGTGACAGCGCATTTGCTTGATTTCAATACAGGTTTCACAATCAAGATTTTCCTTTCATTTCGACTTGTTTTTGAAGATCATGTATTCTTGCATTTCGTGAGTTTTATTATCTAGCTTCCGAAGTCACGTCTCTGTGTTACCTCGGATCTTAGACTTTTTTTTTTCCATTATGGTTAAAGGAGAAGATCGGATGCTGCAGTTTAGCTGATAGTTCAGCGAGATACGGTGTCTTGCCCCATTTAATTCTATAGATCCCAAGAAGTCTCCCAACAGTTAACCAAGTTCACTATGAGCATCAAAAATAGATTGTTCCTGAGCCGCACATGGACATGGTTCATTTTGAACAACTTTGGACAAATTTTGGGAGATCTACCATTCATATAATTATAATAAAGTAACGACAAGAAAGCATTTACATTTAAGATGGATTGATCTAGACTTCCAGTACAGTTTTGTAGACCCAAATAAGAAATTATGGTTTTTCTTTTTCTCGTTTCTGCATTTGGAAACTTTGCAGGTCTTGTATAGCGATTTTTTTCTTTTTCTTTTTCTTTGTTTCTTGTTTTGATAATGTACCTTTGATCTATTTTGACAGGATTCGTTAAGTTATCAAGATTCAGTTTCTCGTTATGGCACCAGTTGTCTCTGACAAGATAAAACCCAGAGGTATTGGATTTTACATAATCCAAATTTTGACATTACATCTGAATGTTTCCAGGGACATGAATTTGAGAACTATCCTCGCTGGTGAATATCTTCATTTCTACTGTACACGATCAGAAGTCATTCGAAAACCAATTCACATTTTATTATCTTCTTGCATTTTAGATAAAGAATTGTGTCTGTTTCTCTGAATAGCTGTTAGGCTATTATAGTTTTGTACCGACTACCAAGCATCAATTATGTTTTGATACTTCTATATGTTCATGGAATTAGGCATGGTGCTAAAATTTCATTATAACGAGTTTTGGGTTTTTTGGTATGTGTCAGATGTCTGTATTGTTGGTGTTTCACGCACACCTGTAGGTGCCTTTCTCGGTTCTTTGTCATCCCTGTCAGCTTCCAAACTCGGATCTATTGCTATCGAGGGTGAGACAGCTCTTATGCTTTTGTACAGTTATGAACGGTGTTACATATGGTCATGGCCTACTCGTTACTTTGCAGGCGCTCTCAGAAGGGCAAATGTTGACCCATCTCTCGTACAAGAGGTCTTCTATGGTAACGTGTTAAGTGCTAATTTGGGCCAAGCTCCAGCTAGACAAGCTGCATTAGGTGCTGGAATACCGAATACTGTGGTATGTACAACCATAAATAAGGTTTGTGCATCTGGAATGAAGGGTATGTTCTGATAAGACATCAACATTAATTGCTGATAAGCCAAAATGTTTTGAGTAAGTTGGCTATTCTTTTTTCAGCTACTATCCTTGCTGCACAAAGCATTCAACTTGGTAGCAATGATATTGTTGTTGCTGGTGGTATGGAAAGCATGTCAAATGTCCCCAAGTATATAGCAGAAGCAAGGTTTCTATTTGATCAATTTCTCAAAGTTGATCCTATTATTCTTCTCATTAGTTATATGTCATTCTGCTATGTGGAATGTCAAGTACGCCTCCCTTATGCTGGCTATGTTTGATACTACTGTTTGTAGAAAAGGGTCTCGTTTTGGACATGACACTCTTGTTGATGGAATGCTCAAAGATGGACTTTGGGATGTTTATAATGATTGCGCAATGGGAATGTGTGCAGAATTATGTTCAGATAATCATTCGATATCACGAGAGGAACAGGTGACTGTTTATAAGCAGATTTAAGATGATTATTATTTTCCTTCTATTTGACAGTTAAATGTATTTTTTTAAGTTTCATATTCATTACTACGAAGTTCAAACCTGCAAGGCTATGGATGATGCATGCCATCAGTATCAATTTAGTTTTCCTAGTAATACATTCGACCAGAACTTAGCGACTCTGGCTAAAGCTTATTCTAAGATTTACATGGGCCAAAACCTGGGCTTATCTATTTCTGAATCCTAAGAATAGAAAAGGTAGTTTAAGAAAGTCATGGAAAAAGTAGATGCTAGGAAGGATTCATGTTGTAGAGAATGAATTGCTCTTGTGGGAGTAATGACCAATCCCGCATATTGCAGACAATGCAATTATGTTATTAGTCATTCGAATACTATTTACTTTTTCCCTAAAGCTTGATCACTAAAACGATATTCTCTCTTTTTTATAGGATGCTTATGCTATTCAAACAAATGAGAGAGGGATAGCTGCTCGAGATGGCGGTGCATTTGCATGGGAAATTGTTCCAGTTAAGCTTCTAATTTCATGAAAACTTAAGTAAAAAGTAAGGACTATGCATTGGAATCTTTGACTAGTTTAGTAACATCTGCTACTTATTGCAGGTTGAAGTCCCTGGGGGTCGAGGAAAACCATGTATTATCATTGACAAGGATGAAAGTTTGGAGAAGGTAATTCTTAGTAAAATCTTTGCTTATGCTTTGACGAAAGTACTGATTTAATATCTCAAACTAACCTTAGTTCATTGTTTCTAAACTTTTGTTATCTTCAATTTAATTTGCAATATCAGTTCCTACTATTTTTTTTTAAGACATGGTTTTGTTTTACATGGATTTTTTTTTTCTTTAAGTCTGCTTATGGAAGAGGAGAGAACACCTTGACATAATGATCTTCTTTGTTATTTCGGCATATAGTAGGCTGCAGGAGGCACGATTAAGAGTCCAATAGGAGGTAGTGTTGTTCTTTTATGGCAAACGGTTGTCATAGTGTTGTTCTTGTTGTGCGTAAGGACATAGATGGTAGGAGCTGGTAAACAGGTAGTAGCTGTGGAATCAACGATTCAACTTCTTTCAGGAATTTATTCTAGATGATAGCATGACAAAATAATCTGCTTAAGAAATATCACAGCTGTGTATACATCCAAAATGTTCACAAAATCACTCAGGATAATGTGTTGTTCATTTTCAGGACTAAAACAATAGTTAAGATTTTTTACTTTTACATTGCCTCAGTAAATATTTGCACCAGTGAATATACTTCACAGACCGTAGGGACACGATTACTAGCCACTAAAAATAGTAAACTCTTGTAAAGTTCGCCTACAGATTGATACATTCAAACTAAAAGCATCACATGTTTCCGACTTTTCAAATAAGTTACTAATTAACAATGTTGAGTTAAGCAGTTAGCCATCTGGTAGCAGACTCGAAGGTCCACTTTCAGCAGGTAGGTGATTGAGTGTGATCTTAGTTGATCAATAAGTGTTCGAAAACTGTAAATGGCTTAGAAGAGCGGTGTAAGAAATGTAAAGGGACATAGAGATTTTTACGTGGAAACTCTTGAGAAAGACAACGAAGAAACTACAGGCGATCACGTAAGCCAACACAGAGTTTGTATTATGGTGGTTTAGAATTACCAGATCTCTCGTTTCTCTCTTACTACAGGGTCTATGATACCTCGGGTTACAATTCACTCCAAGAACCCTACTAGACTTTAGTCTGCCGAAAGCTCTCACAAGGTTGTCTAATTCTAGTTGCGCCACGTAAGCTCCCACATTTGTTGGTGGGGCGCAACATATAACTGACTCCTCCACGTTCGTTGGTGGGGCATTTACACGGCTGACTTGGTCTTTCTTAATTTCGGTTGAACGAACATGGTCAGAATGCCGAAGCCTTGGTCGAACTTGGATATAAAGTCGGTTTCGGCTGGCCGATGCTGATTACGGAACGGATGTCGATCTCGGTACACCTCAGTTTGATCTGAGGTATTTGTCAGACGTCGAGCCAAGGTCGGTCTCGACCTAGCGATCTCGAGTTGTGCGGATAGTGCCTTTGGTTACGTGCGCACTTTGGTCATATGTGATATTGAGCTCTCCATTCTATCTAGTAGCCAGCTTTTATGAAGCTAATTCCAAAGTTAACTCAACATTTGGAATGATTCGTGGCATTCCAAATTCATGCTATATCTGTGGGTTTTGTTGATAGTATGAGGATGTCTTATGGAGCTAATTCCAAAGTTTAACTTTTATGAAGTCATTTGATCTTATGATGCAAACAGCAAATAGAAACGCGGGTTTAAAACCCCCCAAAACATTGTACATGATACAAAAATTGAAGTAGAAAGGCCGGAATTTGCATTTGTAAGCACTGTGTAGTGTGCTTTGCAGGAATCACATGCTAATTTTCTTCTTTTCGGTGTTGCTTGTCTTTGGTTTCTAGTTTAATCCAGTTAAGCTAAGACAACTCCGTCCAAGTTTCAAGGTGAATGGTGGTACAGTCACAGCTGGCAATGCTTCTAGTATAAGGTCTCATAACTGCACGTGTTGATTTTACAATTCCCTTTAAGATCTAATAATTTGCATGGCTTTATGTGTGTAACATTTCTTTTTTCCTTCTTTCAAAGTGACGGTGCTGCTGCTTTGGTACTTGTGAGTGGAAAGAAGGCGCTAGAACTAGGATTGGAAGTGATTGCAAAGATTAGAGGTTATGCTGACGCAGCTCAGGTATTATTTTTCAAGAGCTGATAGACCTTTGTTGATTGGTGATTTGACCTAAGTGATCTAAATAATATACGTAAGTAGCGGCAAGTCTCATGTCATTCTTGGTATTAGTTGCTAATTGTTAGTGTCTTTGATTATGTTGCGGAGAACTTGCAATGGTGTGAATACACAGCATTAGCATTAGTAGTATAACATATTTCATCCTGCAGGCACCTGAGCTGTTTACTACCGCACCAGCTTTGGCTATACCAAAGGCCATTTCAAATGCCGGTCTTGATGCATCTGAAGTAGATTTTTATGAAATAAATGAAGCCTTTTCTGTACGTTGCCTTATCTATGCATAGATTGATCTCTCCACTTTCAACGTGTATCCATTACTTTGCCTTAGTTTTGGCATGTTCTTGCTGGCAGGTTGTCGCTCTTGCAAATCAGAAGCTTCTTGAGCTTCCTTCAGTAAGTTTCTTTAACTTCTTATTTTCATTGAGGTCCTCCTTGCCATTTATTCAGAACCTAAATGATATTAATAGGTTTATTTATTATAAGAAGGTTCTTTTCTTTCTTGACTTTTAATATTCATATTCATGAAGGAAAAGCTAAATGTGCATGGAGGAGCTGTGTCTCTTGGCCACCCTTTAGGATGCAGTGGAGCTCGCATATTGGTCACCTTGTTGGGGGTATGCTTTGTAAACCCAAAACGATTACATAGCAGCCAACCTTGTGTAATGCAATACTTTCCAGTAGCCTCAATTGATACTTTTTGAGAGCAATCGGTCTCCAAATGAACTACTAAAGATCTCCAAATTTATTGACATGATAACATTCAGTTTGATAATTGCTTATTTCATAATTTTTCCTGTATAACAAGGCAGAGAAAGTTTGTCATTAAGCTATTATAGGGAACAAGGCATAGTGGTAAAAACTATTGCCTTGTGACCCAAAGGATGGAAATCACCTCCTGCAAAAGCATAGTATGGTGACGTACATTAGGCAATAAATTGCCTGCCCCCTTTCGAAGCCTGTGCCTATGCCTACATTCGCGGGAGTTCTTTTGGTACTTGGTAGTTCCTTCTTTATAAGAAAGTATAAGAAAACAATATGTAAGAAAACAATATACAAGAAAACAATATACCAAAGTTCCTTCTTTGGTAGTTCCTTCTTTTTAAGCTACCCAGGTGCCTTTCTTGTTATATACAAGAAAACAATATATAAAATGCACTGTTTAATTTCCCAGGTTTTGAGGCATAGGAATGGAAAAGTTGGAGTTGCTGCTGTGTGCAACGGTGGTGGGGGAGCATCAGCTGTTGTTTTAGAGCTCATATAAGCATCATTTTCGGTAAGTTTGCAATTACTTCAGAAATCATCGACAGGCATCCTTTCTGTGGTTTGATTCTAAAGATTTTCCTTTTGACATTTTCAGGCTTCGTTCAGGAGTAGGAAGCTGCGGACTTCGGTTCCTTTTTCTGAGCTTTATCAAGTTGTAGGATCCACGTAATGCTGAATTGTTCTTATTTAAATGGATGCTTGGGTTGGAACGATCAGATCTTTTTTCGTCCGTCCGTCATAATAAATATGTTACAGATCTACTATTGAACATTGTAATGAAAATTATGTATGCCATGATAATTGCTGTATGCAAATGACCCATTTTCATAGATAATAAATACACGGATCAGATAAAATTTATTGCTGCCGATACGTAGGTGGTACCGAGTACTATAAGCTTAACATTGCAAACGTGTGAACATCTGTTTTGACCTAACTATTAACATTCACTGTAACAAAAAGCCCAATCATAACAGTAACCAACATCAATTTACAAACCTGGAAAACATGTAAGATATTGCAGTCTAGGACAAAACTAGCACACAAGAATCATGTACACCACCATGTACCTCCCCCTGAAAAAACTCATAATGGAGATGATTTGGCAGCAAGATGGAGAAGAGCCCTTCTATGATAAACTGTCCTAAGACTCTTGTACTTCTGCATGAAAGTTGCAAGATCAATCTCCTTCCTAAGAAATTGTCTGTAAACCATGTCAGATTCCTCATCAACTGACTTCATCGCATCTGTAATCAGTTTGACACCACAGAATTACGGGGCATGACAAGTAGTTATTAACAGTATGACATATGTTTCAGAAACAGATATAAAATATCAGTGGTAAGTAGATATGGGTACCTTCCAACTTTTGAAGTAATGAGGAGGGAGAATAGAACCTCAACAGCTCTTCCTTTTGCTTCTCAAGTTCACCCAATTTCTCTTGTGCAGCAGCCAGCTCAGTTGTCCTAATTACTCTACACTGTTTGATCAACAGATGCAGATCCTTAAGGATTTGGGAATACAAGTGTCCAGACTGTATAGATCTTTTTTTTTGGGTTTTAATTAAAAAAAAAGATAATTTTCTATCAGAAAGATAATGAACTTTAATACCTGGTTCCTTAGCTCTACAATGCGAGGCTCCTTATCCAGATTCTCCCCTAAGAAGTACATTTGCTATTAGCTTCACACCATGATTTGAATGAATACAAAGTTGCAGAAACTACTTACTTGCAAGCTGCAAGGTTTCTTCGCGAAGCTCATCTCGGACCTGAATACAAATCAAACTATATCATTAGCAAGTTTGAGTACAACAATGCATATTAAAAAACTCTAGCCACCCTGGATGAATTCAGCAAGTATTAGACTACATAATGACCTAAGAAGTCTACAAGAAAGAACATGAAAACTTATCATGCTTAAACCTCTAGTGCATAGTAATTATATCTCCAAAACAGGTTAACTAATATAATTATGCGCATCTTCAACTGTCACTTTATAATCCTTTTCCATCATAGCTCACTAAAATCCCAAACACACAAGTAAAATATCTACAGTATTTAACTCATGAAGCAAATTGCTGCAACAGCACAAAGTACTTTGGTCAGACACAAGGTTGTCAAACATGAACTCTACCTAAACTCAAAAAAGGAAGGGTCAAATAGAAACGCAAACTCGAAATGTGAAATCATAAGTTTCTATGTCCCGCCTAAATTCAAATATATTCCTGATTATGAATTTTTAGTGCATAGTTAGCAAGAGTTAATTATAGAGTCTGTGGTACCGCCACATCTAGTAAACATTTGAGACTTGCGAATTGCAAACAAAGTGCCGTAATTACATGAAAACCCCTTATATATTGATTGTAGCTCAAGGATCGGAGAATAAAATGGTCATATGCAATAATTAGGCGCATGAAAGGGGGAAACAGTTTCTGCGAGTTAACACGATTAGGGGTGCTGGAAATACTTTCTACGAGTTGATACGTGATTTTCTCAACCTTGGTCGCGCACCTCATACCGCAAAACACACCAACTACCAATCTTATAATGATGAGTTAGGCTCAAAAGAACACTATTTTTGAACTTATCAGTGAAATAGCCCAGCATGCGTCGAATCCACGGCTGATGGGGAACATTTTAGATCATAACAATGACAACAACCACCACCAAGTGAGAAGTCCCACACAAGTTAGGTCAGTTTCCGCAGGACACTCAACTTGGACAAGAAATCAAACTCATAGGCATGGCAGCTCACAGCGCAAATTTCTAAAACACAAGGACAAAACAAGCAAAGATACTAATGTACAACACGCTAACTAACGAACACAATGCAAAAGTAAAAAAGGAAAAAACGACCAGTAAACACAGAAAAAGGCAACATTTTAGATCATAACAACTCATTGGTAAATTTGCTATTATTTAAAATGTAACAATTTACTATCCTTTTGAGTTACAAGGTTCGCTTTCATACAACTAAGATAAAACAAGATGATTAATCAATAAATAGTTTCCACGACCATGAACAAACAAGCACCAAATAGGTTAACATTTCTACTTTAGTTACTTGCATTCCCTAAGTGACCAATAAATGCCTAAATAACTGGTCTGATGACATGAAGTCAGGAAGCTTTTACTTAATGCTTCCAGCTACCTAATTGCATGGAAGATACTAATACAGATCAATCCACCAGATAAAGGAGACAATCAAATCGCTTGACTGGATATTGCAAACATTATGTATTACCAGCTATTCCAGCAGACCAATGATGTCGTCCATTGTGCAATCATATCTATAACTATATAATGACTAACACAAATGTTATTTGCAGTAACAAAATGTTTAAATAGTGCTAAGTGCAGAAATAAGAAATGGGGAAACAAAGCAAGCATTGAGATAGGCATGAACATCTAAACTTACGTTGCTCTGAATCTTCACTTGTTCAAGTGAATTGAAGAATGCTTCATATGCATTCTTGTCCGTTAAAAGTTTCCTTAATTCATCAATGCTGCAAATAAAAAGCGCATATGTTAGCCACCATGGGCGAACTAAGCATCACTGAAAGCATAAAATAAAAATCAGCTTCTAACCTCTTATCTTTAAGATGGGCTATCACTCCTGCAGCTTCATAAGGTGGAGGCAAACCACTAGACGTTCCGACACCAGAAGAAGTCCTTGAGATGGATGGGCGTGAAGAATTCGATGAATTAACCACTGATGGAGGATACCAGGATGGCATAGGAATCTCCTGCTGATCTTGTGAGGTTTGTTGCTCTTGAGAACCACTATACAGATTTATCCCAGATTTAACAGACAACAAGATATACCAAAAATAAAGTTCATCAACTTTTAACATCTAATTACATATATAAACACCCGACACCAGCGTAATACTATGATAGAAGTTTAAGAATTACCCAATCAGGTTTGCAGGGAATTTCCAGGGCATCTTGATTGTTCCTTTTCTGTAAAACAGATAGCAAGCTTTGCAATCAGATCATAGTTTAGGTGCATTCACAATAACATATACTTGAACAAGAAATGCAAAATCAAAAACTTATCGAATACAAGCTTATCATCTACAACAATGTCTCAAATACGAGATTAACAACCAATTAAACTACAATTTACAATTCCAAAAGAGGAAAGCTATGTTTCGATCCCAAAAAGCTGAAAGAAGATGAAATTAGAAAGAAGATCATTGTTCAATAATCCATCCATTTTCGGAAAGTAAAATCATGAATTGGTCAAGGGAAAATGGGAAATGATCGTAGATGAAATCGAGAAGCCTGAGTTACTATGGACAACAAAGAAAGTCAAAATCGAGAAGAATGCTAACCTTTAACAAAGATTAAATTGGAAGGAGAAGGCTCGACTATTGATATTTGATAGACAGAGATCTTCGGCAAGTCTTAAGAATATCAGATCAAAGCTTCAGTCAAAAAACCAAACTCGTCATGATAGGAGAAACACAGCGCGTTGGGCATCCGAAGACGCAAGGTGACCAATCGGGTCAACCCGAACACGGTACTGATGTCTGGCTCTAATCGGGTTCGGTTTAGAGAAAGGCAAATTGGGCCAAATAAAATAGCCTGAAAATAACACAGTATTTTTTCGTATAGCAATATTAATAAATTATAAATTCATCGAGTTTGAGGTGTAAAAAAATATAAATCAAACTATTTTCGAAATAAATATTCGAATCCAACAGTATCACTAGAAATAAGGGTCAGCTGTTTTGTAGATATTTTTCAGATGACCACGAAATGATTCATACATGGTCAATACAAAAAAGCAAGGCAAGCAAGCATCTCTAAATATATTTTTTAACTTATTTTGCATTCACACAAATATGAGTCATATATTTTTAATTCCATATATAAATTCTTAAAAATGCTCAACACATATCATTCTTCTAATGAGTTGTAAAGTTTACTACATCCCAAATTCTAGACACTATTATTTTGATATTTCAATTATATTTGTTAAGATTGATTTCGTTAAGTATTGTTTTTTTTTTTTTTAGTCGTCGCCATCTATAAAATAGAATATAAAAAAATATATTAACATACATAATATTATATTTATATATGTGATTAGTTCAGAAAAACTATTATCTTCAATTTCAGTAGTTTATGGAGTTTTGTAATGGATTGTGTCTTACCGTACAACCATTTATAGTTATATTTTGGCGTTTCCATATATATATTATACATATATTTTAATACTCAATATATATATATTTATACATATATATATTATCCATCGGAAACGTTCAAACTTCATTTTTTTAGTTTAATTTTTTACTAAGTCAAATTGAATGCCGCGGTAGAGGACAATAGTCACAATACCAACTTTTATATTGGTTAGTCTAATTTAGGTAGAATTTGAAAATGAGCCGAGTTGAAGTCAGAGTACTATTAAGTTCAAATTCGGCTCGACTGATTTAGCTCGAGCTCGACGAATTTTAGAGACTGAGCTCTCAACCGCAAGTTCGAACTCAACTCAAGATCCGTTCAATTGTATTAATTGAGTTAAATTTGAGTCGAATCGAGCCGAACTCGACTTAAACTCCGCTTAATTGTATGAATTAGACCAAACTCGAATCAAGCTCGAACTCGAACTCGTTTAAGTAATTTAATTGTAATAGATACTTAAATAAAATAGAAAATTTCATTTAAGCTCGCGAGCCTGAGCCAAGTAACACAATACTCAGGCTCTGCTCATTTAATTATTTGAGTTTAAATCGTGTTCGAATTCGACTCGAGCTCGAGATGAGCTTAAACGTTATCAAGCCCAAGCTACTCCTGAGCAATCCGCTCGTTTTTACCCCTAGTTACGACATTGGAGAGATGAGGACGGAGCGGGCGGTGACCACGAGATTGCTCCACATAGGAAGACATGATGAGCAATGCAAAGGGCCATCCTAGATCTCTAAATCTCCTCCACCTTCCCAAGTCAAATCAGATGCACTCATGGAGAGCACTATGAACTTGCACATATGTTACTGTCAAGCTCAAAGGAACAATTTAAATATACATAGCATTTTTAATGGAAATAATATATAGCTTTAATCTCTTAATCATCTCGAAAGTGATTTAGATTCATCAGCACAGCATATACATATATAGAACATGGTGGGCCCATAATTATTGAATTTGTAGTGAGGGTTAATTCCCCCATCAATTTAGAGCTGAAAGCCAATCCCAACGAACCCAATCCAAATCGAACAGAAATGTTGGGATTTTCGGCTCTAATTTTTAGGTTGGTTCGGATAATGCGCACCGACTCCTAATTTATTCCCATCATCATTTGAGACTTTTATTTGTTTATTACTGTTATAACTGTTATTTTTAGGATGGTACATATTTATTAGGATAATTTTCTATAATTAATTATATTTTTTTAAAATAATAAAAAAATTTATATTGGTACGATAGATAAATATCATTAGTATGCTAGGATCAATTAGAATTTGATTTTGTAGAAAATTTACAAATAATGGTAAAATTTAAAATAGAGTAATACTTCAGCGTCCGAACACTTTCGTCCAAACATCTAGCCCAGTACATATTCTTTTTATCCGAATATATTTTTTTTTATTTCGAAATCGGAGCAGTAAGACGCTACACTATTGTTATTTAAAATATTATATCAGCTAATTTTTCACACTGGGTCTGTTTAACGGGTGATAAACAAAAAAAAGGGCCATCCTCGTAGACACATCTTCACTCTCCCCAAACCGCAATCGAAAGAGAACGAACATCATTCGAGCAAGAGTTGAATTCCCATCGTGCGTGCGGGGACGACCTGAGAACAGCAGAACCTTCATTTATTCGTTCATTACACACCAGCGCGGCGCATCCGACGATCATGTGGCGGAGAGCAGCCTCTTCTCAGCTTCGCACCTTTACCACCTGGCAGCGATCCGTTACCCTCCGTCGCCCCTCCACCCTTCTCCCACCGATAGCCATTCGTTCTTTATCCGTCGAATCCGGTAACCTCCCACCCCTGATTTCCCGGTTCGACATTTGTTCTTTCTTGAATGATGCGTTGATTTTGTATTTTTGATGGTTAGGCAGTACGCCGGTGAAGAAGAGGGTGGAGGATGTAATGCCGATCGCTACAGGCCTCGAGCGTGAGGAGATCGAGGCCGAGCTCGAGGTTTGTGCTGATAGATATTTGTTTTTTTTTTTTTCAAACTGAATTTTAGTTAATTTGGAAATGACTAAGTTTTTGTTTATATTTAATTTTGCGGGTCTTTTAATTTTCAGGGAGGAAAGCGTTTTGATATGGATCCACCTGTGGGTCCGTTTGGCACTAAGGTGAGCCTATGTTAGGTTTTAGTGATTCAATATGATTCTATTAGTAATCTGATTGTCAGTGTTGTAATGATTTCAAGCTTGTGTAGGATATGCAATATAATCTTTTGAGATATGGATTGAACTATATCTCATTTTCTGAGAACATATATGCATTTGCAAGGTTGCATGTCATACGTGTAGTTTATGAAAAATGAGCTACACGTTGCGTCTTCTAAAGCTTGGTGCCTATGAGAATGATCTTATGTGTGCTTTTTAAATCTGTTTCTTAGGCTATTATATATGTGTTATTTTCTTAACAACGTTTCTCTCTCGTCGTCCTCTTTTGGAAACTTTTGATCACAATTTCTGTCACATGCTATGGTTCATTTGAGTTTCTTATCAATACCTTTTACAGTATGTACTTTAGTTGATTATGAATAACATTTGCAATTGTTTATTTTTGGAATGTGTTAACACGTTCATTATGTTCTGTACAAAGTTGAATTTATCTGAAGGCCATGGTTATCACTTGAAGAATGTTATGCGTGCCTTCAGAAACCAGACAGAACCCAATTATTCTTGGGATCATATTATATATAATATGTAAATGCGTGGTTAATGATTGCTATTAAATAAGCGCAACATCACCTCAGTCAATTTATAGGGCTGATACGTGCCATATAGCCAACAAGCATATTGTTGCATTTTGACGTAACTAAGCTTGCAAGGTTATTGACGATCTCTTTACCAAATAATTAGACAAATTGAATTTTCCATTATAACTATGGTGTTTTACTTAGCATTTATTCTAATTCGTTTTATAGAAGGATAGAACTTCTATTTTTTGTAATTGTGTTGTTATGTGACATAATGACAAGTAGCATGTCTTATGAAGTACGAATAAGCTATGTTGCCAAAAAAATGGAAAGAATCCTTCTTGTCACCTCTCACATGTACATCTCTTGAAATGTGTTAGTGGTATCCATGAAAACCAAAGATGGCCAAATGATGTCAAAGGCGTTAAGACGCACCGAGGCACAGAGGTGGTCTTGGAACCTTGGTACGAGGTGTAAGGCCAGGCGCATGCCCTGATACACGAGAGGTGCACGTTTTCTGAGATATAAATATTTCGATATCGTTTCACAATGAAAAGCACCTAATTTTAAATTTGGATATGATTTGAAATTTATGTCATTATAATCATGTCGTTGTAATAGTTCATGTATAAACAGATACAATATCGAGCCTCTAATCTACGAAAACTGTTTGGTCAGGAATTGTATTACTGAACTGAAATCCAACTTTTTAAGTTCTTGTGGAAAGGTGTAGTATGAAACTTAATAAATTCTTTTCCAATAAGTTTTTCAACCAAATGTTATAACTTTAATCCCTCAATGAATCACTACATTATGCTGTGATCCACTACACTATTAAAAAAATCGTATCATAACCACTACATTTATTCCCCTCTCGCTCTATTCATCTCTCTCTCGTCTTAACTCTTATGCTCCAGTCTCTCTCTCTCAACGCCTCTTCTTCTTCATTTTTTTTTCTTAAATTTTTTAGCATCAAAAGATACACAGAGGAGATGCCCAGACTCTCTCTCCCCCCTCTCTTCTTCTTCACAATTTCACATGGAGCTTCTTCTTCTTCTTCCAGTCTTGAGCATTGCCGTTGGGCGCCGCCAAAGCAGGAGCCATTGACGAGGATGAGCCTGAGCCGGAGCCGTTGACATGGAGCCGCTTCTTCTTCCTTTGATTCTCGATCTTAACTCCACTTGCAAAAACACAAAAAGATGAGTTATTTGGCGTTCTTGAACAAATTGAAGTGAATATCGACTGGAGGAAACTGAATTTACCCCAAATCTGAAGCGGAGGAGAATGGATCTAGGATTGGTGAAGGGCAACGTTTGAGAGGTACTAGCCTAGGTGCCTCCTCTTGAATGTGCACCCGCCTGGAACCTAGGCGGGCGCAATTCTCGCCGGCGCACGTTTAACAATGCCAAGATTATGCTTGTTGCTTGCCCATGGTGTATCTTTAAGGTTTGACTATGTGTAACTGACTTGTTAGTGCATTCGTGAAGCACTTACTGTCTCAAAGTGTCTGTTAGAACAAATAAATGGAATACATAGAGTATTTGTTTGGCTTTAAATGTTCTACTCACATAAGTTTCTATGGTTGTGCTCCATAGCAAGATAAATTTAATCCATGGTATTTTAATGTCAGCCTTTATTGATTTTGACCCTGTATTTGAACAACACCTGATGTCATAAAGAGTTTTCTTGGTATACATGTAATTTAGTGAATGGTTCATATCATTATTAAAAATCAATCAGTATGTGCTATTATTTGGACTAGTCCAAGTGTGATATTGAATGATTAGAGTGTAAAGAAAGAAAAGAATAAGGCTGGTGTAGAAACAACAAGTTGTAAAACAAGAAAGAGTATGGAGTAACTCTTCTGCTTTTTTTTAGCATTCCTTTGTGCTTGGGAAACTAGCCGATGCACAACTTGCTATTCAACAAGTTAATAGTATGGCGCAACCTTCTCGATGGCAACAAGATAGCGTAAGCCGCGTAGAAGTGCAGATAATTTAGATATTTTTTTTGCAGTTTTAGTTGCCATTTCCTTGCTGAAACACTTTTTTTTCTGAAACTTGGGGAGACTGTTTTAAGAAATTTAATCGCCTAATCTTTGAAGGCAAGAAGATAACATAGGTTGTGACGTTGTGTAGTAGTGCGGATAATTTAGATTTTTTTTTTTTTCCTGCAGTTTTAGTTGTCATTTGTTCTGAAACTTGGGGACTGTTCCTAGAAGCATTGGCACTTAAACTATTTTGAAGATGCACTGAGGATATTAAATTCACTGTCATTTACAGAGGGAAATAACAAGAGTCTTTTATCAGTAGTGGTGCAAGCTAGATGAATTTTTGTATGCCGTTATGCTCATTTTAGGAAAAAAAATAACACACTTGTACACAAAAGAGTATATGAAGTTGATAGATTTTAGGAATAATGTCAAAATATCCCTGCTTTCAAAACTTGTATAATTCAGCCCCTGCCATTTCAACTTTTTGAAAAATCCCTAGGTGGATACTCCAAGGTGTTCGAAATGTCTAGTTTGGTGTTGCATACAACTATCGTAATGTTGCAAGCTCGTACTGTAGTGTTTTGGATGAAGTGTTCCAGCTAGTAAATAAAGTTTTCGGGCGAGCTAATAAAGTGTTTGTGCGAGCAAATAAAGTGTTAAGAGATCTAAACAAGTGTTCCGTGCTGCAAAAAAAAAAAGTATTATGGAAAGCTAACTCGGTATTTTCATTCAAGCGGTTGATTTGTTTAAGTTTTGTAAAGCAGGTGGTTTTGCCGACAAACCCCCTAGATTTATGGCTTTTAGACTACTCATAAATTTAGAACTGCTGGATAACTTATCTTTGTTGATATCTACTTCGTTTTGTTGATGACTGCTTATCATTACTACATGGAGAAGTAAGGATACGTACAATTGTTAGGTTGGGGCTAAAATGCTCTACCACCCCACCAATGGGCGGTCAACTTCTTTCATGCATGTCGAAAAAGATTCTTCTACTGTGCATTATGTTTAATTGCCTTTGACTGCAACGTTATTTGTTTAATCTGGGTATTCGTCTATAGGCCACGGTATATAACCTATATGATTTCAAAGTTTTCCTTTTTTCTAGATCTCGATCTAACTTTCCAAAACTTGCGTTCTATCTGTAGCTCCCTACTGAGTATAGGGGCCAGACTGGACTGAAACCTTCGGACTGAGGTTCACGGACTGGACTGGAATCTAATCGGTCCAATCCGGACCGCAGACATGGGACCGGACCGGCTAAAAGCGAGCGAGGCTATACTGGACTAGTTAGACCGAAAATAATTTTAAATTTATTTAAAAATAAATAATATATGTGTATAACAATATCACTATTAAAGAATATGAATATTACAGAAAATGCAATATTAAATAACAAAAGAAAAATTGGTTTCGGTCCGGTTCCCGGTCTTAATTGGACCGGACCATTCGGTCCTAAGACTGGCGACTGGACTGAACTAGGTCCACTCTGGACCGGACCCAATTGACTGGTCCGGTCCGATTTTCTGATCTTGATCGGTAATATTATGAACACCCCTAATTGAGTAACACATGTCCTTTTATGGTATGCCAAATCTACAGCCATCCTAGAGTTTGACACTTTCCTTTTTACATAATTTCTATTGTTTAGGGATTTGCAGGTGCACTGATATTTCTTTACTGTTTACTTAATTCCAGCATTAGTTTTATGTTTCTTCTCTTCTAAGAAGTGCACAGTAAAATATTTTAGATGTATATGCAAGTTTATGACCCTTTTATTGTTTATCTTTTTTTTTAAAAAAAAAATTGTTCTCTCTGGAATGATGGTTTTTGTGTGTGTGTGTGTGTGTGTGTGTGTGTGTGCATAAGATTTTCTGCTTGTGCCAAGAATGCACAAAGCAATTGTACTTTCTAGCTGTAAATAATTGCTCTTCATTTGCATGACTATAGGAAGCACCTGCTGTCATCAAGTCTTACTATAACAAGAGAATTGTTGGGTGCCCTGGTGGTGAAGGTGGTAAGCTACTGTGTTCACTTTTGAACAACAACTTTGACCTGATATTATGAAATATTGTTACTGTCACTTACTACACCATCGAAAATTTAATCTATTTTTTCTGCTGTGAGTTTGAAATTATACAATAAAACTGTCTGAGTAGTTGACTAGTTCTTGGCCGATGTGGCACTCTATGAACGACTAGCTGGTACCTTAATCGAGACGCCTCCATTTTTCCTCTTAGAATCAAACAACCGTCATGCATCAAATGTTTAGTATATCACCAATGGTGAGATGCATACTCAAATTAGATAAACGCATGTCATTATACTTAATCTTGATCTTTTGTTCCTGCATGAGGGGGAAAGAGAAAATTCACCTTGTATTTTAGATTTAATAGCTCTGAGTGGGTATAGCTTTTTAAGTGACTTTATATTTTGACGATATGCAGAGGATGAGCATGACGTCGTGTGGTTTTGGTTGGAGAAAGACAAGCCTCATGAATGCCCTGTTTGCTCCCAGTACTTTGTGGTAAAGATCTACTGCGAATTACTGTTACATTCTCATTCTTTCTCCAGCTGATTTACTAACTTTTAGGAAATGAGTGAAACTAATTGATTCTCTACACTTGCAGCTGGAGGTTGTTGGCGAGGGAGGAGATCCTGAGGGACATGACTAAGGAGAGATTTATGGGGAAAAAAAAGTTAAGAGGTGTTCACTACAACAATTTGTACCTTCAAACTTTCAGGAGTCTTGACGGATTCACTTATTCTGCCGCAACTTCAGTGGTGTCTTTTGTTGATGCTTTTCTTCCTTTTCTCAAATCATGCGGTCGTACATTTGATGGGATCGTTTTTAGGCTTTGAACCCATTGTCAAATAAAATTTTCGCTAGTTTTCTTTATGCCATTGATAAGCAGATCAATTTTATTCTACTGGAATCATAGAAGATGCAGCTAGCATGATCTCTGAGTATTCCTTATGTCTTGGATAAAGACCCAAACGAAATAAACCAGTTACCAACAGGCATTGCAAGCTATGGATTCTGTTGGGCTACCAATGATCTAGTTTAGTCATGAACTAATTATTATTAATCTGGTCTGTCCAGAATTTTTAAGTTGTCATTCTCTATATTTGCAAATGTTCTGTTGTAAGCGAGCTCCATTGTAAGCATATTTTATCTGTGATCCTTCTTTGGCCCATGGAATGGTGGTAAGAAAAGTTTCCAATTAGATTTTCCGATAAATGCTTTGTGATATGTGTTTCTTTCTCCCTTCACCTTCACTACTACACCATTATATTTGCAAACAATCTCTGAAACTTTTGTAGGGACTCCTCCAAGCTGCCAAAGCTAAGGACAAACTTTGCAGAATCTCTAACAACACCCATTTTATGGGTGTGGTTGACCATCAGTCAGATGTAGACGCCTGCCTGTCTGCCGGCTTCAATTTGGCCATTGTGAAGTACGTATTAGCCAAATCTTATAATTGAGGTTGTTGTTAATATATCATTTTGGATCTTTTGAACTTGGACTGGTGGTGTTGGAGCTCGAAGCATTGCACCCGTATCTTGTGCTTTAACCAGTTTGATGAAGTTGATTCACATGCAAGGAAATGTATGATAAAAATAACACTAATGAAGACACAAGATTTACGTTATTCAGTCAGAGCTTACGTCCACAGAAGGAAGTTTTACTATGTAAGAAAAGAGTATATCAGGATCTGCCTCATATAGTTTTGTTACAGGAGTATATATATTGAGAATGATCAAAAGTATGTAATAAATACGAAATTCGAACATATCCTTGTAACGGTTATGTCCGAATACATAATTGTAACGCTTGAATCTGAACAATCATGTTAATTGTGATCCGATCAAGACGTTAGTAACGGCTGATATTAATATCGGTCTTTTAAATGGCGGAATTTAATGCTGGTGCCTTTATGGTATTCAAAAATGTTAATTTCTGACCATATCACAGTTGCATAGTAATCTCTTGTCCTTGCAACTTTTTGGATGTATGCTTGCTATTTCTTAATCTTGTTTGTAATAATACCTAATGATCCAGAGATGGATCGAATCATGAATGTTCAGCTTTCATAATCGGCGTGAGGATTTGAGTATCAGTGGGGCTCTGTTCTTGGCAGCAAGCGTCAGTACGTGTTTTGTTTATCATAGCTTTTGGTTTACAATCATCCCTTTTGGCTGCTGCAATCTTCATTTGATTTTCTGCTTTCATCATTGAGTCCGGTAGTTCTTGGACTCTTCCCACCAAACAATAATGCTTAGTGGTTCGTTGCGTCGTCTTTTTTTTCTTTTTCTTTTTTTTTTGAAAGTGGTGGCAATGGCAGTTGGATGTGGGTGGGAGCCTGGGATTCTAGGAAGAAGCTTCCATGTCAGGTGTAATTAATTGTTTTTTCTGCTCCTAATAATCTCCATTTCCGTCCAATATATCCTGTAAATTCCTAGCTGTGTATTAAAAAAATCAGCAAAAATGAGGATGCAACAACAGTAGTGCTTCTCTCTCTCTCTCTCTCTCTCTCTCTCTCTCTCTCTCTCTCTCTCTCTCTCTCTATCTCAATCTCTCTCTCTCTCTCTCTCTCTTTTTGAGAAAAGACATTGCCTTCAATTTTATTAGAAAGTGGCTTCATGAAATATGAGCCTGTAAAAGATACATTCAGCTAAACAATCTTCCTTGAGTAGTACAATTCAATTGAAGATGTCGTTAAGCATTCAAACAGAAGTAGAAATCACTCATGTTAACAATACAACAGACTTAAATAAAGGTGCTCTTACAACATAGATAATCATTCCATAGACGAACCAGGGCTATGCTCTCTCTCTATCTCTCTCTCCAAGTTATTTTCGTTTTGCTATTTTTATTTTTTGGCTAGATTTGGACCAAATACCTCAACTCCAATGACTGAGGTTCTTCAACTCTTATTATACTTGGAAAATACTACTTGCACATCTCATTTCTATATGCCCTTATTTTTTTTTTCCTATTGAATTTGAGTATAAATTTTGAAGATAAAAGCATTAGAATTATTAACTAAAGTGTAAAATGTTGAATCAGAATATTACAGTGATTATCTATAAGAAGTAAATAGGATCAGCGTTCAGCGTACGTTGTGCCAATATTTCTTTATTAATAAATGGAAGCCCAAAGAATTGCTCAAACATTTATTTAATGGCAGTCGCTATTAATGGCGCCACCTTTCGGGACGCATCGCTGTTGAAATGAATGAAAATTGGCTGCACCCTTCATTATCATCTTTATATTCCCTTATCAGCAATACTGCATCAATCATTCTCAAAACATGAACCCTAAATTAATTAACGGACGTCTCTTTCGCAAGGATTTGATCCAGAAGTGTGTGGATTTGAATTTGCAGTAAGCATTTATTAGAAAAAAAAATACGAAAATTATTCTATTCTTGAATAAGATTAGTGGGTGCGGATATTTATGAAAAAATTAAAATAAAAAATAAAACAAAAAGAAATTGGAGGGGAAATTAAACCCGTACAAAAATGAATTCAGGGCCCAACAGTGCTATTTTTCAGTGGAGTACTAAATTAACGGAAGATTGCATTCACTTAGTTATAAATTGCTAATCCCTGCTAAGCATGCTTAACAATAAAATTTAAAATAATTAGAGATTATATAATCTAAAACTAAAATAATTCGAATAATATAACTAGACAAAATTACACAACTCAGATATAATACTTTATAATCTTTATTATAAATATGTAATGTGTAGAGATCATTTTTTTTCTTATTGAACCACATCATAAGGGCATCATTTATTTTCATTCCAATTTCAGCGTATTTTTATTTCAATTCTCATTCTTATTTGAATTCCTACAAATATCACACTAGTGTGTACAAGGGCGGATCCAAGTAATGGCAAGTGGGGGTCAAATGACCCCACTTGATATATATATATATATATATATATATATATATTATATATATATATATATATATATGTGTGTGTGTGTGTGTGTGTGTGTGTGTGTGTATGTGGTATTTTTAATGTATTATATGATAATTTTTTTATTATTCAAAAACTAAAAATATTAAACTTTTAGAGTTTGTATATGAAATTACTTAGAACACACAAACACTTACGAATATCTCAAAACATTCACAAACATTCCAGAATATTCCAAAATTATCTAGAACACTCACAAACACCTCAGAATACTTAAGAACACTTACAAATATTCCAAAATATTTATGAATACTTCAGAATATCTCTAACACATACAAATACTTACGAACATTCCAGAATATCTACGAACATCCTAAAGTTTGATTTTGCTGTTGAATGAAATTTTATTTTTTTAATAATTTTTTATTCTTTTTTTTATTTATTACGATTAAATGCAGAGTTTGAATTTATATTTTGGGGTGTTCTTAAACGTTTGTAGATATTTTAAACGATTTTATATTGTAGTTCAGAATTAAATATTTACGAATTTTCTGAAATTGATATGATATTTAAATATTTAGTATCTTATTATTGTATTATTATAAAATATTGTTTATTTTTTCTGACTCCACTTAGCGTAATTTCTGGATCCGTCACTGAGTGTGTATAATGTATAACGAATCATAAACAGGAGGCGTAGACACAACTAACAAGTATTTTTTTTATTGGTAGCAAAAATTTCTAATCCGGCTGAAACTTTGATCAGCTCCAGTCCAAAACTTCACAAAGACATTTTTTAGCAATTTTCTAGTATCTTTTTTTTTTTAAAAAGCAATTTATGACATCTTGTCTTGTGGTTAAGAGCTGCCATTTTGATGGAGATGGGTCAAGAACATTCAAAATTTTATCAATCTTGTAATATCAAATAAATTGGAGGGTTGTCCACTGACATCTCAATGTGTTCGGTTTGTATCATATAAACTCAATGCAATTGGTGAGATTTTCCATCAATCTATCTCAAATTCTAAAATTGACTGACAAGTATTACTTAGATTGCTATTTTACAGGATTCTAGTAGCAAACAAACACTGTTTTTTTTAAGATTATTATCGTGAAATCTGCAATACAAGCGTACGTCCTTGTAGAGAACTCAAACTTTCGAAAAATCTCTACGCCCAGTCCCCATCGGCTTTCTAGGATCCGAATGCATACTTTTCATAAACGGCAGTTCCTGCCATGAGATACAGGTGATTTTTTTTTTTTAGAAAAATCTTACGGAAGATTTCACTCTATACGGCTTCGAATTCCGGTCATGACGCTTTCTTAGACACCTCCATCAGATCGAGGTATCCGTACTCAGGCACGCGCTTGATGAATTTAAGAAGTATACTCAGATTACTCTAGTGGCAAACACACGAAAATGTGACCACATTGACTGCTCATATATGCTAATAATCAGCACGCCAAGAAAGTCCTCAATCGTCATGCAAAAGAACAAAGAAAGGACATAATATGATAATAATAAGATACTGTGTAAGATGGGCGGTAGCCGCCGGTAGGTGGACGGCTCTGAAATGTAGCGGCGGTTTAATGAGTTTCTTCAACTTGTTATTATCATGTTCCACGGTAAATTCTGTTATGCGTGCCCGCGCACCATTGTTTTGATGTGTGGCTAGATATGTGTCGGAGACGTCAGAGAAGTGTCAAAATTAAAAATTAAAAAAAAAAAAAATTTAGACACGCGTATCGGATAAGCCAGACGGAAGTGTCTGACACACGTATCCTGATTTTTTATTTAAAAATAAAATACTATATAATACTAACAATATATAATAATAGATAATACTGATAGTATATAGTAATAAGTAATATAATATATTTATATACTTAAATATTATATATGTTTTTATTTTGTCGATAAAATTAGACTCTTATTTAAATTTGTCTAAAAGATATAAAATATTATTATAAGATATAATTTTATTATTAAATATTATTATATTTTTATATTTTTTAATATTTTAATATAAGTTATTTTTCAATTATTATATTTTTTATTATCGTATCTTTTTTTTTATATTTAATATCTAATATTTAATATTTTTATTATTATTGAATATTACCATATTCATATCTTTTTTTTTTAATTATCATATTATATTTCCATACCATATTAATTTTTATATGTGTGTATTTATATCCTTACTTTCTAGATCCAGCATGGTTTACTGTTCACTCTTAAAGCAAGAGAGCTAACCGTAGGTTATGTTTGGAAAGTGAGAAAATGGTAGGAAAGAAAGGCAATGGAAAGAAAAGGAGGGAATTTTTTTTGTTTTTTCATATTTGGGAGAGGGGTGGAAATAGGAGGGAAAGAAATTGGAGAAAAATTATTCCCTTGATTCCACCAAAAACTTTTATCACTAATTTGGTGAGAAAATGAAGGGAAAGGAGAGAGAAAAAGAAAGAGAGAGAGAGGGAGAAAAAAGGGAGGAAAAATAATAAATATTTTATTATTAAATATTTATAATGATTAATTAATTTATTTTATAATTAATATTTATTTTTATAATAAATATTATTAACTTTCTCACCACTTTCTTTCCCTTCATTATCTAAATATAATATAAAAAAATCATTCCCACCACTTTCTTTTCCTCCATATCCAAACAAATAGGAAGGAAAATATTCTCACCATTTTCTTTTCCATCACTTTCATTCCTTTTATTTTCTTTATTTTCACTTTCTTTTCCGTATTTCAAACGGAGTGGTAGAGTTTTCATCCCCGATTTCATACCAAGCCTGACATGTACAACATGCGTATAATCTCTTGATGATTGCCAGAGGTACAAGGCAGACCATCAAAAATTGTTAGTTTTATGAGGAGTAATTATATGTAGCGACCAATTATTATCTATGTTATCATGATATTATTTAAACTTTTAATATATAGTGTTGTTATAAAATTATTCAAAAATTTTAAAATACTCACAGGAATTCACTAACTGAGTAACTGAGTATTTATTTTAATTCTAAAAAATTTGTATACTTAATAAGTAATTATATATTAAAATTTAATTAATACTATTCTAATATATAAATGATGATAATATATTGGAGTAATCAGTGGATATAATTTTTCTTTTACGAGATGCACACATATAGGCCTTTGTACGTAGAGTAGCACTGATTAATATCACAGAAAATTCTAGAGTCTTTTTGAAAATGGTCCTTATAATTCAGGTCTACGTTGACACATCACCTACTGCTCAACTCTTCATCTCCCCTCCACCACTAGCAGCTAAATAAATCCAAGCTAATTCTACAAAGACTGCTTCTCTTTACTAAGCTTTGCAAGCTCATCTCTAATGGGGAGCTACGACAGGAAGATCGCTAGTGTGTTCTTGAGCGTTCTGTTCGTCATATTTCAGATCGTCGTCATCGTTGTGTTCGTTCTCGAGCCTCTGTCGATTCTCAGCCTTGTTCTTGTGGTCATCGACATCGTTATATGCCTCTCCATCTTGTGGTGGTGGTGCTTGAAACCATGAGAAGAAGAAGAAGAAGCTCTCTTGTTGCTCCTTTCTGAAGTTTGATTTTTTGAAGCTTTATGAATAACATCTGTAAGTTGTAATTATATAAATGGCTGTATGTTGTACGAATTTCAGCAGAAGTATTCTGCTTCTAAGTAATTTATTATAATTAAGTTGTTCTTGTAAATTCAAATTGATCTCAGTGTCCCTGTTAAATATTTTGTTATATAACGCTGGAGCTCTGTTGATCAGAGATTCAGAATTGTTTGTGTTCGCCATTGATGGTCTGGTTAGAGCTAAAAAAAACACATTATTTTATATTTTCTTTTTTGTTTGTTTGTTTTAAGGTATAATGTTACAACGTCAGGGGTAGAACTAAGATCAACTCATGAAGTTTCATAATTTTTTCTGTCATTTATGAAATGCATATTTGGAATGGTTTTTCCTATATTTAGGTCGAGTTTATCTTGAATTACTGGCTTGCAGACTGCAGGAACGTTCTCATGATCCACAACTTTCTATTTTTCCAAAATATTTTTTTAAAATTTGTTGCTAAATCTCGCCATTTTTTATTATAACATGTGACAAGTGTTTGGGGAAACTTCTTGCTAGAAAATATAAAGCTGCTATCAAATGTCAATTTCCACCTTTCACAAATGAAGATTCAAAAAGTAGATTATCACTAAAAAAAGGGTTTTGTCAAAAAAAAAAAAAAAAAAAAAAAAAAAAGAAAAAGAAAAATAGAAGACAAATCAAGCTTTAAAATCCTGCATTGCTCAAATTGGTCTTACTTAAATCCTTACATGTCAGGTATCATGATTTTAAATCAAGATGTCGAGTCAGAAGGTTTAAAAATCAATCAACGGAAAATTGCGTATCAGTCCCCTTATTTTGAAAATCTCGTAAATTAGCTCCTGAAAATACGTTTTTATGAACTAATTTTATATAAATAAAAAAAACAAATCAGCCCCTGAAAATACGTTTTCAGGAACGGATTTGTTACAGTCGAAACTTAGGGAGGTTGATCCGCAAAAATCCCATCAACGAAAAATTGCTTATCAGCCCCCCTATTTTGAAAGGTATTACAAATTAAAAGTATCCCAGATGTCATAAATTCATGTAAAGGTATTACAAATTGAAATTAAGAGTAAGAAATAACAGTGAAAAAAAACTTTATTATGAACCTAAAGTGTATTTTCATGGTAGGAACTGAAATTTTTGAAGGGAATATTCAAGTCCAAAAGAAAAGAAGAAGAAAGGCTACCCGCCTTCATTAAAAAATGTTAAATAGTTAAATACTATGTAACTAGTTTTACAGATGCTTGAATATTATATAAATAATAAATATTAAAATTTTATTTTTATATTATTATATTTTAATTTTATATAAATTAATAGTAATTTTTATTAAAATATTTATATTTTATTCGTTACGTGTTATTAGAGAAAAATAAATACCATATATCTAAAATTTATTTGAAGCCTGTGAAATGGTGGTGATATTCACCATTTTAGATATAGATAAAATTTTATTTAAAAAATTTATATTATATTATATTAATTTTAATATCCTTATGCGGATTCTTTTTTTTTTTTAATTTAATTATTAGTATTATGAAGTTATTATTTTCATTTAGGTTTAATTTTAGATATTTCATATTTTTAAATTAATTACTTTTTTAAATACTTCTTAATTAATACAAATTTGTTATGCATTTTTTAAATAGGAATATACGAAAAATTATTTAAGATGTAACAGTACGGAACAGGTTTGATCACCGAAGTTTAGATGTTTTTAAAACTTGACCTGCAACTTCATGTTATCAAACCAGAATTTGTTGGGCTACTAAAACATGTTTACCCGGACAAGCATTTGGACCGGCAAGGAACCGATCGATGGGCTATATAGGGCGCATTGGGCCACAATTACGGTTGGGGTGGAAGCCCATAGCAATTGTTTCGACCTCAAGAGGAAACAGGGAATGTCATGGGAAAATGAGAATGAGAAGAAAATGATTTGAAACATGAACGGGTCCCTTAACTCTCTCTCTCTCTCTCTCTCTCTCTCTCTCTCTCTCTCTCTTCTCTTTTTTAGGAGATGCATATCATATATATGCATGGTAGGACCAAAAGTATTGATGCTTCACCTATAAGTGATTATCTATAAATCTTTGGTTAAATATCAATGAATTCATTTAATGTTACATGATATTTGCTTTAAATCTTGAACTACAAATCAGATTGACACCTAAAAATTGAAGCATTTATCTTTATATTATTAACGATACGAGTTTTAGTTTTTATTATTATTATGTAACAGTTTTTAAGAAGAAAATCAGACACTTTACTTTTTCTTTAAATTTGTTATATTTTTAGTAAATGTTAGTAATATTGTTGCACTATTTATAATGTAAAAAAATTCTACAATAAAACGTTTACACCACATCAGCATATATCTTACTCGTATTTAAATAATAAAAAAATAAATTACGCAATCATTTTTTGAAAAAATTTTATAAATAAAAGTTGTATATCTTGATTAGTTCTACGACTTAAAGTTTTTCAAAAATACTTTCAAATAAGTATTTGGAAGTCCAAAGTTTAACGGATTTAATAGATTTTAGAACAGTTTTTAAATCCGTTTCAAATCCGTTAAATTTTAGAGTCCTAAAACATATTTTTAAAAGTATTTTTTTTGGAAAAAATTTTGGATATAAAAGTTATAAGTCTCGTCAAAATTTACAACTTTAATTTTAAAAAAAATTTCAATACATATTTCTAACTAGATTTTTTTAGACCGTTACACGGAGTGACGTGGTGTAACCGTTACACCACAAAAATCTCTCCATTAATATTGGTGTAATAGTCCACCTAGCTTATGTTTTCACTATATATTATGTTATAACAAAAATGACAACACCTTTTTTTTTGAGATACTATGTTTCCAAATAACGAGACAAATTTTTTCGTTGCACCAATCTTCGATATTACTGTAGACGCTATTTTTTAACCACGATCTTTCGGTACGTATTAGGACGAGACTAAAAGTAAAATTTTTGTGTAAGTGCTCCGAGCCAATGTGAACCTACGTTTGTGAGTTTTAATGTAAAAAATATGCAAAATATAAGGGCATACGGTATATTAATCCTAAAGATTAAACATAATGTACTGAATATTATTTACATGAGACCATCGTATATACAATATCCCTAACAAATTGATACCAAAATAGCATTTGACATCGATCCTTCTCTTGCAAGTACCACATCCAAACTCATCAATTCCCCTTGCACAACTACAGAAGAGGAACCCCGCCGACTCGAGCCATAGCTCCATTGCCTTTTTTACTTGGGATTTTTTCGTATCAGCCTTCCGTTTCTCATTTTCGTACAAATCAACCTCCGAAAATATATTTTCAGGGGCTGATTTGTATTTTTTTTTTTTTGCAAATCAGTCCTCCAAAAATATATTTTTATGGGGTGATTTGCAAACTCTCAAAAATAGGAATACTGATACGCAATTTTACGTTTTTGTTTTTCCTCTTTTTTTTTTGTTGATATTATTGTGGGCCGTAATTGATTTTTTTTTATGTGACCATAATAAATAAAGTTACAACCCATATTTTCCCGTGCATACACGAATGGTGCAGACCGACCATAACTGCTATTCTAATATGTAGACCAAGTATGGCACATCGCAGCAAGCTGGCCCGCATGGTTGTCATCTTTAATTGAAAGTGGTGCTTGTAAAATTCAAAAACTAACACTTTCGCTTATAAGGTGAAAGCCTACATTTGTCTTAGATAACCATGGTAGATTATTAATAATTGAATAATAGACGAAAGCATAAAACTAATAGAATTGAAACATGAAATAACCACCTATCAACTTCTATTTTTGACCTTTTATAACAGGCAAAAGAACTAATCTACAAATTAATCTATAGAGAGGGACCTGATATGTGCAAAAGAAATTGATTCCATGGGGTCATTTGCATGGTATTATCATGCAAACGACCCCATATATATAGAAGCTATTTTTTAAAAAAAAAAATTATAATATAAAAGTTATAAATTTTGATAAGATTTACAATTTTTATGTTAAAAAATTTTGATAGATATTTACAGCTCCAAAATTTAATAGGTTGGAAACAGATTTTACAATTTTTTTAAAACCCGTTAAGTTTTGAAGTTCCAAAATATTATTTAGAAATTTTTTTTTACAAAATCTTGAGCATAAAAGTTGTAACTTTTATTAAATTTTACAATTTTTATATTAAAAAAAAAACTCATCCTATATGTATAGGGGGGAATTGTTTGCATAGTATTACTATACAAGTAACTCCATTGGATCATCACTATGTGCAAAAGTCTTGAAACAACGCCATTATACTTCTAATAAAAATTCAATATAGACCCTATACAATTGAGTGAATGAATGGGTCAAAGCATAAAAATTGACAGATAATTAGATCAGTTACCAAAATTCCAATTTTAAAAGATTAGCGTCCACTTCAAGAATCGTTCTTTCGCTACCAAAATTGAATGTCACATATCCAGTGACCTCTTTGGTTTACAACTTGTACTTCAACAAATGGACTATGTGACCATGTCGATATTTTCAACACGACCCCCTCTCGAAATCTCCTTTTTTTTTTGCCCTTTTTTGGAACTCAACCAAGTCTGACTCTGTCCTTCTTCTCCAACCAAACATGTTTCGCGTCTCAACAACTCGCCATCGACCACCATGAAAACAACAAAAGTCTCACTTGCCGCCTTTCCGATCATCATCCACCATTGATAACAATGGAGACCGAGAAGGCGAAGCTCCTAGCCGGCGCAGCCACCGTGGTTGGCCTCCTTATCATCTTCATCATCTTATGCGTAACCCTACGCTTCAACAAGCCATTCTTCATCCTTTCCGGCCTCGATTTCGCCGTCATCCTCGCCATCTTCATCTGGATCGTCTACAAATACACTTCCGCGGACCGACGCCGCGTGTCCATGGCTCGCCGGCTGTCGCTC
Organism: Xerophyta viscosa; assembly: GCA_002076135.1. Taxonomy (NCBI): domain Eukaryota; kingdom Viridiplantae; phylum Streptophyta; class Magnoliopsida; order Pandanales; family Velloziaceae; genus Xerophyta; species Xerophyta viscosa. The sequence continues at coordinate 2,643,989 of MJHO01000005.1, read as the reverse complement.
CAAGGCGAGGAGATCCGCCTCGAGTACAGCTTCCTGCGCAAAGTCGCAGGAGTTCCGACGAAGTTCAAGTTCGAGGCGCTTGCCGCTGCCACGGACGACTTCTCAGCCGTGATCGGCCGCGGGTCCTCGGCCTCTGTATTCAAGGGCATACTCGATGACGGGACGCCGGTGGCAGTGAAGCGCATCGAGTTCGGTGAGCATGGCGACCGCGAGTTCCGCTCTGAGGTCGCTGCCATCGCCAGCGTTCAGCACGTGAACCTCGTCCGTCTTCTCGGATACTGCATCCCCGCCGGCGGCCCAAGGTACTGTAGGCTATTGAACATTATTATGCAAATATCATTATGTCATCCACACGATGACGGGTTGATCTGCAAATTTATAGATAAAAGGGTCTTATTGATTAGTAGGGAATCAAAAAGAGCAGGGGGCTGAAATGCATTTCTCCGTTGTTTTTTGGGCTTATACCATATCAGTCCCTCAATATTTCAAAAGTACCAGATCAGCCACCATTTCAAAAACCTACCAAATCAGTTCTTCAAACACTGTTTAAATTTTTTTCGGACAAAAATATTTCTATACTCGTTAATAGTTCAGACACCAAAAATATCTATCTATAAGTATTTTTTGGAAAAAATTTGAACATGAAAGTTGTAGAGCTTGTCGAGATCTACAATTTTTATGTTGAACATTTTTTCAGAAAATGCTTTGAAATAGGTGTTTTTGAGATCCGAAGTGTAACTAGCTCGACCCGAAATCGCTGAAACAGTTTGGACGCTGAAAACACCTATCTAGAGCATTTTTTGGAAAAATTTTGAATATGAAAGTTGTAGATCTCAACGATATCTACAACTTTTATATTCAAAATTTTTTCAAACAATGCTTCTAAATAGATGGTCTCGGCCTCCGCAAAATGATGACATTTTTGTCCGAAAAAAATTCGAAATAGTTGTAGAGGGGCTGATCTGTCTAATTTTTAAACAGATGAACTGATCCGTCCAAAAAATTCATGGAGGGCTAATACGTCATTATCCCTTATTTTTTGCCCTAAACATGGATGCCAGTACAGATCCCAAGGCAGCGTGATGTGTACTTTCGTCTTTTTTTTTAGGAATTTTTTAGATTGCTCAATTTATAAATTCCGTTATTTATATATAACTTATACTAAAATTTATATTAACTATTTGAAATTTAAAATTACAAAATTATTATGAAATATAAATACATAATTTTTTTAGTTCAAAATTTTTTAAAAATATCATAAGTTTTTGAAAAAATAATTATTATAAATATTAGCATAATTAGCAATTTAACTATTTTTATGTATATATATGTATTATTTTTTAAAATAATTTTACAGTTTTAAATATTTTTTTAAATATCTATAATAATAAATTAGGTGTAACTAACGAAACTTATATACGAAGTATTGTAAAAATTATCATTTTTTCAGATATTGATGTAAGTAATGTCGAGCTTACTTAGTAAATAATAAATTTATAAATAGTTACAACACATATTCAAAAATAAAAATCCAATCCTTTATTAGATGCAGGCTTAAGTGCCCTCACCCTTTAAGATATTAGAGAGAAATTATGCATGTACTCCAGCAAGCCGGTGCTGAATTAGAATCTATAATTTTTGTGGGCAGAAATTGTGAGATTTTCCCTGAAATATGTAATATCTAATACCAAGGTTCTCCCCAGTTATCCATGCCACGTCACCCTACTAACCCCTTTGACTTTGAGTTCCGTTTGTTCTTTACTTTCTTATTTTTCTTTTCCGTAATTTCTATCAGGTACTTGGTCTACGAGTTTGTCCACAACGGGTCCCTCGATAACTGGATATTTTCCAAGAAGGAACGCTCTAACAGCAGCTACGGCGGGCAGCGGTGCTTGCCGTGGCCGCTGCGGTACCGTGTGGCCATCGACGTCGCGCGTGCTCTGGCGTACCTCCACCACGACTGCAGATCACGTGTTTTGCACCTCGACGTGAAGCCGGAGAACATTCTGCTCGACGAGAGCTTCAGAGCCCTTGTCGCCGACTTCGGGTTATCGAAACTTATGAACAAAGATGAAAGCAGAGTAGTAACTACTGTTAGAGGAACGAGAGGATACTTAGCCCCAGAATGGCTGCTCGACACCGGCATCTCTGAGAAGTCTGACGTGTACAGCTACGGAATGGTTCTCTTAGAGCTCGTCGGCGGCCGACGTAACGTCCGGCTCGTCAAGGAAGAATGGTCATACTTTCCAAGGATAGTAATGGAGAAAGTGAGCCACGGCAAGATCATGGAGGTGGTGGATAAGAGATTAGTGGAGGAAGATCATAGAGTTAATGATCTGGATGAAAGGCAGGTTAAGATTATGGTCTACGTGGCGCTTTGGTGCATACAGGAGGAGGCTAAGTTGCGGCCAAGCATGGCGAGGGTGGTGGAGATGTTAGAGGGCCGTGCTACCGTCGAACAGCCGCCGGAGACCGCGATGATCATCATGGATTTGTTAGATATTGATGGCGATGGGCGACTGCGAGGCCATGCTGGGATCATTCCAATGGTGGGATCATCTGCCACGTACTCTCTCGGAATGTCTATTTTATCTGGCAGATAGCAAAAACATACAAGAATAAGAGTAACGTCACATATCCCAGAATTTAACCCAAAATTTCTCCAACAATCAAGAAAGCTCCCAAATTAATGTCACAGCGCAAGTAGAGAGCAATGCGCCATTCTCTAAACTTGGAAAAATTCGCCCCCAAATTGTCCTGAATAACTATACTGAGGGTCACTGAGATGTTTTGTTACGTTTTTAAGTATTACAAGTTTCCTCTAGATGGGTTTTCTGGACAGTCGAAATGTAGTTTGCAGCCGATTTTCCCCCCTTGAGTTGTCCTGCAACTAAAACATAAGGAGCAGTATAAATGGCACACAAAGTCAATTCAAAATGTGTTAGCAGGAGACCACGGTCTATTATTCATGATAAGTCCGAAATTTGAATTTTAACAATAATTTATTGGGAGGATCTATCGATTGTCGTTTAATATCCATTCGAGATATATGATAGAAATTAAATTCGGTTGTCAATACTAAAATAATCAATTCAAAATTCATATTCAAACTCAAATGTATTTTTTTTTCTTAATGTTTTTTGCATAGTTTCTATTCTGAAATTTTTAGGATAAACTTTATGAATTAGGTAATGACCTATCAATTATCATTATTGGTTGTGCCGGTTTTGTACAAAATTCGTTGAAAACATATTAACAAATAAATGCAAACGGCCGCTAAAATTTGTTTATCCGAACGAAATTTTATTTTTCAAGTGTGATTTAACCACCAAATGTAATTTGTTGGCATTATATTAACAAATCTTAAAGACAAAACTATTATTTAGTTTCCTAAATTTTATTTTAATTGGCCACTATAGTTCTATCTTTTCAACAATTTATTTACAATGATCATATAAAAGTAGAAATTAGTACATAATTATTTCTAACAAAATAGAAGATGGACTGAAGTTGGACCGGATTTAGTTAGCAGTAGCTTCTCCATAACAACTCAACATCGTACGCATGAATTTATTTATGGGATAATTGTATATCATCCCTCTAAAATTTCACTCTTGTATTTCAACTTCCGAAAATTCGTTTTCGCACTGACGAAAACGCGCCATGTCGTGTATTTTTACGTTTTTAGAGATTAACATACGCGACTGTTAATTTTAGGAGAACTGATATGCATTATTCTTTTATTTAATGTGGGTTATCACTTCCGGCTAGGGGTGAAGACGAGCCGAGTTCGAGTCGAGTACCACTGAGTTCAAGCTCGGCTCAATTGGTTTAGCTCGAGCTCAAACTCGAGCTCGACGAGCTTCAGAGGCTGAGCTCGAACTCGACTCGACTCGATAAATCTAAAGCTCGAACTCGACTCGAGCTCGGCTCGATTGTATCAACTGAAGCGAGCTTGAGTCGATTCGAGCCGAGCTCGACTCGAGCTCGGCTCGATTGCATTAATTAGACCAAGCTCGAGTCGAGCTCGAGCTCGAAATTGCTTAAGTATATTTGTTGTAAAAAATATTTGAATAAAATAGAAAAGCTCGTTTAAGCTCGCGAGCCTAACGAGCCGAGTAACACAATGCTCAAGCTCGGCTCGTTTAATTATTCGAGCTTGAATTCGTACTCGAACTCGACTCGAGCTCGATAATAATCGAGTTCGAATCGAGCTTAAATGAGTTCGAGTCCGAGCTCCTCGTGAGCAGCTCGGCTCGTTTTCAGCCCTACTTCCGGCTCACTTCCACGGTGCTGCACAGGCTCCCTTTTGGAACTGCTCTGCGGTCTGTAGCAGCCGACATCGGACACGGCTCCCCTGATTCGGCCGAATCAGGGTGTAGGAAACGGACGGCCGAGATCGGCCGATCCGTAAAAATACGGATCTCGGGATTTCGTATAAAACTTTCGTCGACTTATTTGACCTATTTTTAAGTATTTTTGAAAAAAACTTTGAACTACAAAGTTATAGATTTTGCTGAGATCTACAACTTTGTAGTTGAAACTATTTCGAAAAAATGCCAAAATACATATCGAAATGATGATCAAAAGTTTTAATTATCATTTCGGTATGTATTTTGGTATTTTTTCGAAAAAGTTACAACTACAAAGTTGTAGATCTCATCAAAATATATAACTTTGTAGTTCAAAGATTTTTTCAAAAATGCTTAAACATAGATCAAATAAGTCGACGAAAGTTTTATACGAAATCTCGAGATCCGTATTATTACGGATCGGCCGATCTCGGCCGTCCGATTTCCTACACCCTGATGCCTCAGCATCAGGGGAGCCGCGCCCGCCGACATCACCCACTGTTTCAAACGCTTAAATCGTGCCCAAATTCCACGTCATCCACCACGTCACCATTCCCAAAATACTATAAATATCTTGGCAGTCTGCTTGTCCTCTCGCAAGGCGAAGCCTGCCTTCCTCTTCCCCATTTCTAACCGTCGTTAGGGTTCCTCTGAGTCTACTCTGCTTTGTCTCCAACATACTCCTCAGCTGCTGTCATCATTTGTTCCCAGCTCCAATCACAGTGTCGGTATGTCTCGATCTGCTCCATTGCTTCTGATTTCAGAATTTTGTTGGTCTCTATATACCAAATTTTGGTTTTGATTACATAGACCAGTAGATATCTGTTGTCTCGTTTGAGGACATAGAACTTCGTGGATGCCCCTATTGGCGCTATTGTTGGTCAGTAATTGCTTTGTGTTCCAAACTGAGGTGATTCAGCTGGACTCTACTTTTAGTGCTTTGTGGTGGTTTTGAGACACTTATGTGATTTCATAGAATCGTTGTACACTCCTCTGCAATAGCATAGCCTGTTTCATTGTGCTAATGTATCCTTCAATATCATATTTTCCGAAATGATTTTTATTCATGGTTGCTATATGTCTATATCTTCAGTAATATCATATTACTTGGTTTTGCTTGTGCTAATGCATCCTTTAATATTATCTCCATTTCACCAGGAAATGCTGTAGGTTTGATATGTACTGTTGAGAGTACCGTTCCTCTGATTTTTAAATATTTCTATTACTTATTCTAGTATAATTTGGTAGAGAAAAGAAGAAGATTTCTTGCTTGTGACAATGCCTAAGGAAAGAAGAATTCGGTCTGGAGAGTTTGAATGCAAATCTCGCACTTCACCCTTCTCAGCTGCTCAACTAAAACATTTTTCTTCCTCACCGAGCATGCTCGAGTCATTGACATCCTCACCTACCTATGTAAAAGAGTGGGAGGAGGTACCTTCAAAAACGAAAAAGTGCAGATGTGACAATGCACGTTGCGCGGCATACTTTTTTGTTTCCATATGCTCAACCAAGCAAATTGATGTAATTTTTGTCATGGCTTAAATTTCTCTCAGTGGTACAAATTTACTTTATGTTGGAGATTTTATATATAATATATATAGCCTCCTACGGTCTCAATTACTCAAATACGGTCTCAATTACTCAAATACTAGTATCTGTCATTATGATGGAGACACTAAACAGATACTAGATGCTCCATGACAGTCCACATTGGAGACAATAAACAGATAAGTATTTACAAATCATCTCCATAATTTACAGCTATAATTTGATCACCTCTTCACAATCAATCAAAAGATACAAATAAGATGTTCACAACGACACATGCAAGCAAGAATTTATTAAACGTAGAATATTCTGATGCATTTACATCCATTATGGACATTATCTTAGAACAGAGATACAAAGCCATAAAGCAAAACAGAGACACTTTGATTATTAAATGTTCTACTCCATGTCCAAGGTAGTAGGATTCGTAGTGTTGGTGTTGGTGTTGTTGTCAGGTCCCATTCCCAGAGTGTTCTTAACCGCATTAGCCGCAGCGCCGGCGGCATCCTTTATCTGCTGCGCAGTCTGCACCACACCACAATAAAGAGATCAGCACAACAAAATTAAATACAACTTAAACAAAGAGTTAAGTTGGGGTTTCCCGCGGATCCCAAGCGTCGGTTGGAGCTGGACGTGAGAGTTTTTCGCGAGTTTTAGATCCTAGGGGAGCGTGCGCTCACATTACGGGTTCCACCACGATAATCTCAAAAAAAAAAAAAAGCTAGAATTTTATGAACATTTACCTGCTGAAGGACATTACCAGTCTGGTCTTTCTTTTCCAGCATATAGTTTCCGGTTTGATCTTTCTTTTCTGCCATGTAACTTCCGGTCTGATCTTTCTTGTCTTGCATCCAGCTTCCAGTTTGATCCTTCGTCTCAACCGCCCTATCCCTGGCAGATGCTACGTACTCACCAGTCTTGTTCTTCACATCTTCTGCTCTCTCTTTCGCGGCCTCCATGTACCCACCGGTCTGATCTTTCTTATCGTACATGTAATTTCCAGTCTGATCCTTCTTTTCCTGCATCCAGCTTCCCGTTTGATCCTTCTTCTCCAAGGCCTTATCTTTTGCAGCTTCCGTGTACCCGCCAGTGTGGTCCTTCTTCTCTTGCAGATACCCGCCAGTCTGATCTTTCTTGTCATGCATGTAATTTCCAGTTTGACCTTTCTTTTCTTGCATCCAGCTTCCGGTCTGATCCTTTTTCTCCGTGGCCTTATCTTTAGCACATTCCAGGTAGTCCCCGGTCTTGTCCTTCATCTCCTGTGACCTCCCCTTGAGAGTGTCAATATAGCTTCCGCTTGTGTCTTGTGCCGACTGGGCAGTCTGCGCAGCCTTGTCCTTGGCGGAGTAAGCTACGTCCGACGCTTTGTTACCGATCTGTCCAGCTCTCTCCTGAAGGTGCAACAAAATTGATGTAAGCAAAAACATACCATAAAATATGACAAGTCTATTTATAAAAAAAGAGGCATTAAACGACAATTAAGAAAATGAAAATGGTGTTCACCTGAGTTTGGCCCTTGGTTTCACCAGCCCTGAACTTGAGGTCATCCTTGGTCTCTCCAGCCCTGTGCTTGAGGTCGTCCTTGGTCTCTCCGGCCCTGCACTTGAGATCATCCTGAGCTGAGGCCATTGTTGATCTCTCTCTAAACACTGCTACAGATTACGAGTGGGTAGCTAAAATTGCTTCTGAATCACCGATCACAAATTCGTTGGATTGTGAGACCTGCTTCGTGTTACAATTTATAGTGTTCGACCTGACGCAGATCGAAGCCCACGTCGCCTTTGGCTCGTCTGCCAACACGTACACGTCTTATGCCACGCGTTAAGCGAGTGCAGCATTCCATGTGGTTGTTGACAGAATGGATAGAACGTTGTTGCCGCAACACGTGTCGCATGCACAGATGTGCCACAGCATTCCAGAGAAGCTGGGACTTGCTTTTGCACCCCCAATGTCTTTGGTCAACCTGACTCTTATTAGGAACGTTCCAGTAGATTGAAGACTAGGGATAGACTAATTATAATTATAATTATATAATCCAGATAGAACAATAGTTGGAGATTCCACTTCCAAAACAGAAATTTTATATTATAAGGAGACAGAAAGGTTTATCACCTTCTTGTTATATGAAGAATAATATAAATTTTTAAATCTATCAGACAAAAAATTATTTTTTTTATTAATAAAGTATAAATAGTGTTATTTATAAATTTATTTATTGAGACAATCTTTTAAAATAGAATATAATAATTATAATCTCAAAAAGAAAAGTTATATATCAAACATTATTGTTGTTACTGACAAAATGTTGATTAACAAGTAAGCAAAAGTAGGTAAGAATTGACAGTTCCCAGGTTAGGTGGTTAATCACAACTATGACCGAAGCCGTCGGATAACGGGATTTTCTTAAATGGAGACCAGGGGGCCGGGCCCAGACACTAACATGTAGGCTGCTGTCATAATAGGGTGATTAAAAATGCACCCGATGAATAATGAATGGATTATAAGTTTTCCATTAGTCATGTTGAGTGGGTGAAGCCATGTTTATAGGTTTCCTCATATGAAGGTGCATCAAGAGGAGATCCAACAATTGGAGAGGATCAACCGGAAAGCCAACAAATTCAGATATTCAAAGATTGAAATTATCATGTATTTGGAGGTCCATATAAAGAGCTCAATTGTGATTTCTTTGCTGTATATATGGGTGAAGTGTTTTACCCTTGTCCATCAAGTGTGGTGCGGATCATTTTTTTATAACATTTTAGACTTATTATAATTTTGCTACTAAATATACTTGAGATCCTGAATTCACGCACGAATTTGCGCAGAAAATCGGTAGAAAACGCATTTTTCAAGACTGTAAAATGTATTTTTCAATCACGAAAAACATGTTTTTTTATCATTTCCGTGCGCAAATTCCTACATTTCTATGTGATCTCAAGCATTACCTTTTTACTATAGTAGAGAATAGAGATGAAGGTTGATCAGGAACTACGCTACAGTTCAAAGCACATTAAATTGTATGCGTTTATCTTACCCACTTCTAGTTCTCTATCTCAGTATTATTATTTCAAGCTAACTTTTTACAAAAATATTTTTAACAATTGACATCAGAGCTAATATTAGTTAAAGAAGTTGCTAAAATTTTCTAATAGCGGCTATAAATTCAATCAAATTTTAAATGCCTCATTTTAATTGATCAAAGTCTAGATTGCAAAAAGTGAAAATGCATGCGATCAAATTTAAAGTGAGAGTAGATCAGAGGGAATGACAATAGAAAGAGGACAATTCTATATCAGTCTTTAAAATTTAAATCTCTTACAAATCAGACTTTTATTTTTATTTAATAGAAATGGGATAATTCTATGATCAAATTCTATATCAGTCTTTTTCTTGCTCTAGAAAATTCTGTTTTATTTAATACTTTTCGCAGGCGTTGTTTAAAGGTTTTAAAAATATGTATGCTTTGCTTAATAAGATTTTTCTTCGGCGGCAACTTTTACAACTTAGAGGATGAAGGATGGCGGATCGGTGCGTGAACACTTGAATGAGTTCAACTCTCTCATTAGCGAATTAATGGCTGTCGATGTCAAGCTTGATCCCGAAAAGAAATAATTTGATCATCGGTTTAAGTTATGCCATTACTCTAGATATATAAACGGCCTGGTATCTTTGCTTTTGGCCGAAGAATTAAGGAGAAAGTTCAGTCAATCATCTATGGAACACATATTTGAAATAATTTAGGAGTATTATTAACAACTGCTATTCAAGTAGAACAAAAGAGAGATCAGAAGCGAATCAGATTAACCCAACGACACAAATAATTACAGTCGCAATAGATAATGCAAAGAACACAGGATCATACAACCCACACCAGAGATTATCAATTAATGAACATGGGACTCGGAACATCGACGGATCGATCTAGTCGGTGGTGGTGGTGGTGGAGCCGGTGGTTTTGTCGCCTGTCATCCCGAGCTTGCTCTTCACCGTCTCAGTGGCGCTCTTGATCTTGTCTCCAGCCTGCTGGAGCACGCCGCCGGTCTGGTCCTTCTTCTCGCCCATGTACTCCCCGGTCTGGCCCTTCTTCTCGCCCATGTAGCCGCCGGTGGCGTCCTTCTTCTCGTGCGCTTTCTCTTTCGCAGACTCCATGTGGCCCCCGGTGTTGTCCTTCTTCTCCTGCAAGTAGCCACCGGTCTCGTCCTTCTTCTGCTGAGCTGTCTCCTTAGCTGACTCCATGTATCCACCGGCCTTGTCCTTCATTTCCTGAGCCTTCGCCTTGGCAGAATCCAAGGCTCCGCCGCTCTTGTCCTGCGCAGATTGGGTAGTCTCCGACGTCTTGTCCTTGGCGGAGTACGCCGCATCCGATGCCTTGTCTCCCAAGTGCCCAGCCTTCTCCTGTACAACATACATTCATTAAAGCAAATTCATGAAAATTACCATAATTAGGTAGATGCTCTATATATGATATACATACCTCAGCAGTGCCCTTAGTCTCGCCGGCCTTGAATTTGAGGTCGTCCTGGTTGGAGGCCATCTCTTCTTCTTCTTCTTGTCTTGAACTTTAAACAGCTACTAGTTACTAAGCAAAAGAGCTTGGATTACTTGCTTACAGAGCTCAAAATGCACTTTTTCGAATGGCACGAGATATGGCTGATTGGTAGGTTATTTATAGTGCGCAATGGCAGCTCGAACTACAAACACGTCTGGCGATCAACATCAGAAGGACACGTGGAAGACACTTGTTCTGGGAGTGTAGAGTATTGAGAGGTTCTAGGCGGTTCTGTTAAGACGTACGTAGGAGTCGAGTTGGCATTTCCGACGCGTCGCGTGATGAGTGGCTAAGGATGAAAAGATTGAGCCGCGCATCGATGGTGCGTTTCGTTAGCTCTCGGGCTCAATTGAGATGCTTACACGTGGTACCCTGCCAGTAGATCAGGAGTGACCTTCCACATATTTTTAGATAGTCGAAAAAGTCATATGTAATTCACGGTTACTTTAACCGATTGAAAGACATCGTAAAAGATATCATCTTTCAATTTGAGTATGTGTGGATAAAATTTTCTTTAATAAAATTTTCTATAAAACATTTTTAAAGAAAATTTTATTCTTTATGATAAAATTTTTTACGTATAAAAAGTCATACTTTAATTTAAGAATATTGGTCAAAATTGACCGTAAAAATTTTTATGAGATTTGCATAGGAATGACTTCTTTTTAAATTATCATGGTAAAATTTATTATACAAACGCACGTTCAGTTAGATTCAAATCGGCGAATCTCCCTCATGGATTCAAAGTATCAATTAGTTTAGCTGATGTGAGAAGCAAAGAAGCTCAAATGGCAGGAAGATAAATGGCTTCCAACCAAGACCAACTCAAATTCAGGTCGGCGAGACCAAGGACCTAGCTGAGATGAAGGCTTCACAGCTCGGGGACAAGGCATCGAACATGACGGCCCCGGCGAAAGATAAAGCGTCAGAGACAATGCAGTCGGCGCAAGATCAGACCGGAGGGGTAATGGAAACGGTGAAGGAGAAGGCGCAGGAGATGAAAAGCAAAGCTGGGGAGTACATGAAAGGCGCCAAGGAGAAAGCAACGGAGAAGGACCACACAGCTGGAAGGGGAATGGAGTCGGCCAAAGAAGGAGCAGACTGGGTTAATGTGCTCCAGCAAGCTGGGGATCAGATCAAGAGCGCAGTGGAGTCCGCCAAGGAGTCGCTTGGAATGAGCGACGCTGATTATGGAATATTACGGCCATGCAATGCCTGCTTTCAACAACTGTTCTTTGTGTAGCATATGACGGGACGGTAAAAGGATGTTACAGGTTTGTGGTTTTTAGAGGATTGTACCCTACCTACCCAGATGTGCTATGGAGACGGGCGGCGCCACTGAAAACGAAGATCTTCATTTGGCTTGTTATTCATCGGCGTTGTCAACAGGCGTGCATTGCTTGCCGCCAAGCGAATGGACCTGGATGACCTACTTACATGTCCTTTGTGTTCTTATGAGTTATGAGGAGGAAACAGCGGACCATCTTTTTCTTAACTGTAATTTCTCTGCAGGGTCTGGCTATATCTAACACAGGTTTGAGACTACCTCAGGTCCTCATAACCTAGCTGACCTCGTCGGTGCCTGGAGGCATAGTCATTTACAGCATTATAGGCGACCTATATGAGAGATAGTTACTATCTCAATCATATATATGGTGCATTTGGCTAGCAAGCAATGATCGCATATTTAGACTACAGCCTCTACCATACTTGATGTTACGCGCCGGGCTAACTCATTTGTCATTGCTTGGACAGAATTACTTGCAAGCAAGAAGAAGAAGAAGAAGAAGAAGTTTCACATGATCACATCGACATAGCCACACTATATGACTAGCGCTAGGCACGGGGATACTCACCGACTGATGCGGGGGTGCCAAATCCAGCCCCCGTCTCTTATGCATTTTCTTTCTCTAATATCCTATCCATCGCACTTATGTGCATGTAGTTGTCTCTATTGCACTTGTGTGAATGTACTTGTATCGACTTTTCCACTACTGTTACCTCTAGTGACGGCATGGAGCTTTTAAGGACAATCCACCAACACTGTTTGCTTCAAAAGAAAATAAGAGAAAATTACTGTTCAGCCCCCGTTTCCCGTTTTTGACTGTTCAGCCCCCCGAAACGCGTTTTCCCGCCGACGTGGCGGCGCGCGCGTGCCGCCACGTGGCGTTTCGGGAGGCTGAATCGCGATACCCCAAAATTAGAGGAGCTGAACAATAAATTTCCTAAGAAATAATTGTTCTGTGGTTAACTGAAAAGTATGTTTATCATCAAGTGATGTTAAATCTTGAAGAATAAAGTTTCACACACACACACACACACACACATATATATATATATATATATATATATATATATATATATGGACTCCATGTGTTATCTCTATTATTTATAGATATGTAATGTGATGTTTTAATTACTCTTGAAATATTAATTACACGTAGTACGAGTAATTATTAATCTAAAATTTAATACTGCACTTAATAGTGATAATGTGTTTTTTTATTATTCTTACTTTATTAGAATTTTAAGAGTCATATAATTGAATGTAAAATGATATAATTTGACATGTTAAGTAGCTAAAAAAGTTTGGGCTGATCTTGCATCTTAAGTTATTCCCTTCCATTTTTTATTTTTTATTTTAGTTTTTGGAGAAAATGACGGACTAGTATTACCGAGTTCAAGAAATCAAATCACTACTTGCACTGTACTATTTCATTAAATTACGGGATAAACTATGATAAGAATTGCTAAGAATGACATGTGACGTTTATATTAATTAATAAGAATTTATAAATTTATGTAACGAGTTTAAAGACTATAAAAGGTCTAAGATAAAATAAAATAGAATTAATAATTAATTTATTTCATAATGATATATGTACAAATGTATGTATCAGCGTGGAAATAATTATATCATAATAATAAGAATTTTCATAAAAGTAATTATCTTTCAAAATTTATTATAAAGATAATATTATGAATATTGCATTTTATAAAAAGTCTTCGAACAATTTTATGCTTAATAAAATGGAGCAACATGTGTTAGTAAAAATATTTTATTTATCTACTTTGTCTATATATTTATATAAAAATAATTTGTAAGATAAATTTATATAAAATTTATTAGTCATATAATTAAATAAAAGAAAATATAAAATATTGTGAATATATAAAACTACAGATACGTACTAAAGAGCAATAAGTCTAAAATATAATTATTTCGTACGCAGTGAGAATAAGTATAAATTAAAAATGAAACAGTGAATTAAATTACCATTAATATTCTTTTTTAAAAAAATATATTGTTTATATAAAGTATATAAAGGTAAGGTCTGAAATTACGGAAAATATTTTTTTTTATCAATTCGGATGTAAATTTACCCACATCTTCAAGCATTTTCTAATATTAAATTACATGATGCAATTGTCCTAGAAATAAACGTCTGCAGACATGCCTCGTTTCATCTCTCACCGCAGCAGATCCTCCCTCGGATTGTAAGGGATTCGCCTGCCCCTGGCGCACATCTTTCGCTACCAACCCAGCTTGCTGCTGCTGCTTCTGCTGTCGTCCCTGTCCCAAAAGCCGCTCCCAAAATCGCCAGCGAACTCGTCGCAGAGGAGGCGAAGAGTTAGCATCGCTCACTCCTATGTCGCTGAGGAGCGTGAAGATGTCGGAGGAAGTGTGGCTTACGTGCCTCACGCATGCCCTCACCACCGAGAAGGAAGAGATAATGGGCCTTCTCCTCGGCGACATCCAAGTACTCCCCCCGCCTCTTTTCCTTCTCATCTTATCCATCTAATCCCTGCTCGATTTGGCTTTAATCCTGGATGCGTTAATCGAGTTTTGATGTTTGTGAAATTGTTTTAAGCTTCGAATTGGTGTGGATCAGAACGTACTTGTTGTTTTGAACGGTGCCAACTATTGCAAGAATGAGACCATCAAAGAGGCAGAGATTTGATTATCATTGTTGAGATATTGAATACTTACGGCGCTAGCCTTTGCAAAAGTACAATTACAATAAATACACTTTGATACATGGAAGCAACAAGAATTTCAATATAGGTTCATGAACATTTCTGTTATGTGTTAAATTTAATGCATGGCATAGAAGACTGTATCATGTAGGTTGATAGGGAGAGGTCCTCGTCATATTATAGATACAATTATTCCTTATGTAGATACCATGATAGCATACACTGGAAGCACGTGCGATGAAGATCAGGATTGCTAATATTTATAATAAACTTCAGGTCACAAATGAAGCAAGGCTGACATCGTTAGTCCATTCTTAGACACCTATTTCTCGTAATAAAATGTGAGGTTGTTGGGTGATACTACGTGACAAAATAAATAAGTGAGGGACATAATACACTGCTTGGTCAGAGATCCAACCTACTGGAGTGGATGATAAAGGCCAGGTTTAGTTGGGTGATACCATTGCCTTGAGTCTTCTATAGTATATATTTAAAAGTAGTTAGGCGGTTCATTGGCATGCTTGTTTTGTTTATTGTTTCTTGATAAACATGCAGGATGGTTTCATATCTAAAACCAACTTTGTAAATTTTAGATTGTTTGTGAGTAGCATCATTTAGATTTTAACAATGGCCTTAAATACCATATTTAGCTCTTGTTTCTACTTTTTAAAAGCTATTTTTACAAGGCATTGACTGGCCATAGTCAGGTTGGCATATGCAGTTATGGGGCAGGGAACCCTTTGTCAGACACAGACATGGAGACTTGCAGCATTTAAATGAATAGGTTATGAACAACTTTTGCGCCTCCATTATAGTGGTCATACTGCCAAATGCTAGACTTGATATACTTAACTTAAACCAGGTGTACTCTTTCATAATTGCTATATGGTTAGCTGTAGGTAAAGTTATAGATACTATGTAGCCAGAGGAGGTCCGTGGGGAAGATGGTTGGCTTGGAAGAGCGCACATTATATTCATTATATTCAGTATATCTGTTTGCATGAAGATTTGTTGCTGTGGTCGAATAGGCTTATGGTATTAATTGGATTTCTGTTTTTCTTTTTGGAACCTTAGGACTTAGGTGGAAATCCGACTGCTCTTATATGGGGTGCCAGCCCACAGATGAGATCTGATCGTCGAAAGGACCGGGTAGAAACTAATCCCGAACTTTTGGCAGCAGCAACAGCCCAGGCCGACATATCCTTAATAATTGATTACAATTCATGGTTTTGAATTTGCCAATTACGACAAATGTTTCTAGAATCAGTTACCTTGACTTGAAGTTAGCACATAATGACATCGACGACTGGACGAAAAACACGAGTGATTGGATGGTATCATTCGCATCCTCATATTACGGTTCTTCCATCTCATGTAGGTATGTTATGCATGCTTAATGCTGGGTGTGTACTCATCCTTTAATCATCCATTGTTCTTTCAAAGCAGTGAAGGGTAGAAAAGGTAGATACGACATATTTCAAGTAAAAAAAGGGGTAAATATGACATTTGAGGAGTTTAAATATATGATATGGTTGGCTTAGTTGACATGAAATTACAGACTTCCACGTAGTTGCTAGTAAAGGTTACATGGAGTTCTGTAGAAACTTTGTCCCCAATTACTATGTAAACTACCAATTACAACCTCACGTGTATGTGACTAACCAAGACCCAGCTTCCAAATTCTTGTGCATCTTGTTTTTATATGGACATGCAAATGCCGCATCGCGAGTCTGGAGTGTTGGCAAGTCTTGAAGGTTTGCGTTTAGTTTTATTGGCTGGTAGACTTTAATGATGCCACGCATATCATTTCATTTCATAGATTTAATTGACAGCTTACATAACATGTCTAAAATCTTTCTGGAAAGGACACAAGAACAGTTTGTATTATATGGTTACTATCTTTGATTATGGCTTGTTTAAGTCTTATATGGTGGTATATCCTTTGTTTGTTAGAATTGATTCATAAGCTTTCTAACTTCCTTGTTTAGGACACAGTTTCATTTCATGGTTATTACTCTATTCGCTGCTGTTCTTCTGCAATGCTTATGGTAGTGTTACCTTGGTGTAAACTAAGCAGGAGGCTTGTTCTCTTGTGGTGACATAATTTTCTTGCCTTGTGTAAAAGATGATATCTATGGCCCCACATACATATTGGTTCCTGTGAGTTGGTAGTTTATCAATTTGCTCATTGCACTCATACTTGTCTTGTAATCTGAGCTTGCATATTGAGGTATTTCTAAGTCTACAGCATGCTGACATTTCTATCTCTAAACTGCCAATATAGAATCCATTCCTTTTTAGTCACAAATTGAAACACGCAAGTAGTGGAATGCTTTTGTCAAATCAGATGACAGCCTTGTTCAATATTGGAGGAAGCACCATGTTTCCATATGCAAAGAAGCAGGTTACAAGTGATTTTATTTTCTCTTGTTCTCAGATGTTCGTACACAGGCAATGTATCAGTTGTTGGATTCAGGTTTCATAGGATTGATATTCTCTTGTTTTAGTGAAGATGCTCAGAAGGTTGGTCATTTTGAATGAAGTACAATTGTCAATCTTTTTACAATGTAGTCCTTTCTACGTGATGAATTTTCCAACTATGAATCCAGGTTGGAAGAATCCAGGTAATTGCGTTCCAATCTTTGGACGGGAAAGGATGGAATGCTTCTCCTGTAGCAATAAACGTCGATTCATCTTGGAGTTCATCGGATAATGCGCTATTATCATCAGGTTCTGGGTTCCCTGAAGGCACTTATCAGGATACTGGGGACTCCAGACTAGCTAAAGCTAGTGAGGTGAGACCTCTCTCTCTCTCTCTCTCTCTCTCTCTCTCTCTCTCTCTCTCTCTCTCTCTCTCTCTCTCTCTCTCTCTCTCTCTTTTCTCTCTCTCTTGCGTGCACTCGTGGTCTTATGTCAGAGCTGATATAGTAAACCCAGGTAGAAACTGCCAGACTATTGTTTTAGGTACAATTTTCAGTCAAGTTACTGTTGGGTAAGCATTTGACATATAAGCTGTAGTTTGACTTTTCCTGGAAGTCTGGCTGTTCGCATATTGGGTGCTGATGCATTTGCCTATACTCGGTTGACTCTTTATGATAGAACCTCTAGAAATCATGAACATTCAAGTGAGTTGCCTGCAGGGGAACACGTAGCTGTTTATAAGTAATTGCTTTTTGTCCTTAAAAGCAATCTATATACCTTTTTTTGAGCTGGAAATTGCGCTGTGTTCATAATCAAATTGGTTTTTTGGAATGTCTTGTAACTGAAGATTACTCTAGCTTTTCAAGGCTGATGCAAATGGTCAATTGTTCTACAACGTTGCCGCTTGTAGTTTTTGCTATATTAATGTAGTTTCCTGTATATTAAACATTATCTCATATGGTGTTAGGTTAAAGGGAGATCAAATCATGAGGATTCTGTTTCTGATGTTGGTATCACTACACCGGGGAAACAAAAAATCGGAAATTCTTTGGTTGCTTATAGTCCTGAAAAACGTGACAGAGGAGCTATTGATTCCCCAGAATTGTCTGACAGCATTGAAGAAGCACTACGCCGGTCGAATATGGACGTGAGGTACTGAGCAATTTCTTATTAATTTGTGCATTCTGATCAAGATTCGCAGATTGCAACCCTTTCATCCAAAGGCGGTGCATGTTATCAACTGTTTTTGTACCTCCAGTATCATTTTGCCCATTGTATTATGTAGCTATACTATCTTCTACTCCCTTTTGGGATTATGTTTTTTTAAATGTTTTATTTCAATGATACATGCACTTAAAAGCCGTTAAAGTTATTTGTTTGTCATTTATTACATAAGCACTATGACGTAAAATTATAGGAATTAAGCTTATTTAGACATTGTTTTAACTATTTCCTTCAGATGGGCCCGCGTACTTGCTTGTTTAGCAACTATCTCAATGTGTCAGACAACTCTCGGAACTGGTGGTCTTGACTGATTACTTAAAATCTGACGGTAGGAAATGTTACACGAGGATGGTGCATGCGTGTGCCCTAATAATGGGAGGGCCTGAATGGCTATATTATTTTCCAATATAGAAATATGTTAAGATGGTTTCTCATTCTAGAAGATGCAACGAGTTCCGGCAAGCATCTGCCTGGGTGCAATTTCACTTTCAATTTTTGGATTAGGTTTTATATGTTAGCTCTGCACTTGCTCGTTCTTTTTTGTTTGTTTCTGGATTTGATCTGTGTACGTGTTGGATCATGCAGAAGATTTTACTTTGTATATTATTGTGTATCTTAGTTTTTGGTATTTGTTGATTGTTTTAATGCTTAACTCCTTTAAATCTTATGACTGTTTTAATGCGTTATTTCCAGTGGTGCAGAATATATTAGGAAAGAGGTAGCACTTGAAGTGTTCCCAGCTAGCTATTTGTTGAAGCTTGACCATGCATTGAGTTCATTCACTGAAATGCAGCATGTTCTGTTTGATGAAGAACTATCAGCTTATAAGCAAGCTATCCTAAACTGCACTCAGTATGTCTTTATTATTTATTATTAAACTGTCCACTATATATAATTATGGTTTTTAATTTGTTGCGCTTCCTTTTTTTTAATTTACAATCAGTGAGGGGAGGATACACCCGCTGACTTATGTTCATCACACTTCAACATATCAGGCTTCTCTGTGCAAGCTAGTAGAATACTGGTGAGAACAATGAGCCCTAGTTCTTCACTACTGATGCACTACTCTGATTGACGATTATTTCTTTGCTGCAGTCTGAGCCCAGCGATAAATGCATTGCAGGATCGTTTGATGGAGAATAAACTCCAGGTACCTCCTGGCAATGAAGTTGTACTTCTCCAAAATTTTCCCGTTCAAGTTGATTAAGAAAGTTTGCATCTTTTCCTTTCCTCTGATACAGTTATCAAAGTTGGCGGAAGAAGCAAATACGTTGGAGAAAGCAGCTCTTGAACGAGAGTCTGAGAGGACAACTTCAGGATCATCTCAACACCGCTCGTTTCATGGGTCACGAGGAAGTGTTGCAGCAGGGCAAGCTTCACTAGATTCACCGAGTGCAAGGAGTCCTAGCGACTCCAGGAGGAAAGCATATTGACTTTTTTCTTTTGAATACCAAATTAGCAGTAAGCCACTTGTCTATCCAATCCATCAATATTTTGTCTGCTAGAGTGCTCTCTTATGTGACTGCACATTCTATAATATTGGAGTACCTGTATTTTCAAAGTGAGCTAAACTTTCTTAAAAAGAACAGCCATTCCGGAAGGACAATGCTTGAGAACACGGAGGGGCGCAAAGATTTACCCACGGAACTGGTGCATTTTCTATTCAGGAATTATAATCGAGTGAGTTTCCCATTATTTTCGTGCGCGGATCCGTGTTTTCAAGTATTTTCCCTTCAGGAATTGTAATCGAGTGAAAAGTATACGAATTCTGGAAGTTGTCCTCAAAAGCTGGAGTCTGGCATCGTCGCCTTTATGGCCATTATGGAAAGCCTTAGCTGCCAGAATTCCCCCTTCAAAGTCACACGGCCACGAGAGTGATTGAGAAAGATCGCCGTCTCAATCTTGAATTCGCCATGTACTCCTCTCATGCTGATGAAGCAAACGAATTTGTAGTATACCACCATGACGTATTTGATTCTCTGGTTTCTGAGCTGGCTCATTGTTGTTCTTGTGATCCTTCTGATCTCACTTCTCATAGATTCGTCTTGGCCATGGACTTAAGGCGAGCTAGTTATTGGGAATCAATAGCTTGCTGAGAGGCATTTACATACCGTACAAATTAGGGGTTATTTTACATGCGCTTTTACGTTTTTAAGTATAACATTTTCGTTGTCTAGTAGTGATTAACCTGGCTTTTTATTTCCGCATTAGTAGATATCATATCCATAATAGCATGAAAGAGTTGTCAGGTGCATAAAATGAAGAACCAGTGCCAGAAAGTGACGCCAAATGTTTTGCATGTGCAAAAAGTTGGCTCCTGGCATCCTTCTTGGGAAAAGTAGGGGCGAATTAGCTCCTCGTATTACGTGTAGTATTATTTTCACCATCATGTTAGTATTATTTAGAAATATTTTTAACATAAAAATTGTAGAATTGAATGAGATCTATAATTTTTATATTCAATATTTTTCAAAAAAAATATTTTTAAATAGATATTTTGAGACTTCGAAATTTCAACGGACTAATGGGTTGCTCTAAAGTCCGTTAATACTTCGGAAAATCAAAATACTTATTTAGACGTATTTTTTGAAAAATATTGAATATAAAAATTATAAATCTCATCAAAATCTATAATATTTTAATATTGAACTTTTTTATAAAAAAATACTAATACAACAGTCGTAAATAGTGCACGATTTTCAAGAGAGATGCTAAAAACGAATATGGTATTTTTGATGGGCTAGACGCGGGTAGGTTTGAAAAGCAGGGGCTTGCCGAACATTTGCCCGTATATCAACCTGTGTTATTAGCAAGATTATTAGTGCCGAGTCGAGTTTCGGTAAATCTATATATGAGATATGTCGACTATACTGACGTACAATTTTTATTTGTTAATTATTAATTATTTAAATAATAAAAAAAAATATTAAATATAAAAATCGTAATTATATGGTATATAGAAGTCGAAATTATATAGTAACTTGCACGCTCGGCACAGGCGGCTTGCCAGCGAGACAATATGAGATTCTCGTAGATTCGTTTGTGCCAGGCACCACGTAAAATGATGGTTCTTAGTCACATTTCAGAACTGTACATAGACGATGGACTTAATTTGCTGAAATGAGTTTTCGCAGCTGTTTATCAGGCAAATTACCTTTTGTAACAAGTTTCTTTTTTTTTTCTTGACTGTCAAATTTGATTTCTATTCTATATGTCGACTGGGTACTAAGCGGTAAACGTTAAAACCTTCCAATTTGATGTTGCTGAAATTTAAACTTCCGACTTATCATTTATAACGGATAGATTTTTTATATCTTTCAACAGTTAGCTTCGCTTATTAAGTAGGTCAACGCAGGTTGGTCAAGTTTTGTATTTAATTCACATATATTTGATACTGTAATTCAGTTATTTCAAAATTCCAATTTCGCGTGAGGGGATAAAATATAATACCCAAACTTTTTCAACAAGTATAATGCAATTTGCCTCTATATATATATATATATATATATATATAGGAGAAAATCATATTATTTTTGCAGCACTGGTAGAGAGAATAACTTCTACATTCTCCTAATGAAAGGGATGTAATAACTAGTAACTGCTCTTTAAATGAGAACATATTCTGCTGGGGCTTTAGACCCTTTCCCAATTAATGATGCTGACATCCGACTCAGGTTACAAGCATCCTTTGCGGAACCTGTGGACCCTGGATAACGAAGTGGTTCCATTTAGAGGTGGGGCCTGTGGTCTACTATGCGGCGAGCGAGGCGACAGCGACTTTATTTTCAGATTCGTGGCTAGTAAGTAACTCGTGAAATAATTTTCTAGAGATCAGTTTTTAGAAAATTTTATACAGACCTATCGATTTTACTTTTTTTTTTTTTAAAAAATGTTAAAACGATAAGATGGGTTCATAACGAATTGTTCCATGCAATAAGCTTTTGGGAAATAATGGAAAATGGGAATTATGAGAAGCCAGACCCGGACCAACACATGTTTAAGTTGGCAGGGTCGTTATGATGTTGGACTATATAGCTAATGGAAAAAACTACTCAGGTCCAGTAAGTCTGAACTGAGGTCTCTTTCTCTTTCTCATTGTTTTTGTTTTTTATTTTTTGTTTTTTGTTTTTTGTTTTTTGTTTTTTTTCATTTGTTTTGTGGGGTAGGGAGGGAGATCCTCTCAATTTCGTATCCCTCGTGTTCTCTCCAATTAATAATAAAAATTAATATCTAAACATATTTTTTAAAAAAATAAAAATTAATATTAAAACTTTCATGTTCAAACTTTTCTAAAAAGTGCTATTAAATATATGTTTTGAACTTCAACATTTTAACGGGTATAAATAAATTTTATAAATAGTTTCCAAACTCGTTATTATTTTCAAGCTCCAAAATATCTATTTAGAAGTGTTTTTTTTTTTTTTGAACAAATTTTAAATATAAAAGTTATAGAATTTATCAAAATTTACAATTTTTATGTTAATTTTTTTTTAAAATATATATCTAAATATTAATTTTTATCAAAAATTATGGGCAACTTAAGGGTTTGATAATGGGGAGGATCTGGCCCCAACAAGTACATAAACCCTGCCGGGCTCTGCAGGGAATTGCTTTGCCAGCTGACGTCTAAGAATGGAGGAAAAACCTTCAACCAGCAGACTGCAGATTCAATCTTGCTGTCTTCTCCCCTTTGTTCTGTTACATTCTCATAGATATGCATATGTTGAACTTTGCTTCAAACACAAGCATAGAGCAATAAAAACAACCTAAATAAGTCCCATCCAAGCAGAATTTTAGGAGGATTAAATGTTCGAAACTATGCTTTGCATGAGGCTTTTTGTAGAACCATCGGCCTAAAGAGTTAACATCCAAATACACAAGCACGGAGTCTACAAAGCAAGATTTTAAATCGCCCATGTCCAAATAAACAAAATAAAGATGCATACAAATAGCAAATTTAAAAAAAAAAAAAAAAAAAAAAAAAAAGAACAACACAAGGATAGAGCACCATTCTTTTGGTGATGTTTAGTACATAATGATTTTCCAAGTACATATCAGAAACCAGGTCTCTGTATGTAAGCGATCAATAAGCAGCTTCAAAAATTAAGTCCTGATTTTGTAATACCAAAATCTACATTTGGATCAACTAACTTATGCAGAAGCACATTTCTGCAGCCATTGGAATTCCGAAGAGTTTACAGATGGACATGGCGGAAAATTTTGTACTGCATCAATCTGTGCCGGGATGGCGGGAAATTGCAGTAGCAAGGCTGGCCTCAAGAAATCTCCTTGTCCATGGTTCGAATTTCCGGTGCCGTCAGTCATTCTCTCAATCGGTGATGAAGGGCACGTGCACCCCCTCAAGTGCGATGGATCTCCTTTCGTGAACGGCCACAAGGGATGTAACTCATGCATAGAGCCACATTCCTAGGGTGTGCTAGCAACGCTGATGCCGAGCCTATGAAAAATAATGTATATAGACAGAATTTTGTAAACTAGATAATTGTTGATAAAACTAAATGTGCCGTATTCTAATCATGATATTCTCAAAAAATTATTCCAAATTTCTTTCATTCACTTTTGCAGTACCTTGCTAAGGAAAAAACCTACACCTAAAAGAAGATGTAGCAAGATTATTTGAGGTTAGCATTATGCAAAAATTTTCTATTCATCTTGCTATCTTTCATCTATTAAAAAACTTTCGCGGAATAGCAATTATGCAAAATGTTGCTGTTTTTTCCGTCGAAATCACATTTGTGAAGCAATACAAGATAAGCTACGCACCGACTCAAACCTGAGACGCATGATTTATGAGCCACGCACCCCGCCTGCCCATGCTAGGGGATTTTGTGGGTCACTTAGAATTTCTATCCATCTGCTTTCGGGGTTTGGAATATTCATTTGGTCTGGGTTTGATTGCGGCGCGGTCCCATCTTATCCGGTCTAAGAATCAAACTTAAGATTCCAATTAATAAAAAAGGAAGAAGAGAGCACTCATAAAAAAGCACCTGTTAGTGCCCCACATCTGTTTTTAGGCATCTGAATTATGTTAGCAATTAAGCATCTTCTTCAGATGAGGTTATAAAAGTTAAAAAAGTTGAAAATAAAACATATATGGGGAAGGCCTATCCATCATTCAAAAGGGAATCCAAATTCTTACTATTATAAGTAAAGAGTTTTTTTTGTTAATAACCCGTAAACTAGGGAGACTAGGGTGTCGCATTAGATGGATAGAAGCTCGGATCTCTTTTTACTCATATTCGACTTTTCGTACTATTAGTTACGCCTTACAAATATTATACTGATAGATATGCGCACATGCGTTCATCCATATGTGATAGGAGTTTTTTTTTTTTTTTTTTAGAATTCAGGTAGAAGTTATTACGGGGTGAGCCTTAATTTCAGAAAAAAAAAACACCGGATCTTCAAAAGAAGAAGATTTTTTTTTAAAAAAAAAAAAAAAATAATTCATGTGCTTAATTAGAATATACTCAGTTTAGTAGTGATGAAGTTTCATGGTGTTATTCACATGAATCATGCACACAATCTGAAACATAATTTGGTTAAAATAGCGTGCGGAATCTATCTTCGCAGTTTTGAGTCAGATCATAGACCTAAGTCGATGTTTTTTAACTTTCAATTACTAAATTTTGCATCTAACGGAGCTCTGTTCATACCCAGTATTGTTATGATGTGCAGACATACATTATATATATATATATAGTGGTTATTGTCAATAAATAATTTTGAGATTATTATGGTGGAACCCGTAATGCGAGCGCACGTTCCAGTAGGGACCTCAAACTCACGAGTAACTTATTTCATACACTCAAGAGGGGCATAAGCTATATCAAATTAGAAGATATATTTTAATAATTTCAAATTATCGTAGGCTATAAAAACGCAAATGTTCCCCTCCCCCCCACCCCTAAAAAACAAAAAAAAAAATTTTGGCTAAAATTCTATTCGCGGAAGCGCTTACAACACGGTTTTTACTTCTTTTTATCAACTAAAGAATCTTAGATATAGCAGGTAGTCATGTTTCAACACTTGTGGTTCATTATCTTAGCAATGATCAGAATATTTTATGTAATATGTGATTTTTAATACTTAATTAGATACTCTCTTGCAATCACAGGTTGTTCATATGCAAAGCATTTTTTTATCTTTGTTTATGTGTAAAAAGAGGCTGCCAAACAGAAGCTGTGCTTGGTCATAACCTTGTCATAGGAGTATCACTAATATCAGAACAAATTCCGGCACCGCCGCCGTTCTCTTTCAAAAAATTTAGTAAATGTGCGAAATTCAATCAAATATCTCTGTGCTCAAAGTTGGCACAGTATTGTTTTACGAGCTTGGGGTGGTCGATCTTGCCTAGATCAGGCTCGAGATCGGTTGATGATTAGATGGGTCGAGCTTGAGCTCAAGTCAAGCTTGTTCGTAATAGTATTGAGACAAAATATATATATTATTGAAACTCACTTAGTATCAAAAGCTAATCAGGTCAAGTAGAGAATTGCTCAGGCTTGACTCATCCAGGAGTTTGAGCTTAGTTCTACAACTCGAGCTATTGCGAGCGGATCAACTTGTTCTTACTATTAATCTTGAATGAGAGCCAAAATTGCCAAGATGTTAGCATTGATCTTTCTTAAATAACCATTATGTCGATTAACCGACACTTTTCCGTCTCTAAATTGGTCATTATTAATTAGTTTAAGCTTGAAGGAAGCGTAATTAGATATGGCGATATTCACTTATAAGAGAAGCAGGAAGCAAACACCACCATCCCTGCATGAGACCTCCCAAAGGGTGAAGAGAATCGCATAAAGTCGACTTGAAACAAAAGGAACTCAACAAAACATACACAATTGTGGGCCATTTACGACGAGAGTTTTCCAACGATAATCTTACAAATAATAATTAAAAAAAAAGACAAAACATACCAGACATTCCCCCAATCATATACGGTCAAGCATAGGCACGCATAGCTGTCACTTAATACATCCTCCAAAAGTTTTGTTTTGTTTTTTTTTTTTTTTTTTTTTGAGATAACAGGGCGAAATCTGCATGTGACAAAGTCCATATTAAAACCTCATATGGATGTTATCCCCTCCCCAAAAGTTACACCCTGCTGCTTACTGATTCCAGTGGTCATGTTGAACCCTAGTTACTTTTTTCACAAGCCAAAGATAGATAAAGAAACACCAAAAACATTCCCCCCCGGGTCCCACATATTCTCGATTATTAAAGCGTAGCTATCTCTGGCTGGCCCCCTTCCCTTTGTTTTCCCAACTGCTATATATATAACCCTCCTGTCGTTCAAAATCATATATCCAAACCACAACCTGTGTTTTCTGAATTTCTCAACCTAAGTTTTCATAGGTAATTTACCTTCAGTAATTCATTTGCATGCATGATTCATCATCTTCTTCTAATTTTTACTGATTTTTGATCGTTGCAGGAGAAAGAAAAAGAAGACTTTTAAAAAAAAAAAAAAACTTTATGGAGAGAACGAGTAGCAGAAAGGCAGGAGATTGGGACTGCAGGATATGCCAGCACCTGAACTTCAGGAGCAGGGACACGTGTCGTTTCTGCGGATTGCCACGTGTAGGGGCAGACGAATTAGGAGGATGCCTCGGTCGGCCGGCGGGAGCAGACATTGTGAAACCAGGAGACTGGTACTGCGTCTGCGGAATCCACAACTTCGCCAGCCGCACAAACTGCTTCAAGTGCGGCGCGTGCAAGGACGAAGCCGCCATCATCAGCAGCGGCGGATTGGATGCTGATAAACTCTCCCAGAAGCTCGGTTACGACGCTCGTCCGGGCTGGAAATGCGGCGACTGGATTTGTGTCAGGTACTTGAACATATGATCAGTATTTTTTGAGATAACGAGGCAGAATTCCTCCCTGGGTCTCCGCTAACTCGCGGACCACAGTTTTCTACGCACACCTATAGGACCGTTTTGGACGCAAGTGCACGCAGTAGAGTAAAACCCGGACTGGCGTCCGCCCCTGTACCAGACATGGAGTATTGGGAGTTACCTAGCCACCAACTTTCCCGCAGCCGCTGTAAACTCGCGGCCACATACACATCCCCATTACAGGCACCCCTGGGGTTCGTACATGGACGCTCACTTCCCAAGGCGAACGTCCCGGCCGACTAACCCAGGGGCGGGGGACAACATATGATCATATGATCAATTTGATTATAAGTAGAGATAAACCTTAATGAGTTTTTAGCTAATGAAATTTAGAACATTTTCTTCGAACAGGGTAGGTTGCAATGAGCATAATTTTGCGAGCAGGGTGGAATGTTATCGCTGTAATGCACCTCGCCCATATGGTAATTAAAATAAGTCCTTTAACCAATGTACATTTATATGATAAAATACTTATATATGCCATAATATAATCTGACTACTGCTTTTTTATATGTTATATATCAGGTAATGAATATTGAAGACAATGGAACAAAGAGAGATTTCCTATCTGGGAAGCAGCTAATTAAAATTTTTCTTTTATTTTCTTCTTCATTTCTTTTTTTTCCAGGGCTGATCGTAAAATGAGTTTTCTTTTTTTTTTTTTTTTTTTTAAAAAATCCCATGTTTGAGATGATTTTGAGTAGCAAGCTTTACCTTTTTCATTCTCTGCCTCTTAATATCTACTGTGCTCCCCCAAAGAAAACAAACGAACGAACTAATTTAACAATTACGAGACAGATTAAACTTGCATTGTGGATAAAAATGACATGCAGTAACAAATAGTTAGAACAAGTTTGAATATGTTATCTCTGCCCCCTCGATCAAAATTTATCCCAGATGCTTCAGTTGCTGATCAACTTCGGCATGCAAATGACAGCAACATAGTCAACCTTAGTCTCTTTTCAAATAAAAGGTCCATACTTTGTCATAACCGAGTCCTGTTAGATCCTCTATCCATTAATTAGATTCGTCACTACAATACGTGAAGTTAGTCTACTTAAAGTTCATCTTTTCAAACTCAGTGGTCACAGACCAAAAAAAAAATGAAATCATATTTTGCACAAGTTCAATCTTTTAGCCTGGAGTTCATAAATTAGGATATGAACTTCGTGGCTTAACTAGAGCGAGTTCGTGGTCAAAAACATTTTCATTGTAAGACACGTGTAAAAGCTGGGAGTGTATGTTAGAGATAAAAGGATGATAACTAAAGGTTGCACAAGTTCAATCTTTGCTTTGGGGGTGGCGGAATGTCGCAGCAGATGAACGATAGTTCATGAATCCTTTCCATCCAGCTTTAAATCTCCAACATGTCAATTTGAGATCCTAATTGGATGAGCGCTGATGGTAACAGCACCATGCATCTGCTCACGTACGACGGATGATTTCACATAGACATCGAGCCCAGGATAGTCTCATTTAATATAGAGCAAGGTTCGGGACGAGGACAATACCCGTTTCTTTAAAAAAAAAAAAAAAAATTCATAAATTGGGGTATCTTTTAGCAACCTCAGCGGATAAAGCAAATTTTGAAAAAAAAATAATAATAATAATTTCATGGTGGTTTTGTTTATGTAATTTAAGAAAAATGTGCAAGATATAACAATGTTGATGTACTATCCCTAAAGCCTCCATTCGAAGGTAAATGAAAATGTTCGCTAGAACCGAACTTGCCCCGACGTTCGCAAAGTGTTCAGAAGTTTATTTTTAAACTGAACTCAGCCCAAAATTTGAATCCAAAAAACTTTGTGTTATGTAGCAGCGCTCAAAGAAAAACTAAGAACGTATAACGAAAGGAAACCTAAAAATTCTAAATATAACAATAACGGCGGTTGAACGGGTAGGGCTTTTTCTTTGAGCATAGACATTGCAGTCATCATCCGTTGATCCGGCTTTTACAGGTAGGGCTTTGGTTCTCAAATTTTCTGCTTGAACAGCATGAACCAGACCGCAAAGCACCAGCCGAATTCAGCTGGTTAAACCAACGCCCTACCCAATCTGTTTTTTAAAATGAGTGGGCAAATATGGATGCAAAATAACACAGGAAGATCCAAGTGTTTATACAGTTATCACGGCCTTGCCTCTCATTTTTCGGTCATTATTTCGTCGAAAGAATTATAATAGTTTATATAGGTCCAGCACTCCATCCTCCATCTCAGAACCCACCAAAAATCTGTTATCTGCTCCCAACATATTGCAACATATGCGTATAAATCGAACAAATATACTAAAAAAAAAAAAAAAAAGAACACGCACACTTAGACGATAATTAAAAGATTTTTTAGAACAAACTTTTAGTAACAATCCCTTCAATCCTAGTCTTGAACAACATAACCAGCATCTTCTCCATTGCGAAATACAGAAAACACCCCGTTGAATGCGTTACAAACGATCCGAAGCTCGTCCCGACGATGCAATGCCATGTCGGCCCATACATGCTATCAAACTCCTGAAATATTTAGTTACAGAGAAACCACAAATAACCATCATATACTAAATACTTCATTTAAAAAAAATTTCTTATGTAAAATAATTCATATGCATCTCTGTCTTCTACTTGCAGTTGGAGCTCCAACAATTGTCACAAAATTCATGCATGGACTGAGTATCCTCACTCCTACAGGGGATAAAACCAAGATTTTATGTGCCGAGCTAAGCCAAGTTTCGGCAAATTCAGATTCCGATACGTGCCGACCGTGCCGATATATATTTATTTATTATTTTTTAAAAAAATAAAAGTAAAAATTAATTTAAAAATTCAAATATAAAATTTTTTAACACGTGCCATGCCGACAACTGCCGGAACAGACATGTACCGTTCGGTACGGGCTGTGCCGACCGCCACCGAAAACCATGTATAAAACTAATATAAGATTGCTGACCAACGGCGCTATACCTTGTTTGTAAATGGTGTTGTTTAGAAGTGCCTATGTGATCTTTTGCTTTTCAGTGAAACTTTAGAGCTCCCGTTTTGCTCTAAACTCTAGCATTGCTTAAAAATGCTAAATAACTATGGGTATGTAATAGCCCTCCACACCTAGGTCTGATGGGTGGGAGCAGTGGCGGAGCCAGGATTCTAATTTCGGAGGGGCCAATATATAAATGCAAAATTAAATTATTTTGTAACTATTTGTATAACTAGATTTGAACCTATTCAATACATATATACCATTCTATTTGCTTGGTGAAATATCTTTAAGGTTCGACATATTTACAGTATTTACCCTTAATGTCTACAAATTTTTCACTAATCCGTAGTGGATTCACAACTACGTGTATTTTACTAATGTCTACAAATTTTTGTTTTTCTCTTTTTTATTTATGTTTTCCGAGACATTACTTAAAGTATCAAAATTGAGTATTATACATATATAACATAGATGATTACACGAACAAAAGGCTTAAAAATAATGTTAATAAAATATGTATGCAAATTTAAAAATATATTTTAACCTAAAATAGTGTGTGTGTGTGTGTGTGTAAATATATATATATATATATATATATATATTATATATATATATATATATATATATATATAAGTATTTGATATTAAATGACAAAATTTTATCCGTTGGAGAAGCAAATAGATACTAAAAGTCATGATCAAATGTGGGCAAAAATAAATGTCCGAGCCCAATTAGCTTCGGCCTTGATCAGTTCTAGCCAATCACCTCACACATATGGACCAAAAAATAAATATCCGAGGCTTCCGAGCCCAGTTAGCTTCAAAGCCTCAATCCACCATTTAATCTCCTCGCACGTGTCAGCAATCCTCCATCTGGATCATCTTCTTCCAGCCGACTGCATTTCAGCTCCCTTTGATTTCTTTGCCTCCGGCAACTGATGCTACCGCCGAGCGAGGTTTTATCACCGCGTGGCGCCATCTCTTGACCATCTCTTCCAGCGGACTGAATCTTCCTCCCTTAATTGTTCTACCTCCGGCTTCTCATCCCGCTGCCGAGTGAGGTATTATCACCGCCAGAATTTTGGGGGGGGCCATGGCCCCCCCGTGCCATAACGTGGCTCCGCCACTGGGTGGGAGGTTTCACCTCAGAAAGTGTGCCCCTCATCGGGATTCGATTCCTCATCCGCGCAAACAGGGGTGCTGTCTACAATTGGTGTACATGCACCGTGCGTTTACTGCGGTCGTAGAGAAACTGGTGGCTGCGTATTGCAGTACTCCATGTCTGGTCCGGAAGCAGACGGCAGGCCGGAGATTTACTCTTCTGCATGCACTTGGATCTAAAATGGTCCTATATATGTGTACAGAAAACTGTGGTACGCGAGTTAGTGAAGACCCAGTGAAAGATTTCGCCTCCTTATCTCAAAAAAAAAAAAAAAAAAAAAAAACTATAGGTATGTAATAATCGAAATTCTTTGTGAAAATTTGGGAGTTGTATCATTGTTCTAAGCTAGCTACAAGAAGAATCTATTACCTTCTTAACATCCTGCGCAATCTGCCTGGCACTGAACTTTCCGAGGCTCTTATACGCCTTCATCGTGCTACGAAACGCGTGAACTTGCATGAACTCCGGCATGTCGGCGGCCATCACCTTGATCTTTAGCAACAAAGCAACGTCGGCAGCTCTGATCTCCAACTTGGACAGAGACTTCCTCCCCTGTGCGAAATCATTATGGCTCGTGCTCCGTCGACGAGCATTCCCAGATCCAGACCTCACGAGCTTCCGACTATCTTCGCTGGATTTATCGCTAAGATAGCTGCTAGGGCTACTCATGGTGAGGAAGGGTGTTGCAGAGCCTACTGATCTCTCATGGTTTCCCATGGCGGTGAACATTGAAGAAGTTGAAGTGATAGACTTTGGCTCACATGCTAAATGTTATAACTTATAAAGGATTATAAATAAATATAAAAATTTTAAATTCAGCCGACCATGTGCTCTGGTTATTCTAAAATGATGGAGACTGTCCTTCTGTAGGAAGAGAAAATGTTTGGTGTAGTAGGTCAATATACTTAAAGATACAGTGTAATTCTATATTTTGGCTACTTCTACCTAACTAATAAGTGATCATCCAAGAATTTTACTATTATAATATGAATGTAATAATTTTGACCCCAAAAGAAAAATATGAATGTAATAATAATGGTTAATATCATCATGGTTTATACTCAACTTACTAAAATTCTTATTTAGTGATATTTTTTGAAAAAAAAAGTTTTGAACTTAAAATTTTTATAAAAATAAAATATATAATTTTATAGTTCAAAATTGTTTCAAAATAAGATAAACGGTATGTTAAATAAATAGACAAAAATCTTCTATAAGAATAAATTAATATTTATACTAACAATTCTGATAATTATTTAGACATATTTTTTTATATTATTTTGAAATAAAAATTATATTATTTTTTTAAAATAAATTTATACTTTTAAATTTTTTTTAAAAAATATTTTTAAATAGATATTATTGGCTCTCAAGTCTTAACATCTTAATAGATTTTTCAAAACTATTTTTAAATTTGCTAAAATTTTGGAGCCCCAAACACCTATTTAAAAGTATTTTTAGAAAAAATTTCAATATTAAATTATAGAACCACCAAAATTTACAACTTGTAAATTGAAATTTTTTTCAAAAAATATATATAAATATTTATTTAGAATGTGAAAATGAAAATTGAAGACGTAGAGTGGATGCAGAAGATTTATGTCCCTGATAAGAAAAGCATGAAACTTTTTTGTAAAAGTTCTTTTATTTATTCTAAAAATAAATGGTAAATATGAAACTTTTTATATCTCGACAAGTAAAAATTCTACAATAAAACATTTATTTCGCCGCGTCAGAATATATCCTCCTCATGTTTAAATAAAAAAAAGTTACGATTATTTTTTGGAGAAAATTTCTAAATGAAACTTATAAATTTTACTTAGACTATAATTTTAATGTTCAAAAGTTTTCCAAGAATACTTCTACACAGGTATTTTGAAACTTTCAAAGTTTAAACGAATTTTAAAATAGTTTTTAAATTCGCTTCAAACCCGTTAAACCTTTGAGCACCTAAATATTTTTAGAAATATTTTTTTTAAAAAAAAAATTGAATATAAAAGTTATAGATCTTGTTAAAATCTACAAAATTTGATATTAAATTTTTTTTAAAAATAATTTTAAATAAATTTTTTTTTACGGTTATATATAGAATGATCAACCCTTATATAAAAAAATCTCTCCTCCATCAGTTAGAGCCACAAAATGGCGAAATAGTTAGTCAACAAACATAGTTTGACTTTCTGTACTTTTTTCTGGGTAGGGTAGATACTAGATGGGCAAGCATTAGTGGATGATGAGTGCTTGAAAATTTCTAGGACACCCGCCACATGAATGGCCTTTTTTTTTTTTGGCAGTAATCAACATAATTTTGAGTTAATTAAAACAAAATTTACCTATTTCAGTTTGTACATACACTAAATATAAAATTAATAGGTGGATCCAAACCAGATCAACCTATTCCCTACTTATAACATATAGTTAATTGTTACAAAACACATTTTCGACATTTTGTATTTTTATGTTTCCTTAATTAAATTTGACGTTTGCCCCAATCAGTGTTGGCTAAAATATATTCTTTTGCCTTGCAAAGTGACCAATACGTCCTCCAACTGATATAAATACACGCCAATATCTCTATCCGAACATTTACAAATATAGGCGAAAAAAAATATATTTAGTGTATGTACAAACACTCACAAAGTTATTTGTAGGTGTTCGTAGATATTCACGTACCTCGTATCTTTTTCAGAATAAAAATTGACGGCAATTTGGTATAGACACTTGAAATAATGACTTAAATGTGTGAACTTAAGCCTGCGACCATAAGGGTCAAGATAGATATGTACAGTTCGAGCCAAAAGATTATTATTCATTAGAACTCCTGCAATCAGAATTACATATTATCATGATGATGTATACAACAAACTAATACTTATATAAATTTGTCGCGGAGCGTTCCTTTTTGTTTTCTTTATAAAAAATAGCTTTGTTTGTCCATTTTGTAAATTTACAGTTTTCCATTGCAAATCAAAAGGTCTGGAAAAGTTCTAATTATTCGAACCGAAATGCGTTTTTTAAAATTTTTGATAACCCATATACAATTAAAATTATATGATGTGTATCGCAAGGTTGTTGTATACATCTTCTAAACCCTAATCTCAAAAAAAAAATAGATGTATACAATAACCGTGCGAAACACATCATATAATTTTAATTGTATATGGGTTATCAAAAATTCTAAAAAAGTATCAGGACTCTGGCAATTGGTGGTAGACGAACTTGCAGAGTAGTTGGTTGTGGTGGCGCCGGAGTTGAGGCCGGGTCGATTTTTTCCTTCTTGTTCTTTTTTCTTCTTCCAGGTGCTGCTGTTGCTTAAGGAGTTTGAAATCCCGTTGCTACCGTTGGAACGGTATTTTGAATCTTGACCGTCCGATCTATTTCATCTGAGCCGTCCGATGAACTTCACGCGCGAATCGATTAAGCCTGGCTCGTGTCACCGCGCGTGCTGAGGGGTAAAACGGGGATTTCAGTATCGTCTTCTTCGGAGTATAAATTGCGAGGGAAATGTAAAAATTCTGTTAGATCGGTGATTTTGATTCTAACAACTTAGAAAACTTGTTTTGTCTCATTCTTCCATTTTATCAATAAAATCTGAGGTTAATCCATTGATTTCCTCTTAATTCCTGCAATCAAACAAGGTGTTCGACGTGAGTCTCGTCCACTTGATTGTAGATCATTGCTGCGGATCGCCGGTTTCCGGCTGGAACTGCGGCGCAAATCATTGCCACCGTCACGGATCGCCGGAATACGGCTTGAACCGTGACAAATTGGTATCAGAGCTGACCTGGCGAAAGGTAGGAAGAGCCATCGAAGGTACAGATCACCGGTCCGTACACGCTCCATGACGAAGAAGGATCAGCGATTGCTCAAGGAGATCCAGGAGGACGTCGAGACGATGGAGGAATTTCCAGCGTTGGATCCGGAGGTGAGGGTTTCGGGGGAACGTCAAGGCCTCTATGATCTTAGACTGAACCGTCAAGATTCGCGTCTAGATCATGTACAAACTGATGTGAACGAGATGAAGCAGCATATAGGAGAGATACGAGAAGAACTGAACCAATTGGGGGAGATCAGAGCTGCTGTTAATAAGCTGTTGGAGCAACGAGCAAGTCCTAAGGGGATTCCAGCATCCAATCGTGATCATCAGGTTACAGATCTACAGATCCGGAAGAATGTTCATGGGAAGGGTAAGCAATTAGCTACTGGATCTCAGGTATATCATCAGCAACCTAGTTCTAGTGGTTTACTTGCCTTACAACCTGTATTAGAAGATATGATTGACGAACATGATCAGCAAGAGAATCCCCGATCTACCTTTAATCAAGGTGGGAAGGGAATTAGATCCGATTCCGGAATTTCTCTCCCTCATGATCATAGGGGGCTAATCCACCACTCTTTCACCAGAGGTCACCTCTGGATGATCTTCCAGCAAGACGAAATGGATATGGTTTTTCTACATATCCAAATAACCCAGGCATTTCTGCTCCAAATTGTCATGCAAATTTTGTTGATACGGATATTGGGCAATATAGGAGGATGGGGGATCATAGGCAGCTTAATCCGCCTAGATTGGATTTTCCTGTTTTTGATCCTCTTAACCCCAGGTTGTGGGTGAAGAGAGCTGAGTATTTTTTCAATTTCTATCATTTGCATGGCAACCAGCAAGTTAATTATGCTGCATCATATTTCATAGATGTAGAGTCTTTTGAGTGGTTGGAAGGTTATCTTGTTGATAAGGAGTTGGAGGAGATCAGCTGGCCTATATTAGTTAGAGCCATCTACGACCGGTTCTTGCCTAAGGTGTTGATACAACCCTTACAAGAACTAGCTGAGTTGCAGGTGACTACTTCCGTGGGAGCCTACCATAAGGAGTTTGAATTGCTTAAAGCCAAAGTCAAGAGGGATGACCCTACAGTTTCAGAAAATAGTTTTGTATCATTATACATAAGGGGTCTTCCTGGTAACATCAAGTACAGAGTAGCCAAGGACCAGCCCAGGACTATTTTGGAAGCGTATACATCTGCTTTGGCTGAGGAGGCAACACTCGTGGCCGAGTCCAAGTGGCAGTCTGGGGGGGGTTTCACAACTGGAAACAACAACCAAGCTGGTGCACCTATGTCTATAGAACAAAGGAAAGCTCAAGGCCTTTGTTACAGATGCGGCGAAAAGTACTCATGGGGCCATAGGTGCGCTACAAAGACTGTTACCAAGTTAGCTACTATGGAGGAGGTTGACATTGCTTCTAATGAAGATGGGGAAATGATTACTACATCTACCAAGCCTGACGTCAACCAAGAGGATTCGGAGAAAGTCTATATACCCCTTCACATTATCACTGGAGAGAGGAGATCAAAGACCATCATGTTGGCGGGGGTCTGCAAGCATGTTGTCTCTGGAAAAACACTACCTATTAGCATTCTGATCGACTCTGGTGCCGAGCAAAGTTTCATCCAGGATTCTCTTATACAGGACATGCAGTGGCCTGTGTATCATGCCCCTGCAATTGTGGAGTTGGCTGGGAAGAAGACTCTTCATAGTTCCTACAGAGTTATTGATTTTCCTTGGGAAATGCAAAATTTGAAATTCACCCACATGTTTAGAGTGCTCGAAGAAATGGGCTATGATCTGGTGTTGGGTAATGATTGGATGGAGGCGTTTGAACCGATCACCTTCACACCTAGTAAGCAGTTAATCGCATTCCAGAAGGAGGGGCAAACAGTAGAGATACGGGGAACTAATGCTTCGTCGGGGCTGATGATTATGTCTTGTAAGGAAACTCAGCATGCTTTACAGAATGAAGGGGGGGCCGGATATTTGTTGTCACTAGAAGCAGTGGAAGCGGGGGAGCAAGTCAGGTCCCCAGTATTACAGCAGCTACTTCAGGAATTTGATGATGTTTTTCAAGTACCCTCCCAACTGCCACCACAGAGATCTTTTGATCATAAAATTCCCTTGCTACCCGGATCGGCACCGGTGAACTTGCGACCTTATAGGTATTCCCCTGCACAAAGAGAAGAGATTGAAAAACAGGTGGAAGAGCTTTTGAGCACTCAAGTTATCCAGAAAAGTCAGTCCCCCTATGCTTCTCCTGTCTTGTTGGTTAAGAAGAAAGACTCCTCGTGGAGAATGTGTGTGGATTATAGGAAACTTAATGAGCTAACTATTAAAGATCGTTTTCCTATTCCAATGATTGAAGATCTCTTGGATGAGCTTCTGGGTTCTCAAGTATATTCCAAGATTGACCTAAGGGCTGGTTATCATCAAATCAGGGTCAAGGAGGAGGATGTTCCAAAGACGGCTTTTAGAACGCATCAGGGCCACTACGAGTTTAAAGTAATGCCCTTCGGCTTAACAAATGCCCCAGCTACATTTCAAGCCTTGATGAATGAAATTTTTGCCGACTACTTGAGAAAGTTTATATTGGTGTTCTTCGATGATATCTTGGTGTATAGTAAGACTGAGAGGGAGCATCTATATCATCTCAGAGTAACTTTGGCAACTCTTCGGGAGCATCAACTGTATGCTAAGCAATCTAAATGCTTGTTTTTGCAAGATCATGTGGAATATCTGGGGTATGTTATTTCCAGTAAAGGTGTGGAGACAGACAAGGGAAAGGTTGCAGCAATGCTGGATTGGCCCATCCCTAAGTCAGTAAAGCAACTTAGGGGATTCTTGGGGCTTACAGGCTACTACAGGAGATTTATCGCTAAGTATGCCATCATCAGTAAGCCTCTCACTGATCTGCTCAAGAAAGGATGCTTTAAGTGGTCCCAGGAAGCTGAGGAGGCCTTTAACAAATTGAAGCAAGCTATGACCAGTGCACCACTGCTAACACTGCCGGACTTTTCTCAGCCTTTTATACTGGAAACTGACGCATGTATGGAAGGAATGGGGGCTGTACTGATGCAGGGTAATCGGCCTATTGCGTTCCTTAGCCAGAAGTTTGGTCCTAGAAATGCCGGGAGGCCTACGTATGAGCAGGAGTTACTTGCAGTCATGATGGCAGTTTCTAAATGGAAACATTACCTTGGGTATTACCCCTTCGTAATACGAACAGACCACGAGAGTCTAAGTTACCTCTTGAGCCAAAAAGTGACCACAGGCTTACAGCAGAAGGGGATGTGCAAACTCTTGGGCCTTAATTATTCTATCCAATATAGAAAAGGGAAGGAGAATGTTGTGGCGGACGCCTTATCTAGAAAAGCACAGATTGGGCAGGAGGAAGTTGTTGCTTTACATACTATGACTCAAGTGTTACCTGCATGGAAGCTAGACATTCTTCTCAGCTATGAAGGTGATAAGTTGGCTGATGAACTTTTTCCGCTGCTAGCTATTCAGCCAGATGCGAGACCCCCATATACACTTGACCAAGGCTTGATCAGGATGAATTCTAAGTTGTATATTGGTGAACAAGGGAATCTGAGACAGAAGCTCCTTAAAGCTTTTCATGACTCACCTGTAGGTGGGCATTCTGGGATATTGGTTACATACAACAGACTGCAATTATATTTCAGGTGGCCGGGTCTGAAACGGGATGTCAAGGTGTATGTATCCCAGTGTGACGTTTGTCAGCGTAGCAAGTCAGAACATCAATATCCTGGAGGGCTCTTACAACCTATCCCGATTCCCAATTTGGCTTGGCACACCATTCACATGGACTTTGTCGAAGGGCTGCCACAATCAGCTAAGTACAATACTATTCTAGTTGTGGTAGATCGTCTTACTAAACTGGCTCATTTCATCGCACTGTCTCATCCATATTCTGCTGCAGGTGTAGCTAATTTGTTCATGGAGCAAATTTATAAGCTGCATGGGAGTCCCAGCATTATAATTTCTGATCGTGATAGAACATTCACAAGCAACTTTTGGAGAGAGCTGTTCTCACAATTGGGGGTGGATTTTTTACAACAGCTTACCATCCTCAATCAGATGGACAAGCTGAGAGGGTAAATCAGTGCTTAGAAATGTATCTTAGGTGCTTTGTTGCTCAAAGGCCTAAGGAATGGTCCAAGTGGTTACATTTGGCTGAGTGGTGGTACAATACTTCATTTCATTCTTCCCTCGGGATGACTCCTTTTGAAGCCCTTTATGGAAGTCCTCCTCCCTTATTTGCAGTTGATCAAGGGGTGGGTTCTGTTGACACCCCTATTGCTGCAGTAAACAACCTGATTCAGCAAAGACAACAAGTGCTGAGTACTCTAAAGGATCAGTTATATAAGGCTCAAAATAGGATGAAGCAATTTGCTGACAAAAAGAGGACTGATAAATCATTCGAAGTGGGAGATTGGGTGTACTTGAAGCTTCAACCCTATAAGCAAACTTCGTTGGCTAGTAGAACTCATCATAAATTGCTTTCAAAATATTATGGGCCATTCCTGGTAATAGCTAAGGTGGGGCAAGTGGCTTATAAGTTGCAGCTACCAGAGGAAAGCAGGATTCATCCCGTATTTCATGTATCTTGGCTTAAAAAGAGGGTGGGGCCACATTTGGAGGTTCAGCCTACACTCCCACCTGTAGGGGACCATGGACAGCTAGTGGTTGAGCCAATTGCAATCCTGGATCGCAAGATGGTCCAGAAGGGGAATAGAGCCATTACCAAGGTTCTTGTGCAGTGGTCTAATCTACCATTGGAGGAAGCAACTTGGGAGGAGTATTATTCATTGAAGCAAAAATTTCCATCTTTTGACCCTTGAGGTCAAGGGTCTCAAACGGAGGGGCAATGTCAGGACTCTGGCAATTGGTGGTAGACGAACTTGCAGAGTAGTTGGTTGTGGTGGCGCCGGAGTTGAGGCCGGGTCGATTTTTTCCTTCTTGTTCTTTTTTCTTCTTCCAGGTGCTGCTGTTGCTTAAGGAGTTTGAAATCCCGTTGCTACCGTTGGAACGGTATTTTGAATCTTGACCGTCCGATCTATTTCATCTGAGCCGTCCGATGAACTTCACGCGCGAATCGATTAAGCCTGGCTCGTGTCACCGCGCGTGCTGAGGGGTAAAACGGGGATTTCAGTATCGTCTTCTTCGGAGTATAAATTGCGAGGGAAATGTAAAAATTCTGTTAGATCGGTGATTTTGATTCTAACAACTTAGAAAACTTGTTTTGTCTCATTCTTCCATTTTATCAATAAAATCTGAGGTTAATCCATTGATTTCCTCTTAATTCCTGCAATCAAACAAGGTGTTCGACGTGAGTCTCGTCCACTTGATTGTAGATCATTGCTGCGGATCGCCGGTTTCCGGCTGGAACTGCGGCGCAAATCATTGCCACCGTCACGGATCGCCGGAATACGGCTTGAACCGTGACAAAAAGGCATTTCGGTTCGTATAATTAGAACTTTTCTAGACCTTTTGATTTGCAATGGAACTGTAAATTTACAAAATGGACAAACAAAGCCATTTTTTATAAAGAAAACAAAAAGGAACGCTCCGTGACTAATTTATATAAGTATTAGGTTAATTCATGGCAATAATTTAAATGATTAGGTACATTGTGTCAGTTACGATTCCTTTTTAGAATTATTTTATAAGTATTTCCATGTAAAATATATTCCGTTCAAATAATAGAATAATTTTAATAATTTGTTCCTAACAAATGGCTCAAATTTATAATCTTTTATATAAGCTCATAAATCACTAAATTTAACTTTGCTATCCAATATAATAATCTAAGCTTGTTCGTAGTTAGGATTCTCTAATTTTGTTTCCAAAATAATTGTGAAACTGCAACAGCTAACAGATCACATTAACTTTCCAAGGGTATATAACATCCGACATGACGTTGAATATAGATACACCATAACTTAAATATTTTTAACAATTTAAAAAAACAATCTTACACCTCATTAAAAAAAATGGTCTGTAAGCCACTTACCTGGCACTTTGAACCTCACAGTTTGAGTTTTATAGGATAGTTAAATACATGCATGATTGAGCAGGAAGTCAGCAAATATCTTCAGATCCAATGTTCAAGTCTTACTCTGCTTGGTGCTGCACAGGACAGATTTCTTGTGATACTCTGCTTGGTTTACACATCCAAAGTGACACATTACCACAGAGAACATAGCAAATATTTACCAGATCTGATGTAATGAAGTCAAGGCATGAAACTAAACATTCATATCAGAAGAACCTGAGATGCCTCCCAAAAAGCCCAAACTTTTGTTGCTAAATTCCGTTAAGATAAAATTTATAATAGTGATTCAGCATACAGAATTACATCAAGATTCATAACAAAGTTCCCGGTGCGAAGCCAACCAGAATTTCGGTAAATTCATATTACAGCACATGACTACCGTGCCGAGAGTGCCATATGGCCGATATACATTTAAATATTATTTCTGAAAAACAAAATTCAAAACTAATTAGAAGAACGAAATATAAGACTTTTCGATACATCATGTGTCGGTCTGTGAAGAAGTGCCGCAACATGCGCGTGCTGTTCGGCATAGATCGTGCCGTCCGGCAAACATAATCATAGTTCATAATAAGCAGGAGGAGGTTATGCTATGTCAACAGGCTAAATGTGCATAAGTGCGTGTATATAAGACCAGTCTACGCCCCTAACAAACAAACACAAAAAGATTGGCGAATTGGTCAATTTACCTTTGCATCTTGATGAATATAACGAGTATTGAAGGTTTTCCCATCCATGTTCATGAACTGAAGCTACCTCTTGTGGACTCTTGATCAGATCAGCTCGTTCTGCCATGATAGAAGCACATGTCCCTTGCTGAAATCTTGACAAACTAATTCATTCGTTTCCTTTACTTTATTGGATTCTTGATATCTCCTCATCTGTACAAAAGAATATCTTTAACTAAGTGGAAATGTTAACGAGAAACAAAACAACCGGTTAATGAAAATATTTAAAATCTAACTTATCAAGCCAATCTCTCTAAGATCTGAGATAGTCTAGCCTCGAGGTGAGAAGGAGCTGTGTTCGAGCCAAGCACCACTAAGTTGAAGTTTGGCTCGGTTTACCTTGAGCTCGACAAGCATCAGAGGCACTCAAATTCAGCTCGAATTAGAAATCTCGAGCTTCAACTCGAGTCTCATGTTCAACAACAGGAAACATACTTTAAGTAGTGATATAAAACACTAACTTACAGGTTCAAGGAGTATATTTGGATTTTTTAAGAAAAGAGTAATTTGGAATTTTATAATGAAAATCTTAATTGTAAGAAGAGTGAAATGAAAACTATTCACATAATTATATTATAAATGCTTACACAAACGAATAATAAACAATACTAGAATATTATAGCAGAAAGAGATCATACTATGATCTATAATTCTAAAACGGGCTCATATCTATGAGAATATTAGAATGAAAGTACAATAGATTAAAAATATTAGAAAATTGATATAAAAAATTAAGATGACCTACAATTTTATTATAATTTTTTTTTAAAACAAATATTTTTAAAATAGATATTTTAATAATCCAAAATCATAGTGAAGTAAAAAATTATTTTCAAATATGTTAAAAATTTAAAGTCCCAAAATATTATTTAAAACTATTTTTAAAAATTGAATACTAAAGTCACGGATAAATTTAAATCTATGTTTTGGTATACAATATTTTCTGATTACTACCTCGAAAATAGTATTTATTGTCGTCCACCACCTTACCATATCACGACTCCTCCCCATTATTCTTGCCAAGAGAAAATGATGTTTCACTTTATCAAACAAAAAAAAATGATATAACTAATAATTATAGCACATGGAAGAAAATTTTCTCAATATTAAACTACACCTAATAATTAGAAATTGTAACTGCTAGAACCAGTTCTTGATGAATTAGATCTTGTGTACGCTGCAACCAGGATCCTCTGTCGTCAAAGTTTCCTTCCAGTTCTCGAATTCTTTCCCTCCGAACACAACTTGTTTAATCCCCACATAACTGAATGCAACATATTAACGTTAAGGATTTAAACATCTTGACCAAAGGATGCAATAAACATATTAAAAATAAAGAAATTTGCATAATTTGGACTTTGAGCTTACTCAGAGCTTATGCAACTCAATGCATTTACCAGCACGTCCAATAGCAACGGTTCGCTAGTTCCAATATCTACCCTGTCAAAATAAATACAAGTGAAAATGCAAGGATTGGTGCTGCAACAAGCCGAAGGCATTAAATGAACATAGTAGTGGTCTGATAGTATTTTGGTTCCATAGTAAGTGCCAGTGTGTTACCATATTCGTGCTAAGTTATCTTGAATCTCCAGGTCACCAATGTTGTAAAATGTTGTTGGGGTTGTATTAGCTCCTTCAATGGCATCATAATTCGGTCTCTTGGTGCTCAGAGGTGCTTGTGAGAGCTGCAGAACAAAAATGTAGAGATCTCAACAGACGAAACAATGAGTCATTGCACAAGACAAACACTAACGGATACAGACGGTTATCCAACTTTCAAATTCTATTCAATACGTCAAAGACAGTCTCTTGGTACGCTTTCTTGGAAATAACTATGTTGTGCAAGTTTTCCTTTGCCTATTTAATATAAGTGTCCTAATTCAGAAAATTCCCATACCAGGTTAATCAATAAAATTATTCCTAGCTCATTATTTGATACAATCATACAGCTAAGCAATGCAGATATTTACAATAAACACATGTGCCCGTGAATACAACGTACCCTGTGTAATGTATAAAAGGCAGTATCTCTCTTAATAGAATTATGAGAATCACTATCATGCTTCGCAGAGAATAATTTTCCAAATCAACTGATAAAAATATCAGATGAATATGGAATACATGCATATGTATTTTTACCTGCATGTTCATGGAGTTGCACCCTCCGAGGCGTCCAATGATATGCCATGACCTAATGGCCTGCATTCAACAAATGGCACTCTAGTATTCAAAATTTTACTAGTAGATACAGAGAACATAAATTTCAAATGCCACTCACGTCACAAATTAGGGATACATCTTTTTCCAGAGGAGCATTATAGAACTCGAACCATATATACGAATTTGAATATTCAAATCTGTCTCATGGCAACCAAAAGTTAATACGACCAAAATGCATCCTGTTAGTGCTGATAACAACAATACTTCAATAC
Source organism: Xerophyta viscosa (assembly GCA_002076135.1). Taxonomy (NCBI): domain Eukaryota; kingdom Viridiplantae; phylum Streptophyta; class Magnoliopsida; order Pandanales; family Velloziaceae; genus Xerophyta; species Xerophyta viscosa. The sequence continues at coordinate 2,599,802 of MJHO01000005.1, read as the reverse complement.
GTCATAATCAGATGATTCGGTAAGAAACCATATGATTTTCATGATTGTTGAGCCAACATATAACTTGGGAAGCTACAAACTAACGTAACTTCAAAGAGGTTATTCCTGCAATCTTGATGACAGATCTACTACAACGATGTAAACCGAAAATATCTTGACGCATTACATCAAACACTTATCGTGCGACTTATCTTACTTGTTAAAACTGACTTTCATGGGCGTGGCAGAGCCCGTTTTCGTCTGCAATATCTTACTCCTCTTCCTCCTGATCCTCTCCTCCACCTTTGAAACCAACCACATAAAAGTTAATTAACAACTTCAAAAAAAAAAAAAAAACAAAACAAAACAAAACAAAAAAAAAAGAATAAGTCAAATAAATTGAAGTAATAGTGTAATACTCTGGATTGAGCCTTCTGGGGATCATCTAAGCAGCTACCAAGAATCTCAGCGAACTCCGGGTCCCTGTCATAGTCCCTATCATCATCCACGCCTCTAGACCCACTGGAATAACCGAACTTCTCTTCCCTGTCTTCTTCTACTTCATCTGTTTCCCCGTCTAGCACTCTCGCTTCGGCTTCTATGATCGGCTCTTCATGGTTTTTACTCCGAACTCTGGCCACAGCAATGGGGTTTTGGTTTCGAGTGGCGGGAACGAGAAGATGGAGAGCTGCACAAGCGGGAAAGCCGGCGAATGAGATCGATTGGTTGGAGCGAGGAATGGCGGCGGAGTGGAGAAGCGAGGGAGTTAGACGGAGAAGCATCGTGGCGTCAGTATCTCTGTTCCGTTGGCGGGATAACACCTAGGCTCGTCGGAGTTTGAAGGTTGTGAGTGTTTGGCAAGAAATAAGCTTGATTTTTTTGTTTCATTTATTAAAATTTATATTTAAACATATTTTCAACAAACTTAATTATATTAAATGTGAAAAAATAAAATATACAATTTAATAATTAAAATTAAATAGTCTCTCCCCTCCAGCGTCGGTGGTCGGGGTGCTCGCCTCAGAAAGCGAGCGTCCGAGTTCAACTCCAGAAGACACCCTCCGAAGGAGGTTGGGGGTCAAAGACCCCCCTGTACTCTGTGGAGAACTATAGTTTAAGATTCTTTCGAGGGTGTGCATCTGGGTCTGTCCTATCCGCTAGAATATAATTTTTCGGTTGGTTGAACATGAATCGGTGCCAACCGTGTGTTTACCTGTTACGACGGTCGCTCGAATGAAGGTCGATTATCAGAAGGATTTCTCTACGTTAATCTCAAAAAAAAAATTTAAAATTAAATAATACATCCAATATGTAGATAAGATACTGTTTTCAAACAATTTCATAAATTAATTATAAGAAAAACTAATAGAAAATTTAATGAAAGGGTGCAAATAAAACAACTTATATTTAAAATATTAAAAGAAGAGTTAAAAAACTATAATAAAAAAAATTTCACAAATTCATTTAAGGGGAATTTGCTAATAAGCCCGCATTTCTTTGTTTGCATAATAAGGTCTACGAAATGAAAAAATGAATTGATTTAGTGACAACGCGTTATGTCAGCATATTTTTTTTATTCAAAAACTAAATTATATAAGCGCCAGAATTATAAGGACCGAAACGTAATTTTCTTTTCATTAAAGATGCCATAAGGTTACGCATCCAAGTAAAAACTCCTCAAAAATTATAATAAATCAGCACTCTAATGATAGTATGATACCAAACTTCATAACTGGGGCAACTTCCCATCACAATCAAAATAGAGCGCTACTATTTGTAGCCACTTATTTACAAACTAATCTATCAAATTTGCAAACCATAAATTTCGATAGAAATTTTATGTTAAAAATTCTTCAAAAAATATTTTTAGATATACATTTTAAGCTCTAATATTTCACAAGTTCGTAACATATTTAAATAATATTTTTAGATTCTATTACATTAAGTTTTGGAACCCACAACTTCTATTTAAAAATATTTTATAAAAATTAATAAAAAATTATAAATTTTATTAAAATATATATTAGTATTAAAAATTTTCAAAAGATTTTTTAAATATTTTTAAATTTTAAATAAATTTATTAGTTGTGCGGCGGGAAGCGCTAGCACTTTTCGCCAAAATATCTCATGGTTTCACCATGAATCAAAAATCAGTTACTTTGATTTCACGAATGCTAATGAAAACAGAAGCAGCTGTCTCCATTACCAGCTGTATATTACACATTGCGAGAAAACGTGTACATAGTAGTAATAAAAGAATATAAATGTCAGATTAGTTCCTATTTATATAATTTATCATAAATTAGTCATTTTTAAATATTTTAAAAATTAATTTTTTTTTATAATTAGATAAATATTTTAACTATATATATATATATATATATTTTAAAAATAATATAAAAATAATAAATTTTGATAAAATTTATAATTTTTATATTAAAATTTTTTTAATATATTTCTAAATAGTTATAAAATTAGTTAAATCCGTTCAAGCTTTGAAGCCTTATATCGTCTACTTAAAAGTATTTTATCGAGCGCTGCTAGTTCTACTGATTCAAAGGCGTCTCAGGAAGCGTCACCACTCTAATTCGAGGCAGCGTTAGAATTTTTCTTCGCTTGTTCGGGAGTTCGTAGGAACATCTTTTGGAAATTTCGTATTGGCTATATTTGAAAAGAGTATCTATTATCTTGTAACGGTAACACAAATGAGTCTATAATATGGTAGATAGTTTAGCAAATATTAATACCTCATCAGCATACAACACTATTACAGTCAAGTTGTCGCGATAGGATTTGAAAATGGTAGATATACGCAGCCAATTATGAAGACGTATAACCTATCATAATCTCTTATCTTAAATACTTTAAAAATGAAAAATATAAATACAAGTTAGCTGAGAAGGAGAGGAAAAGAAGAATAAGACCATATAAATCAAATATCTGGAAAACACTACTAAATTAGCCCCTTAAGTTTTCAGTTCTTCAGTTTTGCTACATCGACAACGTGTTTTATTTTTTTTTTTTTTTTTTTTGTTTTTGTTCATTAGGCACATTCGCTCCCATTACTATTATACTTAGCAATATTGTTGTCTTATGATCGATATAAAACTTTTAATAGTCGTCCGAACATCTAAATACCGAACATATAGCAATATTATTTTTAAGCTCACCAACTTTTAATTCCAGCACATGTTTATTTGATAGGGATTTGTCTTTTTTTTTTTCATGGTTTGTATGGTAGAAATCTACTAATATTCTCGAATATTTTTCAAGAATGCAAAGTCACAACAGAATGATTAATTAGTCACAACCATTTAAGAAAGGATGGCACGTAATTTGACAAGGGAGCCAATTTGGACATGACCACCCCAACTTTTTCCATGGGCATTCTTTGAAGCAAAGTAATTCATTTATAATTACATATTAAAACCTTTTTTATTTGTCAATTTCTTCTTCTTTTTTTTATCATGATCGCTGAATTCGATTTCTATCATACATCTCCATCGGATACTGAGTGGTAAATGGTATATACAGTTATTAGTTAGAAATACGGTATACGGTAAATTGTATATTAATCTCGATCAGATACTGAACGATATATACGGTAAACAGTATCCCAACTTTTTTCTTTATATGTCGATTTCTTTATTTGTTAGAAAAATATTGGCGAACATTTTTTGTGGCATTTTTTTATTTTTCATATCAATTGTCACACATTTATTTTTGCACCTATCCGCACTTATGTTTATTTCCGACATATACACTTAGGAAATGATAAATACGATAAACAGTGCTCCCAAATGGCTTCATAGCTACATCGTATATGTTTTGTCAAATATAGGAGTGGATGAAGTGCAGCTGTTGTGGAAGAAATACTGGATTATATTGTATAGTTCAGCGAGAGGATGAAAGTATATATGATTATATAAATGCCATGTTCTTTTATTGAATTAAATTCGAATAAGAAAACGATTATAGAATTATGAACGCACCCATCTCAAATGTTAATTTCTACTTTAGAATATCAATCAGGAACAATATACGGAGAATAAAGCTAATTTTAATTTTTTTTTCTCGTTGTTTGATTGAATGATACCAATTTAGACATACTACAACAGATAACATTTCCAGCAATGCGTGTTTATCTTTCCACAATATCTATGTACGTATACATACATTAAGACCGCAGCATAACATCTTGCTCCTCCGGTCCTCCCCCTAAAGCACTCCTCTGTCGATGTTCCATGCACGAGTGTTTCGCATTAAGCTTAAACAACTAATAATGATAATTTAGAGCGACGTCAATAGATCACAATCTTTTACCTCATACATTATAGTACACTCATATTATTGAATACGAAGTTAAGTCTGAATGTAAATTTTAAATGTAGATAAATGTATTTTAGTAAAGAAAATAAAACCTAAAAAACTTCGTGGTTAATAGACAAAAATAAACTTATGCCATAAATGTTTAATATTAAGTTTAAAATAGTATTTTTAAAAATTCTGTTAAAATTTAAACGAGATTTATAAAATGTGCACCAACACATGAACACAGCCATCAGAACTTTCTGATTGATAATATCAATCTAAAATAGTTTATGTCAACACATTCCCCAGTCCAACTGTTCATCACGGCATGTAAAAGGACCAAAAACCCGAACCCGACAACTACGCTGGCCGAACCTAAAACCTAACCTACGTCTGGGCCCGCTGGACCGAAGTGACCCGCAGCCAGAACCCTTCGATTGGACTACGGAGCGGCTACTACCCTTAGACAAATTATCAGACCTACCCTTACTGAGACGAACGCGAAGTTCCAAAAATAGGAGGGCACAATCGTCATTCGAAAACGGAGATTACGAGGGACCACAATGCCAGCTGTCGAGAGAATACTAACAGGCTGTCAGCTGCCCTCTCTGCCCGGCCGTTTATAAATACCCCGTTCTTGCAGCGTCTTTGAGCCTCAAAGCTCGCCGCGCGTGCCCAACACCTCTCCGACTGTCCCCAACGGCTACATCTCCTATTACGAGGCGAGAAGAGTACTCACGAGATCAGCAATGACGGCCGCCGGATCCGGATCTACGCTGTTCCTCGTTGCCGCCGTCGCCGTGGTTGCTGTTCTAGCCGGCATTGCATCCGCTGCCGACGCACCCGCGCCAGCCCCCACCTCCTCCGCCTCCGCTCTCTCCTCGCCACTTCTCGTGGCTGCTGCTGCCGTTATCTTCGCGGCGTTCAACCGCTACTGATCTGAGCTGATGATGGTGTGCTAGGTTTCATAATCTTCGTCTGAGTAGGTTTTCGTGCTTTCTATTGCGGCATTGTTCGTTTCTGGACTTCGGTGGGTGGATCTGGATGTTTTACTAGGTTTTCTGATGTTTTGAACTAGTGGTTTCTAGAAATAACCGCGCCTGTTTTATTTGTATCTATTTTGAGTGTTTTTAGTCTGTAGATATGATGGCATACATTCGCTTTTGATTATATTATTGTTCGATTAATATATGTGATGTTAGTAGATAGTTTATGATGTTTCGGTTTTGTTTTTTTTTCCATATTTGGTTTGATTTCTTTATTTCATTCCGGTGGATTGTAGATCCCACGGCTAATATCTAATCAGAGGGCCCAGGATTTTCTGGTTAATTCTGTATATACGTGTGAAATGGCATCAACTTCGTCGGTGGTTCTAATTGCATGCGTTGCTTTCACATGATGAAAATCAAATATACCTGCTGAATTGTTTCTAGCACTAGCAGTTGTTAAAACATCAGCTGAAAGTGAGATCTGAACTGATCATGTCCTGTGACGCGAGATTACAAGCAGAGTTCAATAAACTACGTGAAGGATATTAATTGAACGCTTGATGTGTATTTAGATTGAACAGTTTGGCAATGGATCGATTTCAACAATTGCAAAAGGAAAAACACCGTATGGATTAACTTTTTGTAGTGATGTATGTTATGATTCGTGGACTTCACGGTTGAATTTCAGTTGCTGCGAAGTTAAGTGTCAATGGTGTTTGATGTGTGTATATATGGTCTTTTTGCGGCTACTAGTTTCAGCGAAAAGCAACATCGTTATAAAATTGTTTCTCTCCATTTTTATTCAACTTGCTGCTTCATCTTAGAAAGAGTCCGTAGGCTTTCCACCTTTTGATATGATAACTGCATGCCCAAATTTCTAAAGCAATTGGAATCAATTTATAATTTAACAGTTTACCGGAGAGTAGTTTTTTCCATAGAGTATGGATATCGTTCTACAGATATGATCATATCATTATCATAGCCTTTGCATGCGTATGATTTGCAACGCAATCTTCAAAATGTTCAATGTGAGAGTAGAGGAACCTTTTGTTGTCTGGTTGGAAATGTATAAAATATTAAACTAAACATACCCTACAAATTTTGTAGGCTGAGGGTCGTGGGATAGCCTTATTCGGAATATGATTGTATATATCCACTTTTGTGCTCTATGCATGTAGATACACCCAAGTGACCCAACGGACTTAGTTTGCAGGACATGATTTAGCTAGGTGTAAAACTAATAATAATCACACTAAAGTAACATCCAGAAAAACAAAGCCTACTCTATATATATATATATATATATATATATATATATATATATATATATATATATATATATATGCTTAGCGACTCTGCAGTGCAGCAATGGAGGTGACTGGTTTAGAAATAAAATAGCAGTATTTTCCTTTTCAAAGCATGATGGAGGACGATGTCCGGACGGATGGTGAAGCTTCTGTCTAAGGAAAATGTTTAAATTCCAAATATTGCAAGCACAAAAAAATATAAGAGATTGTTCCTCCTGTATTCTATTGAGGATAATACGAATATTTGAGTTTGTCCATATCAAAGAGCTGAAATCTTTTGATTAGTGTAATATGAGCTGATGTCATTAGCGAATAATATAGCATGAATTTAGCAACCACGCATGTTCGAGGAGATTCAGAGTGGCGAGACCGAGGACAAGGACTGTCAATCCACAATTCCACTAATTTCAATACACCCACTAGACTTGCCTACAGTTACAAAGGGATGGCAGCGAGCACAAGAGAGAGATAATATTTGTAATTAAGACATAGCCCTTAGACTTTGGTTTATATAGAGAAAGTGAAAGAGAGATGTATTTTTTTTTTTATGAATTTCTGTCGCTGGCCGTGTGATCGCCTGTAGTTTTACGTCGGTTTATATTGAGGATTTTTCACGTAAAAATTTTGTGTTCAGTGTGATTGTTTTGAGTGTTTATCTAGTTATAGCTGTCTTCGAACACCCATTATATCGATCAAGGTCATGCTTGATCAGCAAATTTATATCTTATTACAATTTCATATAAAAAAGTCGGTCACGGATAAAATTTTCTACGGTGAAAAAAGAAGTGCTTAATGGAGATCACATCTTCATATCCATCCTCCTCCCAAAAAAACGATACAAACTCACGTTGTCATTCTACAAACATTTACTTCATTCCAGCCATATAATTCAAGATGTCCCTGACCAACTTCTCAAAACTGAAGCATAAATTAGCAGAGCATTTTTTGCTCCGTGCACGTCATGAAGAGCGATCAGTCTTCAACCACGACGAAAATGATAGATCATCTGACTCTGACCTGATATTAAAAAAAAAAGGGAAAATTGCGTTTCAGCCCTCCCGTTTTCCATTTTTGACTTTTCAGCCCCCCGAAACGCGTTTCTCCGCTGACCCCAAACTTAGGGGGGCTGAAACGCAATTTTCCTAAAAAAAATAATAATCAAAGTCAGGATCGACCACAGAAACTGTGTGCAGGTGCGGCAAAAAATGGGTCTTATTAAGCAATCTTTATGCAAATTTGACATCGAATCCTTCTTAAAAGAAAAGGTTAAATATCATCATATATTCTTGTATATTAGAACTTGTTCCATATAATTTTATTTTAAAGTTGATCTCGTAGAATTTCGTATTTTGAGCGAACTTTTATCTTCTGTCATTAATATAAAATTATTAAATGTATACTACCCCAGGAATGATTTTGCGTGATTAGGCGTTGCACCAATCACTCGTCCCACTTATTTTATCTCAAATTATGAAAATATGATTTTGAGGTGGTAGATTTAAAAAGCTTATAAAAAACACGATCCTATGTAATCCATTTCAAATGTACATAATGATAGTAACCCTACAGAAATATATCAAAGTTCCATTCATATCATTAACCCCAACTAAGCACTCACCACACCAAATCCCTCGTGCGCGCGATAATGCAAACCGATAATACACACTTAAAAATATCATTAATGGAAATTGATGGTGATGATGCAGTTTCTGAGGAGCATTTATACTATGTTTTATGTGCCAGCGGCATGCTTGATGCCATCTTGCACGTGTCGGACATCGTGCTGTTCGTGCCGGTTGGCACGGTTAGACTGTACCGATCATATCGAGCCGTACTGATTAGCATATAATTTTGTATTTTTTTTATTTATTTTATATATCCCTTCGATACGTTACTTCAACACTCTATATGGTAGTAAACTATATAGTATATATTTTTACTATATACTTACGACTTTAACATTTAATATTTTATTATTATTTAAATAATTTTAATATTAACATATAAAATAATACGGATTAGTACGGTCGGCAAGATGAGTACGTATCGGGCTTTGAATTTATTGAAATTCAGTTTGGGTACACTATTCTTTAGACAAGCAAAAATCACATGAGACTGGCCTATAATCCAATCAGATGTCAAAAGGACAGCTGTAATACACAACCTACTTAACATTTCGAGTAATATAATTTGAAATAGATAGATTAGGTGCCAAAATGAAAGTGACACCATACTTGCCCCCTCCCAAATAAATACACCTTTACTCTTCTATTTCAGTATCAACTTAATCATGATCATTTTTAGAAAGTGTGGGCATGTGCTTTGTGGCCACTCATGTTGATTTCTCAAGTGGTTCGTGTATATTTAACAATCATTGAATATGAAATATATATTACAACATATAGGATGGCGTTTTAATTATATATTTTAATTACTCCACAAATTCACCGATGTACACAAGAGTATATTAGCACTCTCTGAGTAATTTTATTTAAGAAATTAGTTTTGCACCCGTGCGATGCACGGATGTTACTCATCAATATAAAATAATAATAATTTTTTTATATTTTATTTATTTATTACATACTATTAGATCAAGACAATTATTATTTGTTATATATAAAATAATAATATTATTTGAGAATAACGTGAAATAATTATGATATCCAGTTATATATATAATTTGTTTTAGAATATGGATAATTTTTATTAAAATAAATTTTATTATAAAATTTGTATTATTATCACTCTTATATTAATAGTTAAGTATGTGTATAGATAGTTTTTTATAAACTGATTGTTATTTAATAAAGTTATTATTATTTTTTCAACTTCATTAGTCTTTTTATATTTTTCAAATTAATGACGTGATTTCTAAATTCTTAACAGATAATTAAGATACCATGTGCTTTTTTTAAAAAAAAAAAAATACCAATGACACATCGAAAGTCATTAAGATGCCACATGGTATATATATATATTCTCAATATTCAGTTTTTTTAAAAAAAATTATTTTATATAAATTAATATTTATTTTATATTTTATTATATTCATTAAATGTTATTAGAGTAAAAAAAAATACTAAATGGCATACCAAAAGTTACGATTTTGATCACCCATTTATATATATTGTATATAACTATATATAGATTATTGAGAATTTAATAATGACTTTTTAAATTCTTCAAAATTACAATAATTTATATTTAATATAAAAAAAAATTTATTAAAATGAATCTTACTATAAAATTTATATTATTATTATTTTTATATTAATAGTTATGCATGTGTGTAGATAATTTTTTATAAACTAATTGTTATTTAATAAAGCTATTATTATTTTTTAATTTAATTTAGCCTTTTTATATTTTTCAAATTAATTACGTGAGTTTTAAATTCTTAACAGATAATGAAGATATCATGTGTTTTTTTTTTTTAAAAAAAAGCACAATAACACACCGAAAGTCATTAAGATGCCACATGGTATATATATATATATATATATATATATATATATATATATATTCTCAATATTAAAGTTTTTTAAAATATATTAATTTTATATAAAATTAATATTTATTTTATTAAAATATTATATTATATTCATCACATGTCATTAAAGTAAAAATAAATACCAAATGACATATCGAAAGTTACGACTTTGATCACCTCTTTATATATATTGTATATAACTATATATAAATTATTGAGAATTTGATAATGACCTTTCAAATTCTTCGAAATTAATTATAATTTATGTTTAATATAAATAAAAATAAATTATTATAAATTATACTTATATTTATCACATGTTATTAGAATAAAAATAAATAGCAAATGACATACCGAAAGTTACGACTTTGATCACCCCTTTATATATCGTATATAATTATATATAGATTATTGAGAATTTGATAATGACATTTTAAATTCTTCGAAATTATTATAATTTATGTTTAATATAAATAAAAATAAATTATTATAAATTATACTTATTTTATATATTTAATAAATTATTAATAATATATTAAATGTGCATTGAATCAAAACTTTCATTAATGATATGATTACATATTTATTATGTTTAAGTGTGCTATATGTCAAATTGTGAAATAATAGAAATACCATGTGGCATATTATGAGTTATAAGAAGTGTCATATGGCACTCAATTACTTTGATACCGATTTATATATATTATATATATATATATATATATATATATATAGATTAGTGGGCAGTGTGCTTCAACTTTCTTTGCTTTTCTTTCCGAGGGTGCTTAAATTAATGCGGTGCTCTATGTAAATATATATATTTTTTTGTTAATTATTTATTATATTTTTATTTTGGGGTTAATGTGAAAAAATTATGTCCGTAATTGGTCATTTAGTACGACCGTCGTAACAAATAAACACACAAATAGCACCGACTAAAAATTTCTAACTTTTCAATCTAAACACGTCTAAAGACGTATTCTTTATGGAATATATAGAAATAAATCTCTCACATATTTATAGACGACGTCTATAAATTTAAATCTAAATTTATTTTATAAGGTGAAAGTTTCGGCCGCTTGTTATAGAGGCCATAGGTTATTTATTACATCCTTTAGTTATAATATTCTATTGTGATTAGTGACTAGGATCCATTGATGTTACTAACCAAAAAAGGGGTTAAGCAAAGACTGAATGAACATAGCAAAAGTTTGATGTAAATAACATATCGACCGCTGCTATATTTTAGAATCTTAATACAATCAAACCGTCAGCAAATCAACGACTGAAATATTAACTTATTAAAATTATTTTCAGATCAAGCTGAAATATATATATATATATATATATATATATATATATATATATATATATATTTGAGGATGTATTCTAAAGTCCCACTGACGGCCCTAATCATCAGGCCTTACGTCTGGAGAGGAAGCGGCTCCCCTACTTCAGATGGGAGCCGGCTCCCCTGGTGCGTTAGCACCAGGGTGTAGCAAAACGGACGGCATGGATCGCGCCACGTCAGCTAATACGGATTACGAGACATTAGATAAAATTTTCGTTCGCTTATTTGACCTATTTTTATATATTTTTAGGAAAAACTTTGAACTACAAACTAATAGATTTTGATGTGATCTACAATTTTACAGTTAAAATTTTTTCGAAAAAATGTCAAACGGTATGCCAAAAAGATGATCATATATATAATCATCTTTTTTGCATACCGTTTGGCATTTTTTCGAAAAATTTTCAACTGTAAAGTTGTAGATCACATCAAAATCTATAAATTTGTAGTTTAAAGTTTTTCCTAAAAATGCATAAAAATAGGTCAAATAAGCGAACGAAAATTTTATCTAATGTCTCGTGATCCGTATTAGCTGACGTGACGCGATCCACGCCGTATATTTCCCTGCACCCTGGTGCGTTAGCACCAGAGGAGCCGGTTCCCTTCAGATGAAGTAGGAAGCAGGAAATGTGCCAAAAAGATAATTAAAGTGTTGATTATCTTTTTGGCACATTGTTTGATAATTTTACGAAAAATTTTTAACTATAAATTTGTATATTTTGATGTGTTCTATAATTTTGTAGTTGAACATCTTTCGTAAAAATGCCAAATAATATGTCAAAAAGATGATCGAAAACTTTGATCATCTATTTGGCATAACGTTTTGTATTTTTTGGAAAAACTTACAACTACAAAATTGTAGATTACATCAAAATCTACGACTTTGTAGTTGAAAATTTTTCCAGAAAACACCTTAAAATAGGTCAAATAAGCGAACGAAAATTTTATACGATTTTTCGAGATGTGTGCTAATTGTGATGGGCGGCCGCGATTAGGCAGCTTTCCTGCTTCCTACTTCATCTGAAGTAGGGGAGCCGCGCCCGTCTGGAGATTGTATTTTTAGTTATATGTATGCTTAGCAAAAGTTTGCAGGTAAATTACATATCAGCCTTTCTATTTTGGAGGCTGAATAAATCAGTTTCTAAAAATATATTTTAATGGGTTGATTTGTTACGATCGAAAACTAGAGAGCTGAGATGCAAAACTCCAAAGTTTGGGGCGCGGCTCCCCTGATGCTGAGGCATCAGGGTGTAGGAAATCGGACGGCCGAGATCGGCCGATCCGTAATAATACGGATCTCGAGATTTCGTATAAAATTTTCGTCGACTTATTTGACTTATATTTAAGTATTTTTGAAAAAAATTTTGAACTATAAAGTTATAGATTTTGATGAGATCTATAACTTTGTAGTTGAAACTTTTTCGAAAAAATGCCAAAATACATACCGAAATGATGATTAAAACTTTTGATCATTATTTCAGTATGTATTTTGGCATTTTTTCGAAAAAGTTTCAACTACAAAGTTGTAGATATCATCAAAATCTATAACTTTGTAGTTCAAAATTTTTTTCAAAAATGCTTAAAAATAGGTCAAATAAGTCGACGAAAATTTTATATGAAATCTCGAGATCCGTATTTTTACGGATCGGCCGATCTCGGCCGTCCGTTTCCTACACCCTGATTCGGCCGAATCAGGGGAGCCGTGTCCCAAAGTTTGCTGTCATGGGACCCACAAAGTTCATGCCACGTGGTCCCCACTCCACCTTCCCCATCTTTTTCTTTTCCAGCCTGTGCGGCCGCTTCTTTTTTCTATTTTATTTTTCTTTGCCGCCCCCGCCCACACAACGAACCGACCACCCCAGTCTATAAACCCTTCGCTGCTCATTTAATCTCTGCCATTATTCCTGATTTCTCCGATCTCTTCATTTCCAGATCTACAATTTCTCATTAGCTCAGAAACCTCGGAACAAATTCCTCGAGATCAATGGCATTCATGGCTGTGTCGAAGTTCCAGGCAGTTCTCCCGGCCGCCGTCGCCGTCTTCGCCATCTTCGCCACCGTCGCCGCGCAGGAGGCACCCGCTCCTAGCCCCACCTCCGCCGCTGGCGCGCTCGCGTCACAGTTCGCCGTCGTCGCCGTGTTCTCCTCCGCCGCCGCCCTCCTCCTCCGTCGTTGATGGCTCAGTTCGGGGTGGGTTTACTGCATGACTTTGATGGGGTTAGATTGATCATCTGTTTAGTTATTTTCGCTGGTTAAATTGGATTTGCTTGTCTATAGATTGTAATTTAGAGGTTGGAGATGGCATTATTTGTGATGTTCTTGTGGTAAAGAATTCTTATATTTGGTTTAATTGTGAGACACAATTTTTTGTGGATATATGTGTTAATATCGATTCGATTTGGTGAGATATGTTTCTGTGCATTAGCATTTCCATTTACATTGCCCTTAATCTTTGGTGGAATTTGATGGTTTCTGGAGCTGAATTTGCTGCAATCAGTAATTTCATCTGCAAATAGAATTCCGTTCTTGGCAAGATTTTCATCGGACTCGACCTGCAGGGTATCCATGGGTAGCTACGATGATGGGCCAAACCAGGTTGTAGCTGGACTACACTGGGCCTGACTGGCACTCGTCAGATTATCTCTCTGAGAAATTAACCGTAAATGTCCATGCAGATGTAGTTTTATGGACAATTTGATACGTGTTCTAGGATTTTTTTTTTTTTTTTTTAGGGCCAAATTCATGTCCAAAAATTGGCTACGGAATATTTTTATTTTCCTATTTTTTATTTTAGAAAATGCTGGAGAGCTTTATATTATCACTGTAGTTAATTTCCTCTTGGATAATCGATGTGGATGAAATCAGAGTCCTAGAAATGGGTAAAAAATGATAAATAGTGGGATGTGTTATTTAACACGATAAGCTGGCTGCCCTTCCTCTTCTTCTTCTTTTTTTTTTTTTTTTTTTTTTCTAATATTCAGTTTAATTCATACAAGCAACTGTACTAAAAATGGATGATATCAACATCTAATTGCTGGAATATCATTGCAGTTGCTGATTATAAGTATTAATAAAGGACAAAAAAATCTGCAATGCAAGCGGCTAAAGCATATTGACCAGGTTGAACCCAACATCCTCATTTCTATTTCTTAAAAATAATCGCACATGGTTTTTTAAATATATTAATTCCTTAAAAACCAGCAGATCGAACATTTAACCTGTTTAAAGAAAGGAAGATATATACATTTGAATTGAAAGAGAGACTCCTTTTTTTCTAAAAAAAAGACACATGAATTAAGAAAAAATGGGCTCAAATCCAGCTGCTTTTAGACCAATTTCGATCCTGTACACTCATATGTACTGGACTATGTTACATATAAATATACCAAATATTCATATAGGCTATTTTTTTAAAAAAATTTAACAAAATTATAGACTTTAATGTGAGTATAATTTTTTAAAAAAATATTTGAGGTCATAAAATATTTATTAGAAAAAAATTGAGTATAATCTGAAATATTTTAATTTAAAATGTTTTAAGGATAGTATCTAAGAATAATTACATATCAGCCCTCATAAAATCAACAGTCGTACGCTTCATTCTCAAAAAATACTAAGGTTGAAATATAAAAGTGAAACTTTTGGGGGCTGATTTGCAATTATCCCTAGTATCTATCCAGCGGTTTACTCATATAATGTACCGTACTCATATAATGGAACGGAACTCGCTTTGGACATCTCCAACAAAAGATAATCTGTGACAGCGAAGAGCTGAAAGCTGGAACACTGGCCAGCTTTTCAATATCTTTCAATCAATTTGCACATGACGACCAGGTCACCAGAAATCATGACGCTTGGAAGGGCGACCCCGCCATGAACGAACGAATCCCACCAGGATTTGATCATTTGTGGCCACCGTTTCATGGTTCGTCTTGCAGCAGCTTCCCATCGCCATTCGGTACTGCTTTATTTTCTGTCAATCCCTTTCTTTTCCCCATCATTGAATTAATTTCTGTTGTACCAAAAGACATAATTCACAAGATCAGACGACCACTTAGATTTTAGCGTGCATTCTTTTATTTGGATGAAATATTTCTTAATCATACGTTTATTCCGGGAAAAAATTCAGAAATATCTCAAAATCGCATGAGGCTCTGGACGTTATATGACGTTCATGTCAAGTCACTTATAGTTTCGTAGATTCTTGAAATATGAGATCGATAACGTTTTGGTACACAGTCGTTCGCTCAACCGTCCCTCTTTATCTAACTTTCTTTTTCCTTGTGAATTTCATTTACTTTTCATGCAAAATATAAAGGTAATTCGGAGAAAATAACGAATAATAGAGAGACTTCCTTGTGAATTTCATTTACTTTTCATGCAAAATATAAAGATAATTCGGAGAAAATAACGAATAATAGAGAGACGTGTAGCATATGATATAGCCAGGTGGATAAATTTCCTTTTTTTTTTTGTTGTGGTGGGGGGGTTGTCATGAATCTCATGGATCAATCTCCACAGAAACAAGCTTTATAACATTGAAAACTAAATACTTATAGTTGTAGTAATGTAGGTAAGAACATTCACAACAACTATGACGAAAATAAATAAGTCTTGAAGAACGCAGAATAACATGACTGGAATAACATTTCAAATGAACTCAATACCTCAAATTACTCCGTTAAAACAATTCCTAAATTCTCATCACTATTTCCATCTAAATGTGCCATTTGTCTTAAGAGTTTATTGTGACCAAAAGAATGAGAATTCTTGTCTCATAATAAGAAATCAGGCCAACAACTCTTAAAATTTAACTAAACAGGAGGTTACGCCTCATTATCTCCAAAAAAAAACAAATAAATAAAAGCCTAGTATTGAATCTCAACGACGATCAAGACTAGGTTGATCAGATTGTGTAATATTGAAACATCACGAGAATTTACAACACCCAATTTCTAATTTGGGAAGGAAAGATACTGATGATACGTACACAAGATTTACGTATATACCTCCTTTAACCCACTTAAATTCCTGCCTCCCAAGACCTCAACTATAAAAGAATGAATACTTAAAGTTCATCATGTGTTAGCTCCTCTGTTGGAGAGGAGATTGCTGCGATAGTTTGTGCTTCTGCAAGGTAATGAATTGCTAAGCTTGCATGTAGAGCAGCACCATAGGGTAGTGCTTTCTCATTGATCACAAAATATGGGGAATGCGCAGGATGAATTGGGGGTACGTGCGAGTCATCCTTCATGCCCACAAAATAGTAGAACGCCGACGGGATTATTTCCGTGAAAAAGGCAAAGTCCTCGGATCCCATCACTGGATGCTGATCCTTCACATTCTCAGTTCCCAGCATCTCCCCAGCAATCTTCTTGAAATGATTGTGGAGATTTTTGCTGTTCACTGTTGGAGGAAAAAATGGTTGTTGTTTGGTGAAGAAGTTGACGGAAGCGTTGCACCTCTGAACAGAAGACTGTGCAGTGATAACCTGTAAATTTTTTTTTTTTTTTTTTGTGGGGACATAAAGTGAAACTATTTAGTTTAACATAAGAACACGCAAGCTGGCCTCCTAGAAAATGTTGAAAGCATACTATATGTGAGCACTTCTTTTTTTTTTTTTTTTTTGAGAAAATATATGTGAGCACTTCAGTAGATGAAAAGTATACGTAACCAACAAAAAAAACAAATAACTCAAAACATTTTTTCTACTGTTTCAGGATTTATAAATAAAAGTAAGTGTACTCTTATGCCAACTAAGTAAAACTTAGACGAATGTCACTGTTCAAGGAAGCATGAAAAATAAAGCTTATGGAGTATGACAATGTTCTGATAGTCTTAGGTCACTGTTTAATGAATCATCTTTCTGGTTTAGAAACTCTTTAATGGACCTTCTTTTTGGTTCAGAAACTCTTTAATGAACCTTCTTTTTGGTTCAGAAACTCTTTAATGAACCTTAGTAACTCTCAAGCTACAAACTAACTGATGACACAACTTAGAGTCTTAGGCTACTATCTGGGCAATCGTATCCTCATGAACACATAGTTCAAGTGGACAACCAAGTAATTAATAGCATTGAATAGAAAGGGTGGATAGATGAGCAAAATATACGAGTACGCGTTATACAGCCACTTCAAGTGGTGCACTACCTCGGCAAAATTGATTTGATGCTAGCTAATGATGGCCAGCAAGATTTTGGGAAAAAAAAAAGAGTTCAGAAAACCATCATAGAACCTACTAAGAAAATGAAAGTATACAAATGGACATATGATATGAACTGAAGTATTGAAGAAAATTCATAGAGTTGATGACAAAAAGATCGGGATAACTATATTTCATAAATGCTCAGAATCTAACAGATAATCATGTTAAAGAAAGTAGACGCAAGTTATCAAGGGATAGGTACTTAAATTACCTCTTCGATCCGTTGCTTGAGCTGCAAGAAGCTTTGTTTTGAAAATGCCCTGAAAGTACCACCAATTTTCACAGAATCAGGAATAACATTGAATGCACCACCACCTTGGAATTTAGCCACTGTTACCACCTGCAAGAAACAGCAATATTCATATGTACGACACCCTTCCAGAAAGAAACATGAACATACTGTGCAAATGGATACGAGAAGCTCGAATCTAACATCCATTTTAAGTAGCTTTAATGGCTGGAAGTACTACCAAATCTAACTGTTTGGTTGAAGCAGTAAAAGCCAAGCACAGGCTGCGCGGCTATTAAGCGTACATATTTGAATAGCTCCAAAACCCACTTGAGTAGTCATTCAACTCACCTAGTCAATATTTTAAATGTGTTGCCTGTACTCTCTTCAGGTGGAACTTAAAAAGAAATTCGTGATTCTTCTCTTAAACACAAAAGAGAACCTTTCCTTTTAACGGCTTATTAGATTACAAATATTCAACCTGTCAGCACTGACTAGCAGGTACAATTTCTTATTTGAAGCGATCAATGGCAAGTAAGTGTCCATCTTTTCGCTCCATCAACCTTCTTCTTCTCACGTAACTGACTTTACATAACCATTATTCTATCTACAACAAGACAACGTAGAAGACGGCAGTACTTGACCAAGAAAAACACCTTATCTCTCCCCCATAAAAAAGGGGTGTTAGGAATTAGTTTTCTTTTAACATAAGAAATATAATTAGAGTGCAAACTTATTACCTGTGAATCCAACGGATCGGCTTCACGAGAAACAAGCTGCTGCAAGCTGACAATCACATTTGATGCTGCTATAATTGGATCGATTGTATGCTGAGGTATGGCAGCATGGCCACCTTTTCCACTTATTACTGCTTCAAAGAACCCACTCCCAGCCATGACTGGTCCGGACCTGGATGCTACTGTACCAACAGGTTTATCGGAAGATACATGAAAACCAAAAATAGCTTCTACATCTCTAACTGCACCAGCTTCAATCAATTTCTGAGCTCCGCCACCACCTTCCTCAGCTGGTTGGAAGAGAAGGATGACTGTGCCCTATCAATTACAAAAATCCGAGGGTCTTAAATACAGAAAACAAGGCTATCATGGCTTCATAAAAGCTAGTATCACTGAGATCTTAGGCTTAGGATTTAATGGAGAGAGTTATTAGGGTGTTCGATGCAATAACTATTTGTGACGCCCAAGTTTGACGAGCCAGAGAATCTGAGAATCTATAACTTGTCGCAGAATGAGACCTGATGTCTGCATTGCTATATATATATATATATATAACTTGTCGTAGAATCTGAGACAAGTTATATAACTTGTCCTCATAAAAGCTAGTATCACTGAGATCTTAGGCTTGGGGTTTAATGGAGAGAGTTATTAGGGTGTTCGATGCAATAACTGTTTGTGACGTCCAAGTTTGACGAGCCAGAGAATCTGAGAATCTATAACTTGTCGTAGAATGAGACCTGATGTCTGCATATATATATATATATATATATATTATATATATATATATATATATATATATAAAATAAGGGCAATGACAGAGCTATTAGAAAATTACCAAAGAAAACCCGAAGGATATCACATAATTTAACCAGCAGACGTACTAATTTGGAGATAGGACAGCTTTAAAACATAAACAAAGCTGCAGAAGTGGGTTCTTATAGGTTAAGAGCCTATTAGAGAATTATGTTTATCGAAGCTTGGGCGTCTCCTATCTTTGCCGATTGATTTTGAGATGGATGTCCATTCTACGAGCTGTAACATCAAAGTAGTCTGTGAAAACAACGGAGGTCACATGCATGAAACAATATTCTGCATTCTACTGGGTAAGTAATGGCTACAAGAATAACATGTCTGCCCTTTTGCTTTTAAAACTTGTAAAATTATACCCTCTATTAGCAGACTAAACAGATTCAAAGTCAAATAGACGTGGTTGACAAATATATAGATAGAAATGTGAACCAGCATGACGAGCAATGTAATCTTCAGCTTTGTATACTTAAAACAATCATGATGGAGCTCCACAAAATGGATATTGAAAATACTCATAATATACATTGGACTGATGAATTACATGTGGAAGAAAGAAAGCACAAAAAAAAATTGAAACCTGCAATTTATCTTCACGCTCCTTCAGAATCTTAGCAGCACCTAAAAGCATTGCTACATGACCATCATGCCCGCATGCATGCATCTTTCCTGGAACTTTGCTTTTGTGTTCCCACTCGACACTCTCCTGTGCAAGGTAGAGAGTCAGATTCAATGCTAGGACAATAACGAGTTATCACTTGTCAAAGTGACTAGGAAATGGAGAACCAATGATACAACTAAAGAGCTAGATCACTGCTTCCACCTCTCCAGCATAAACATATCCTTTTTTCTTCGAGTTTTAGATCTATAGATTGGAATTTAAAAGAAGCCATTAAATTCATATGCCCAGCATAGAAGACTGCAAACAACTTAGTAGAACGATGTCGAACGATATGGTGGAAAAAGGAAATCAACTGCGAAACAATAAATCAACCAAGTAATTAGATTCTGGACACAATTAGAAGATGATATATTTCAATAATTTTGAGATTCATAGTTACATTACGCTTTTTTAATTTTTATTTTTAATCATGAGATAACAAGAAGAAATCCTGCCCCTAAGCCAGCCACCTGACAGTTTGGGCATATAAAGCTCGGCTTCAGCCAAACCTCCGATTCCAGATTCACTACAAAATAATCCAAACAATCAACAGTAACTACACGAGCTTGCCAAGAAAAAGATCCAAGAACATACGAGATACACACATAAAAACATTTTCATTTAAAAAAAAAAGGAAAAAAAAAAATCTACCACAAAGAAAATCAACTAAAGCCAAACTTGGAAATTTCAAATTAACTTATTAGGTAAAAACCGTACTACAAGTCTCCAACACAATTAATTTACAGAATTCTACGGAAGAGAATCAACTTTACAACCAAAACTCTAAATTATTTACCAAACACGACGAGAAGCAAAAAAAATAATACTCAAGAAGGTGGCGGTACGAGTTTGAATAGACCTGCATGGCGAGGGCGTCCATGTCGGCGCGAAGTGCGACGAACGGAGGCTCGCCGGAGCCGATACGCGCAACGACGCCGGTAACAGCGACGGGGAACTCGTAAGGCACGCCGAGCTGGTCTAGTTCGTTCCGAACGAGTTCGCTCGTCTTGAATTCCTCGTAACCGAGTTCAGGGTGCTCGTGAATCGCCCTTCGTATTCCGACCATCCACTCGGACACGTCAGCGTCCTTCGCCCGAGTCAGAATCACCGCCGGATCCACCGCCGCCGCCGATGATCGCAAGGGCATTCCATCTGATAACTTCAGCGCTACCACCAAAATAGCGGCCACCAGAGCGGCGATTCCCATACTTGATGCAGAACTAAAGTTGGAGATCTCTTCTACAATTTTCGCACCGTCGAGTTCCACCAACTAGCTCGTCGGGGGTCTTATTATAGTAACGCACGAGTTGGTTTCTTTTTTAAAATTACATTGATTTTTGTTTGGAGCTAAAAATTTATGAGATAATTTCATATTAGCCTCTCTTTTTAAAAAAGTCGGATTACTTCCTAAAAATATATTTTCAGGGACTGATCCGATAAAACTTTAAAAAGGAAGAGCTGATATGGTATTATCCAAAAATTTATCCAAAGAAATAATTCTTAATTTTTAAAAAAAAAATAATTTGCATATCCTCCCTTAATTTTACAGATGAGGACGTTTCATGTTTTAACTCAAACTATACATTAGACCATACTATAAGTTAAAAAATAGTGTTCCCAGTAAAAAAATTTATCTCGTTTTTTCAAAAAAATTACTTTACATATCAGTCTTGCAAATAAAAAAATGCACCGTTATGACAGTAAAATATCTAAAAATAAAAAGCTGATATGCAATTAACTAAAAAAAATTACCATTTAGTTTGGTCTAATTAGCGTGACTACGCACTGAAATAAACCATAATCTGCTCCTTATAAAATATAGGTTCAAATTTCACAATGATTTTTGGAATGGATTTTATCTTAATGAATATCATTTCTGATCGAAATATAGGATAAAAATTAAATTTAGCACAAGATCCAAAAAAAAAAGAAAAGAAAATCATCCCATATGACAAAAGTCACAAAACACATGTGCAAATACTTACACAACATCCGCAACACGTAACTGGGGAATTTATAATTTTTATATTAATTTTTTTTTTCAAAAAATATTTATATAATAGTTAAAATATCTTATGTACGGATAGGAAGAGAGAAAATTGTTTTTGTAAGGATAAATAGTAATTGAATAATATAAGAGCTGATTTGCCTTATCCCTTAGATTTTTCAACTTAAAAAGTAATATATATTATAGTGTTTGGGTTGGACTGACTAACATATTTTTACCTTTTTGGTTTAAGCCAGAGATAATTTTTTGTTTTTTTTTTTTGAGAAAATTAAGCTAGAGAATCTAGATTAAACACTTTAGATTTAATGCTTTGTGGATGAAAATATAACAATACTCTAACAGTTATGAGATATGACTTAGAGTTGGATTGACGATAAGCATACGGCTTCATATTCTTATAAGAAAAATGCTGAAGTATTCAAAAAAAATCACCAAAAATTTATCTATTTTTGTATGATGTCATTTTTTTTTCCCATATATACTGCACTAAATACTAAAATAAATTTATCTAAATTTTATCATATTAGTTTGGAAGATTTTTAAATAAATTTTATTAATGTAGCTATCATTGTTCTTTTATAAGTGAGTCTTGCTATAAATATTTCTACATTATTTTTAATAAAAAAATTTAAGAAAATTACATTGCGTAAGTACTTTTTTTTTTCATTTTCGGAAGCTAAATTGTGCAAATAGAAAAATTGAAGGCTGATTAAGCAAATATTCCAAAACTTCTAATATGGTGTCTTTTTTTCTTTTTCAAGTAAAAAGAAATTGTTGTTTGTTTTATATGATTTAAGAGTGTGGGGATCAACCGCACCGTGGGTGGCTTAGAGTGGCTGTAGGAGACAGGGCAGTACGGCACGTGTGAGAGGAGAGCGTTGGAAAGTAGGAATTTACGCACGTGCTTAGGACGCAAAGGACTGCAGCGAATTTACTGCTTACACAACAACAATAATGAGGGCATCCATTTCCAACACGTGCAAACCATCTCATTGCTTCTTTGTGAGACATTTGTGATCTAATAATTACACCATGTCTATGTAATAGTCTTACAAATTTTATTTATAATTTTTTAAAAAAATAATTTAGTTATAAAATTTTAAATTTTGATTTTAAATTTTTTTAAAAATATTTCTAAAATATATATTTTAAAATGTTCAAATTTTAACGAATTTGAAACAAATTTAAAAATTATTTTAAATTTGTTGAATTCGTTAAACTTTAAAATCAGAAATATTTATTTAGAAATATTTTCTGAAAATTTTTTGAATATTAAAATATAGATATCATCAACATTTATAATTTTTTTTTTAAAAATGGCGTAATATTATTTTTTTATTTAAACCCAAGACGGTTATATGGGTTATATGACATATGAGTTGGAAATTTTTGTAATAAAAACACACTTCCAAACTAAAGAAATTATTATAGACTAACATTTTATAAACACTTGGTACATCTAAAAAATCTTCACCGAATATCTCTCACTTGTGTTGATTTAAAATAATTTGCGTACTGATTGGGAAGGTCTACTACCACTCAGTATCCGATCGAAATATAAAATAAAATCGAACTCGACGGTCAAGACCAAAATAATAATAATTTGCGTAAATTAAGAAAAAATGGAGATACAATTAGTGCACCAAAATGTGCTTATTATTGGTGTATCTAATAATTTCTCAACTAATGTTTTTTTCATGGGACATATTAACATATATGGCATCAATGATTGTCTCTTTTGATGCCTATTTGGGCAGAAAAGTCAAGTAGGTTTTGTCTTAGTCTGGGACTGATATGTATAAGAGTTTTTGCTATACACATCCAAGAAATCACACAAGAAATTACACATGCTGACGTAGCACAATCAAGACTATACATCACGATCGGTATATCTGTAATTTTGATATTTTGTGAGGATCACGAAAAAATTGTGCGGATCACGAGGTGCGTGTGTGGTAGAGATTGATTGTGTGTGTTTATTGGACAGTTTGTTGGGGGTGAGTAGTTTTTTCCATATAAATGAGTTCCTATTATCCATTTCAGCCACTATGGTAGTTAGGGTTGAAATGTAGAGCTGATTTGCAATTTTTTAAAAAGCAGGGTCTACTGTGCAATTATTCCTATATTTATTATCTTGTGTCAAGAGCCTTAAATTAATCATTCTTACCTTAAAAGAAAAGTAATACTAATTAAGATGATAAATATGGTGGTATATAGAATAGCATTTATGAAATATAAAAAGTAATTATAGAGAAGGATTAATGTCAAAAAAAATATATATATCTTTTATAAAATTCTTGCAATAAAAAAATTATGGTCGGATAAATCTAGATGATATGAACGAGCAAATACCGTGTTGTCAACTTGTAATAGAATATTAAAAATAATTTTGAACGAGCGAACACGATATTTCGAACGAATAAACAATATATTAGGTAAGCAAACGATATATTGGATTAAATAAACACGATATTTTATACGATCAATAAGGCACTGGATCAAGCAAATAATATAATAGATATGAGGAGTTAATTGTTTAAATTTTACGCAATAGAATTTTTTTTCTTACAAAATCTCAATAAAAAATTGAAGGTTTGTATAAATTTGAACTATCCAATTACAGTTGCATCTACCTAAATAGTCTTTTTCATAATATAGAAACATATATTTTACTTTTTTTAATCCTTTTTTATGTGATTTTTTAAGGATAATTATATATTAGCCTCCAAAGTTTATATCTTGCATTCAGCTTCCGAAAATACATTTTTACGTTTTTGGAGGTTAAAATATACTACTATTATTTTTAGTGAGACTGACATGTAATTATTCTATTTTTTAATTAGATATTAATATTATTGTTGTTGTTGTTGAAGTGTCCAATGGCAAAAGTTCAGGGTGACATCAAGCAATTGGACGAATGTTGGAAGGTGCAGGAAATAGACGACCAATCATGTAAATATCCAATCTCTTGTCAGAGAGGTGACCTACTTACTTTTGTGGTGGTTGTTAAATTCACGTGATTTTTGTGCCAAATCTTCGATCTTATCATCAAATATTCTGTCCAACAAATATCAGCAAGTAAAGAGGATATAAATATCTACAAATTCAGAGCTTTCTTATCTTAAAAGTTAATTATGTATATCATGTCCCTACCTTTAAAGAATTATATAAATTAATGTCTGAAAATAAAAAAAAATATTTGATGCGGCGGCGCGCGCGTGTCTCTGTATCAGTATATTTTTTAATTTCAGTGGATTAATTGTGTATCAACTTTCTATTTTTAAGAATTGTATAAATTAATTTTTTAAAACGGAGAAATATCATGCCGTAATGTCAGTATAAGGATTGTACAAATTGATTTGTATGTTTTGAAAAAAACGGAAGATTGGCAACTCTGCTTTTTTTTTAAAAGCAAGATAGCTTTTTTTTTTTCATAGAAAAATGAGAAAAAGAAAAGGAAAATGATGTTTGAAAGAGAACTAATGACATGTTAGCCTCAACAAATTTGATATGAGCTTTGTTGGTTATAGCAAATATATCACCAAAAAAATCCATGCCGAAATAATATGGTCTGAGTGATTAATTTTAGTATTTATTGTTGTGCAGTATGAATAGAGGGAAAATTTTCTCGAGAGTTAAATTGGATAGATCCAAAATGTTATTGCCGCAATTGATACATCCAATATTTTTCATATGATACACAATAAGTTATTACGAAAAGTCTATTAATGCTCCATATTAATTAGCTATCAGATGTTAGTATTACAGATTGTAGGGTAGTTTTCAGTGATATTATTCCAGATAGATTAATGTTAGGTGAGGATAGTGTTGCGAGATGAGGTGAAAGTATACACAAATGAGAGCAAGCAACAAATAAAAATAGTCACCAAATGATATGATATTATCCTAGTGATTATAGACCTTATCTTTTTTTAAGTACATCAACCTCTATTATTATCGTGGACACTATTTTTTAATTACAATTCATCAGTCCGTATTGTGTCGAAATTGTGATAAGAAAGTAAAACTCCAACCTGATATACCTCATGAATCATGCGTAAAATACTGATATTTTGTCCAACTATCATATTAGCAAACTCTAACTGAAAAATTGTTAGAATTGTATATTCTCCATGTTAGGACCACTCGTAAAATTTAAATGTGCAATGTGTATTTTTTGACACATAAGTTATACTACTAGACCTACGGATAAAGAATAATTATAGACGTAGTCCGGTCGTAAAAATGTCGAAGTTATTAATAGCTAGTTATCTAGACATTTTAAATGATCAAATTCCCATCATGTTAGACATGGGACAATCTAAATTAGCTCTCCCGTAGCTGTCCTATGGGATAAATTTTTGGGAAAATTACTGTTCAGCCCTCCCGTTTTTCGTTTTTGACTGTTCAGCCCCCCGAAACGCATTTTCCCGCCGACGTGGCGGCGCGCGCGTACCGTCACGTGATGTTTCGGAGGGCTGAATCGTGCGACCCCAAAATTAGGGGGCTGAACAGTAATTTTTCTTAAATTTTTAAGCCTTAGCCGGCTAAAATGACGCTACATTTTCTTCCTATTTGATTTGTACGATGCTCCTATTTCCCGTACGAGGGTCATCTAGACGATTCGAGATCTAAAATTGATTTTCATATGCAAATTTAAGTATTTTTTTTAAAAAAAACTTATTGGCATTTAAGATTTTTTATTATATTTAACTTTTATTAAAGAATTATTATTAAATATATTTTCGGAGTTTTAAAATTTTTTAACTAGTACTTGGAGTCTTAAAATATATTTTTAAAAATATTTTGATACCAAAATATAAAAAACGTCAAAAAATCTATTTCTTTCACACTCAATTTTTTCAAATATTTTTAATTTGATTAATAATTATCAGAAAAAAAAATTTATTTGAAAAAATAAAAGTGATTGTATTTTCGTTATTTCTAAGCCGCCAAAAGCACTAAAAAATTAAATTAAATTAAAAGAGTAATTTTGACTAAAAATGATTTTAGGAAAACTGTGTGCAAAATGCCCATCTATTTACTCTTGACGAAGTTTTTTTTCTTTTTTTTTTCTCCGATTCAAAAAAAAAAAAAAAGCAAGCAAGCAGATAAGGACACCATCTTGTAGCATCTGAAAGCGGCCAATTCAATTCAAAACTAAATAATTTATACACCATCTTGTAGATCTGAAAGAATGATTTTAGGTGACGTGTCCACTTGATCAGCCAAAGTTGAATGAATATGGAATGGAATCTGGTCCTCTGTTTTAGTCGGCAAAAACAAATAAATAAATAAAAATAAAAACAGAAATAAAATAAAATTGAGTGCGGTCCAAATGAATCCGATGCTCACCATCTGCAATATAATATCGCATTCTTTCCTTATTTGGTAAAGCCACACAAGTCTTCTACAGTCGCAAGATTTTTTTTTCTTTTTGGGAAGGTAGCATTTTAGTGCCGAACCATAACTAAATCAGTCCCTTATTTCAAATAATTTATAAATTAGTGCTATCTAGATATTCATATAAGATATATTTTGATTATTTTATAAATATTTTTTAGAAAAATATAAATATTTAAAAGATAAATTTTAATTTGATCTATAATTTTTATTTTTTATTTTTAAAAATAGTAAACAAATATTTTAAAATTTGTAGGATTAAATACTAATATCTAGTCCTATTATATAATTAGATATACATTGTAGGATTAACTACTTGAGCTGCCAATGTTTATTTTGCTGCCATTGGGTTGTCGTCTTTTACCACGCCGGCATCAGACTATCTTCTGGGCCGATAAAATAAGATTCACGACAGACTAATATGCTTTCAAAATCATAGAAACAATTCAGGAGCATGGAATCAGGGATACTATTTTCATTTGTGTCACTTCTTTTTTTTTTTTTTTTGCCAGAGATATAGTAATCACATAATGTTTCGGATAACCGCATCATAACCTCATGCTCGGATTTACAGCAGAAGCAGCAGTAGAAAACAAAAACTATGTATACAAATCTACAATTCTGCCAAGAAATGGTAATGCTTGCTCATATTTTTAGAAACTCTGAACATTAATTTGTTTAGCTATCGGCATTCTCTCGTTTGCAAATCTTCCATTCGGACGTGCTATATGCAGTGAATCAACAACGGTCCTCAGGACTTGCGGAAACTTAGTCCGCGTTCCATTTCCTCTCTCCTACTTTTCTCCTAACTATTTCACTGCTCTGAATCACTTTCTCTGTTGCCCATTGCCTTCAATCCCCTTGGTCTCTGTAGCAGAATGATTGGTGAAATTAAGGATGGATCACTATATTGCTTGTAATTACCTTCAGTTCTAGGACTATGCACTTTGAGAAAATCAAAAGTAAAAGCTCATAGAGAGGGCAAGGGGTGGGGGTGTTACCTTTTTGGCGACTTTTTTCTCTCGAACTTCATATCTATCCAAAGTTAGATCACACAGCCATTCACCCGGAAAGACTAACTGTTTACATATCAAGAGGAACAGAAGTCAATTCATAACTTATCATATGTTATATCGTTCCAGTTTCCATAAATTGATTCACATGATTTACATAATGCAAAGGCTAGTCGAGTACAAAATACTGTGCAAGCTTACATAATCTATATACATATATATAAAACTAGGTGATTAAAATTGTTATGTCATGTCACGTGAGAATAATTTTTAGTATGCCATGTGGCATTTACTCTTATTCTAAATATGCCATGGCATTTGCATTAATTGATAGGAATTTATAAAGTCATATAATTTATCTGAGAATATGAAAGATCTAATATGATAAATACATACTTAATTAAATAATAATTTATTAAATTAATTTAAATGCAACATAAAATTAGTATAAAAATAATTATATTATATATTATATATTATATAATATTAATTTTTTAAAATAAAATTTTATCATTAACAAAAATTTTAAATCATAAAAATAAACTATTTAACATCAATTCTCGAATAATTTTGTGTATGCATTTGACATTTTTTCTTGCTTTAATAACAGATTGATAAATAAAATAAAAAAAATTTATATTAAAATATAAAATATATAAAATTAAAATATAAAATAATTAACAATTAAATTGTTTTAATATTATTATTTATATATAAAATTATATATATTATTTACAACCGTGCATCGCACGGGTGCGAAACTAGTCATACCAACAATGGGGTAGAAGTTCTTTATAAATTCTTAAATAAAACAGTACCAAAAACTTAAGAGGACAACGGCATATGATATATGCAAGCACTGAACGAAAGAAAAACACTGATTTGATATTTTCGCCATTTCCGCGTGTTGTATAAAGTAGCTGACAACATGTCATGCTGATTATTGTAAAGATACTTGCAAAAGCAGAACCTAATAAACAATGTAATGTATTTTGTTTCTTATACAAAATGCTTTTCCTCAGGTCCCCAAAAGATGTGTGATAAAGGTGATTTGACGAGGTTCATAGTCAATTATAGGCATAGAGCTGGACCATAAACTTTGTCTACAGTGTCGTCAAACATGTACTGGAATCTTCACTAGTCAATGTATCAACCGATCAAATTGTTAGTTTGCTTTTCGTTGTGATGATCAGTTTGGCAAAGCTTGTCCAGTAAAAGCCAACTTAATTACGTAACCTATTCTATAATTCTAACATATATGATTAGGACACCTGAATATATATGCACATATAATACACCAACCACAACCTTAAAAACCTTTTTTTTTTACTAGGTGGGGTCGGCTAGACGAATACTTGCATGCAATTGTACCCTTATGAACCGTGCCTTCCTTCAAGTCTAGAATTAATCGAATAAAAGATTCTTCGATGGTTACTACCCACAAGCATTCCTCAACTCAAAATTTGTACCGAGTAAGATTTCCGAAAATTTAAGATTAACAAACAACACAGAAGTAATGCAATGTTAACCGGTTTTAGTTTTTTAATAAGTTTGAGAAATGTGATCAAACATTCCAATATATTTGAAAATTCAGACAGAAAAAAAAAATCAAGAAGGCTGACAATATTTTGCCTATGTTCAATGCGAGCTATACAACGATGACCAACCATCTGCTTTGTATCTATTATAAGGTGTGGTCAAAGTTCAGAAAAAGTAAACCATCCAGTAGAAACATCAGGGAAGCTCTGCACCAACTCGCTATTAGAATACCACCAACTAAAAATTGAAAGCAACTACAGACTCCAGCATTGTATTACGAAATAGTTATTATTATAAATATGCGTCATGCTTATAAGATAGTATCAAACTACAACGGGTGCATTAATGCATCAATTTAGCTACGGTTAATTGATCATCATCACTGTATCTAAAGATCACCAGGAGGGGTGATCCTTTTTGAGGTGGTCATGAACACAACCTTAATAGCCATTATTAAAGCAAAGGACATAATGTGAATTGAGGTTTCAAGTAACGCGATTTTCGATTGAGCCTACTATTTATCAAGATCATCATGATTTGTGATACAATCAAATCATATACAATAAATCGATATGGGAGTACATATTCCAACATACTGTGTATAGCTTTCATTGTATAAGAAATAAAAGTGTCGATGGAGAATGGCATTTCTGATTTATATTAGGTAAATTCAAATAAAAATTCGATTAAAATATAAAGGTATAAAATTGAGGGGCTTACATTGAGGGTGCGTTGGATGAGCTTGGCCCGCTTCTTGGGGCGCTGCGGAAGCCGGGATCCCTTGAACACTAAGAAATCTTCCTCTTTCTCCTTGTTCGTCAGCGCGATGGTGAATTTTGGAGGCCAAACCGCCGCCCCATCGCTCCCCGACGACGACCCAGCGCCGCCACTTTTCTTTTCCTCCGAGCAAGCTCCGCCGTTCGCGGCTGCGCCCTTACCTCCGGCACTCTCCGGCGAATCCCCGCTGACCTTCCCAGCTGTAGCGGCTTCGGAGTTCCTTAAAACACAGAATAAAAGACGAACAAAATGCGTTCAGCATCGCCGACAAACTAACAACAATAATCAAATTTACAGAAATAACCCTAATTTACTATGCACCTAGATTGCTGTCGTGTTCTCCTGGAATATGATTGCGGTTGGGAAGCTGGTGGTAGTGCTGCTGCAGTTGATTCTCTGTGATCTTCGCTCATGATTTGGTAATCCAATGTGTTCTCCAAATCGGTTATGAACTCCCTGAATAAAGAATTTAAGTTAATCAAACTGAAAAAGGAAGAATTTTTCTGATCTTTGATAAAACTGTGAAAGAGAAAGAAGGATTCGTCTACAGGATACACGTGGGGGCAAAAGCGAAAATCTCTTAGTCCAAAGCGATAAGCGAGAATGGCTTTAGCGCGAAGTTTAAGCAGCAGAAGCGAAGCCATTGAACCTTCAATTTCACGACACGTGTCATGTATAACCGCTGGAAATTGTAGAGAAGTATCGGTCGTTGATGGTAGAGATCTCTCGCCACAGCCACGAAAATGCCACGATGGTGTAAAATAAAGGAATAAATAATAAATGTTTGTGCCCTATGCCAAGGATCACTCATAAGATCGCTCCTCCATTTCCAAGTGGAACCCAACGATCAGCCATCCCTGGTGTGATAAATCAGCCTGCTAGTCCTCCGGATTCATAAAAAATATAAATAATTAAAATTTTAATTATAAATTTCAATAAAAATTAATTTTTTATTTTTATTTTTTTAAAAAAAAATACTGGAAAACTGTAATGTTTAACAGATTTTAAAATTAATTTATAAATTTACTTTAAAATCATTAAATTTTAAAGTTTTAAAATATATATAAGAAATATTTTTTTAAAAAAAATAATATCAAAATTAAAATTTAGTATTAACAATTTTTTCACACTTTTTTTATTTAATTTTAATCATATAAATTAGTAAATTTTTTGATAATTAGTTGACAACTACTACTTTTCGTGATAA
Source organism: Xerophyta viscosa (assembly GCA_002076135.1). Classification (NCBI taxonomy): domain Eukaryota; kingdom Viridiplantae; phylum Streptophyta; class Magnoliopsida; order Pandanales; family Velloziaceae; genus Xerophyta; species Xerophyta viscosa. The sequence goes on along the minus strand of MJHO01000005.1, from coordinate 2,567,787 downwards.
ATGGGGTAATGTGGTGCTCTCAAACGTCGCCATTTGTTGCAGTTATTATAGAGGGTTACTTACATATTTAAATTATTTCTTTTTAGATGATGATAAGAACAAAGAAGTGACACCGGAGTAGGGGTGAAAACGAGCCGAGTTCGAGTCGAGTATCACTGTGCTCAAGCTCGGCTCGATTGGTTTAGCTCAAGCTCAAGCTCGACGAGCTTCAAAGGCTGAGCTCGAACTCGACTCGATAAATCTAAAGCTCGAGCTCGACTCGATTGTATCAACTGAACCGAGTTTGAGTCGATTCGAGCAGAGCTCGACTCGAGCTCGGCTCAATTGCATGAATTAGATCAAGCTCGAGTCGAGCTCGAACTCGAACTCGCTTAAATAATTTTGTTATAAAAAATATTTGAATAAAATAAAAAAGGTCGTTTAGGCTCGCGAGCCTAACGAGCCGAGTAACACAATGCTCAAGCTCGGCTCGTTTAATTACTCAAGCTTGAATTCGTGCTCGAACTCGACTCGAGCTCGATAATAATCGAGTCCGAACCGAACTTAAACGAGTTCGAGCCCGAACTACTCGTGAGCAGCTCGGCTGGTTTTCAGCCCTACACCGGAGTGTATGAGACGATTTTCGGATTATATTCGAGGAAAATTTATACTTCATCAAAAAACGAAATGGGTTTTTGGTGTATGGAAAAATGAAGGTGGGGGTACCTAAGAACTCGTTGGTTGTGGACCGCGGCGGCTGGGCGAGTGGTGGCTGCTGGTTCACGACCGGTGAAAGGAGGCCTAGCTGTAGCGGCCGCGGCGGAGACAGCGGGCTGCGGAGGTTCCTTGTCGGAGCTGCCTTCTTGCGTGTTATTTGCGGCGGCGTTCTCCTTGCGAACGCAGCGAAGACGCTTGTGGCTACCCCATTGGGGCAACAAATCCCGCTCCGGCGAGGCTTTGGCATTGTTCTTCTGATTCTGCCCGCCACCGGCATCGGCAGCCCGTGTTTGGTAGCGATTTCTGACATCTCGCTCCATTTCTTCTTCGATTCAACAACGAGTACCTGCACAAACAACCCATTTTACATTTACACGGTCAAGTGCGGCCAGTCTACGAATTTTTAGAAAATTGAACGGCACACAATGAAATCTTAAGAAAGGGAAGTTTGCATTATTAATTCATCAAAATAGCAGGTCAAGGGAGAAAATTGCTGCATTGATCGTTAATCAAAGGTCATAGAAATGATAATTAAATCTCGAAGGGAGGAGAATTCTACACGATAATCCAAAACCAATTCACAAAATTTGGACTTGAACTTGCAGAAAGACCGGACTTGAATTTAGAAATTCATTATGAACTAGCTAGAAATTAGAGAGGACACATATGTAGGTAATCAGATCAATCTGATCATACTCCTAATCCATGCACGATAATTAGAATTCTCACTATCCAAAGCACCACCAGAGGGGATCATAAAGCCCAGAGTTTTCCCCCAAAAAGAAGAGATTACAAGATAGAAGACAATGCGAGGCTATAAGACAAACAAGAAGTCGTGTAAACAAATAGGGAAAATGAGACAATTTGAGGTGGAAAATGAATAGAACGGAGTTGAAGCAGGATTACAAGATGAAGGAATTTGGAGAAAACTGAATATGTAATCGCTGATTCGCCTCTATTGCTGATCATTGATCAAAGCCTGCGTAACGGATCTTGTCCCTTCTCAGAACTTAGAAATCTCACTCTACCAAAAAAAAAGCAGACCTTGATCAGTTAAATCAAGTAAAAGAAGATCACAGTGGGAAGCAGCAGTTATTTTGATGAGATTTTTGAGAATATCGAACCCGAAATCCGTGGCTTGTTTCTCAAAGAGTTAGAATCGCAACAATTAAGAAATCAATTTTGTAGCAGAGCTGATTACGAAAAGATCAATTAGCAAATCCGAACCAAAACAGTGTGAATTTGATTCACAAATACGTCTTCGTTGATCAGAAACGAGAAGAAAAACAGGAAAGAAGAAAATGAGAAAAAACATAACAAGAAACTGAATTTGATTCCAGCTAAGAAAAAACGTTGTTCAATTAAAAACAACAAATTAGCTGCTCAAGAATCAATGTTCGCAAAAGCCGATTCGAGTCATCAACTGCAAAGATCTCAAGAAAGATCACAGAATCAATTGATCAAGAAATCCTGTCACCAGACGATAGCAAGATAAAAGATGCTGACCTACATGCTTCGATTTGCTGATCAATCCTTCCATATATCCATATAAGCAAAAACTGTCGCAGATTATGTCAATCTCTAAACAGAATGATACACTCGAGATTGAATTGATAAATAGCCCCAAAAATCAGATCTTCGACCTCTGATCTTGTTCACAAGCAATTTGCAGTTTCTTAATTCTCAGATTGAGAGATACAGTCTCGTTGAGAATGGAATGGGGGAGAGAGACGAATAGCGAGCTATCTCATCTTTGAAAAGGCGGGTTTTATACCCTCATCAACGACGTTTCCCGTACCCGACGGGATCGTTATTTGCGGTCGTTCGATGCATCAAGTCCGCTTATCTTTGAGGGAGGTGTCTGACGGCGGCTGTATTTACAGACGAGACGGCGTCACTTCACGTACTTTCTGATTTTTTTTTTAAAGCTTTTGTTGGTGGGATAAAAATTAGCTCTTACTTAAAAAACAAACTTCGGATGAAAAAATTAAGCTTTTGTTGGTACATACACGTCCCACAAAATACACAAATTTATATTTACACTTGGCATTTCAACCACATTTGTATTTAAATTTACATCTAAGTTTAAATATACGAATTACCAAAAAAAAATAATAATAATTAACAATAAATTTATCTAAAAATTGATAGATCGAGATTGTGGAAAGGTAGATTTAAGATTTCGTCAAATTTTTTTAATTTAGAAGTAGAAATTTGAAAAAAATGAGATGATTTCAGTACGAAAAATTTAAAAAATGGAAAGAAAGGGAGAGAAGGAGAGGCTCGGCCGCAGGTTATGCTGGACGATCTCTCGCCAGTCTGACTGGCAAGAAGCTCGGCTTGCCACCCTGGTAGACCGCTCGCGGGACCGCCGACGTAGCATCTGCTCGCTAGTTTAATTTGACATGACATTCGCTCACCAATTAAACTGTCGACGTGGTATCCGCTCGCCAATTTTTTTTTTTTTTTCTTATTATCATCTTACTTTTTTTTGCTCGATTTTAGTAGTGGTAATTTTTCAAGACCTTCAAATTTGAGATTAACGTCCTAACTTATGAACAATAAGTTTCTTACAATAATTACATATTAGCCTTATTTTTTTACCATCCTCTTTTATATGTTTATAGTTTTTTATTATCCTCTAATAATTTAATAGCCAACTAGAACTAAAGCCCAGCTAACATTTATCTGAGTTGGCCAAAAATTTTAAGTGATATTTTGAGATAATATCCATACTACAAGAAAACTAACATTACAATGTGCAGGAATCATAACATGTTTCTTATTTTACAATTACAAAACCAACCTTACATGTTTCTTATATTGCTCTTGCTATTTTCTTAAAATGAAGTATGTCCATACACTACTATTTAATGTGCCAACGATCAACTTGTGACTGATTGTTTAATGAAGTATTAGGATATTGAATATAAAGCAATATGGAGTAACATAAGAATATAATATTTAATTGTTTGATGTCAATGAAATAACATTAATAACTCACTCTCCCTCACTAAAATAATACGTCTGCCACTGTCTGCTACTCTTTCCTTCCATGTATTTTTAACTTAAAAACTCCTAAAAGATTATATTATTGCACGGCAAATACTAAATAACAGTATTGTACTAACAATACATTATTGATAACATATATATTTATCTATTTTTTTTAAAAATAATTTTGAACATGAAAAATGAATTTTGGCTTAAACTCACTATACATTGATACTAACTCACAACATCCTGGCTGAAAGACAAATGATAAAATCTTTTAATTAAGAAACTGGAGTATAGAATTTTCTTGCCAGCAAAAATTGCCCAGTAGTTTTAGGGAATTTCTGGCTGCATAGTCTAGTCTTTAAGACCAAAGCAGAAAATCAGCGAACGTTTACAGCAACCCAAGCATGTTTAATGGCAGATACTCTTATATATTATATATAAATGGAACAACATAACGTCAGAGCAATAACCTTCCAGCAAATTTTAGATGCCAGCAGAAACTGATTTTCTGGCACTGATTGACCCCTCGACTTCTCACTTATTTGTAGACCACCTTCCTCGATTGTTCATACTTTCTAACCTGGTCACAAAAAGCATGTACAACATCATGACATCTGATTAGCTTCACTTTGAAATAAGTGATTAGAACTTACCACTTTAAAATCTCCTATCAGGTTGGATATTGAAACTGGACACTCTCCCTTCTCATCGTAGTCTGCAAATTCACCATCCGACAAGTCAACGGTGAACTTAGTACCACTTGTCTGCAAAAGAAAACGATAACAAATACTGAATAAAAAAATAAAATTTTTTAAGAAATGGTAAAAAAAAAAAAATATAAACCAATACATACTAACCTAGACAATAGAAGTTACAGCTATAAGCGACTACAGAACATTCTAATAATATGTAAAAAACTAGGCGATACAGATTTTATATTCTAACTTACATTTCTAGGAGCTTATCTAATCATCTACAAGTAAGTAATTATTGGAGAACCCAAAATAACAAAAATGAATCTCAATATTTGATGGTACTAAAAACATTGCAGAAGGAAAAGGGAACAGCAAGGCCATTTGAGTTTGGAAACTAATTCTAACAGTTTAAAAAAATACTTTTCGGTGGAAGTATTTCACTATGCACTTAAAGGCCCAAGAGCATTTAAAGACGTTTCGGAAAATAACCAAAAGGGTGTCTTGAAATGTGGGCCAAATTGCACAATTGGTAACCCGAGAATGTCATGATCACATAAATACCTGGAAAATAAATGAGATGTTCATGTTACCTTGATTGACGAACATTTAGAAATTGTCAAATATTTGCTAACGTGGCCCACCAATTGTTTGGGCACAAAAGAATTGATGTGCAAAAAGGGTGCTATTAATAAAGCATGGTTGGTTATTAAAAAATTTCGATGATTTCTAGAAATAATACTAACCTTTTATACTAATTCGTTAGCCATGTTAGCAAATATTCGAAGATTCTCGGAAGTCCGTGTATCGAGGTACCGCCAAAGCTTCATTTTTTTTTCTGGGTACGTGTTTGATTACCATAACATTTTCGGGGTACTAATTGTTCAATTTCCTCTGGTGCTTTCTAAAACATTTGCAACAAAAGTTGTTTCAATAACAATTGCAAAAGTAGTCTAATGTTCTTGAAAACCTTCCCACATCTTATTTTTCCAACACAGACAGTAAATCGGAATACTCAGTTTTACAGGTTACATACTGCGCAAAAGGATAAATTCGTGAAAGAATCATCAGAATGATGTATGTATTCACATGCGAGAATTGCAGGTCTGTCTTTCCAACAAGATTTAGAAAGGAGATATCTTGATCAATCTTTCTGAAGTTATTACGAAAACACAAATAATAACTACTCACTGATTCAGCTGTCCATCCATCTCCAAAGATGAAGCCTGTAGGTTCAAACCCCCGACAATCGAAAAGCATTAAGGGGCTAGTCTCATTCTTTTGACTGTGCTCGAAAGTCAACGGTGCACCCTGTCCAGTAATCATATTAATGTTGCCTTCTCTGCCACACAGTTTACACTGCAGGAATGAAAAGTGGCATGATAAGTAAATGCATGGTCGTGGAGGATGCATCATTATTTAGCTAGTTCTGACTAACTTGAGTTAGTAAATAAATATTAACATAATAAAGTTAAAGGCAAATTAGTGAATAAGACATCAACAAGTTAAAAAGAAAAAAAAGATTCTCATTCACACATGACTTTCTTATTATGCATCATCTGGATGCTCTCTTAACAAGCATCACAGCGGCATTAAAAGTAAGAAAGCACAGTAACTTACAACAGGAAATTCAACCATGCCAGACCCACTGACTATTGGAAACTCAACAATTTCTTGTGCCTTAAATGTAGACACCAGAGTCCAATATTGCTAGAAGCTTCTTCACAACTGATGTAAAACATCTAGACAAGTGCAGTACAAAAGATACTCTGAGATAGACGCAACCTGGTAATAACTAAAGGATATTAACTAACGAAATGCCATTCAAAAAACCTAATAACCAACCAGACATAAACCATCATAACTTACAAAGTATTACCAAATAATCAACTAGAATAACAATAAGCAGCACTTCATAAGAAGGTAAGATGTGAACCTTTCGAACAAGATTTGCAATTCGCCATCCAGTTGGGAGGGGAATGACCTCAGAAAAGAAGACAAAATCGTTCAAATAGTTCTCTACCATTTGAACTCACAGTAACTCTAAACGTCCAATATTTATTTTACAAGGTAGCATGATCTCATATATACTTGAGTATGGACAAAATATTCTTTGGCATCATTACCAATATATCGCATGATAAATTGTCCAAATCATCCTATAAGTCTATAATCATCTACATAACCTCATACATCTAGCCACTAGTAAGAGGACAAGAGACAACGGGTTAGTTCTACCTTACAAGCTGGGCAAATCAATCATCTCAGAGAAAAAACAACAAAAAAATATGTAAAGGCAACCCATATCATCATGCCCATGCCGGAAATATCGGCAAGCAGCACTGCAAGTGCGAAACAATGGTTAGATATTATCATGTAGCAGCACTGCACGTGCGAAAACAATGGTTAGATATTATCATGTGGTCAAAGTGAGTATGCTGTTTTCATCTTTACTAATTAAAAACACCATTTCTAGTGTTGTTAAGCTACTAAGCACTAAAAGCTGATCAAACATGCCAGATCCATTTTAATTGGGGTAATGTAATTATTCTTAATGGAGAGAAACAATTAAAACAAATCTTGACGTAGATCAACTATTAAATAGCTTCTACACTACGAGGAATGCTTTGACAAAAAGCTCACAGAAAATGATACACCAAAATATTAGAAAAGCTAGCAGTTCTGAGATAGCATGTCTTTCAGGTAGAGCCAAGGTTTTCCGTAACGTGCCGAGCCATATTTTAGTAAATTCTAAACTCGAGACGTGCCGACCTATTTCTATTATTAATTATTATATTTATGATTATATTAGGATTAAAAAATAAAACAATATACATCTAATTTTATTATACGCTAAAACAATTTATTTTAAAATAAATAAAAAAAGGGTCCGCGCGATGCGCCCGTATCTGAAACTGGTCAGGCGCCGCGTGACCATAGGTAGAACTATCAGATAGCGAAAACCAAAACAAAGAAACTAGCAACACCAAATAAAGCTTACTTAAGCAAATAACATCCAAGGAGCTAAAATCCCTATATGATCATAAAACAGAAATCTACAAACACATTAAAAATCAACAACTATCACAACTTCTAGAATTTCTAGACAACAGAGAAAAATCTGGATATCTACGACAGGCTGATCAAACATGATATATTCAGATCCACCAACTATTGGGAAGAACCCAATTAGTTTCTTATGCACGAAAACCACAAGAACAAATCCAGAGAAAAGAGAACTACCAGGATTTCTAGAACCTTCTAGACAAATAAGAAAAACTTCCACAAACTTCAGAGACAAATTACACTGACATATTAGAAATCCTAGCAGTTCTGATACAACATGTCTTCAAGCTAGAACCATTAATATCATAACCACAACTAACCAGCAACACCAAATGCAGCTTACGTACCCAAATAACATTCAAAGAGCTAAAGCCCCTACATGAACACAGAAAGAAATCGACAAAACACTTTGAGAAATCATTAAATAAAATTTAACGATTTTATAAGCTTCTAGATAACTGAGCCAAACTGCGGGAATGTACTATAGCTGAACAAGCATGTTATATACGGTAGATGAGGAGCGAGGAGGAAAATACTAGAAGAAATCTCGAGACATAATCACGATGTCTAGAAGCTTCAAGAATATCAGATCTTCAACAATCAGAGAAAATATTACACAATATTTGTAATCGTAGAAGTTCTAAGACAGCAAGTCTTTTCAGCTAAAGACATCTGATTACAGTAAATAGCTAACAAGCCAACGCATACATGCACCAAATTTAGGTAACTAGAACAAAACATCAAAAGAGCTAAAGCCCCTAGAAGATCATATACAGAAATCAAATACGTTCGAGCAATCAACTAGTAAAAAGAGAACAAAGACATAATCATCAATGCATAAGCAGGTAGAATGTTAACCTTCTGAACTAGATGCGCAGTTCCCCTTCCATTCGGGAGGGGAACGACCTCAGCTAACGAGATGCAGGTGCTCTTCTCGCTCACTTCCCCACAGTTCTCGCATCTAACCTGAAATCCCCAATCGTTCCGATTAAAACCCTCGAAATCAAACGAATCCGATACATGACTCTGGATAATCCAGCAGCATGATCAACGATATAATTTTCGAATAAGGATAAGATAATCGAAGATACCTTGAAGTAGTAGGGGTAGTTGGGGTCGTCGATGCCGCCACCGGGCTGAAGGTTGGTGATGTTATCGAGCTCGGCGCCGATGAAGAGCATGTAGAACACCATTTCCACGACTTTGGATTTGCGGATGAACAGGAATGAATAAATAGTGAGCGATCGGACAAGAATGATCGGAGTATTGCTTGCTCTATTTTTACAGGACATGTGGGAGTTCGCGTGGAGACAAAGCGTTGGGGATTAAATAGAGCTTAGGATTTAGGAATGAGCCGAGCAAGATCGGTTCGATTATCTTACTTCGAACTCAAATTTTACTAGAGTATGACTCAAATGTATCAATTAAATCTGAGTTCGTATGGAGCTCAATCTCGAACTGATTTGAGTAATATTATTTAAAAAAATTAAGTAAATAAAAATTTTATTTAGATTTGCGAGTAAAAAATCTAATAATATGATCCTGAGACTAGGGATGAAAACGAGCCGAGTTGCTCACGAGTAGCTCGGGCTCGAACTCGTTTAAGCTCTGCTCGAACTCGATTATTATCGAGCTCGAGTCGAGTTCGAATACGAACTCAAATTCGAGTAATTAAATGAGCCGAGTTTGAACATTGTGAACTCGGCTCGTTAGGCTCACGAGCCTAAACGAATTTTTCTATTTTATTTAAATATTTTTTATAACAAATATACTTAAGCAAGTTCGAGTTTAAGCTCGACTCGATCTTGGTCTAATTTATATAATCGAGCTGAGTTCGAGTTGAGCTCGGCTCGAATCGACCCAAGGTCGGTTCAGTTGATACAATCGAGCAGAACTCGAGTCGAGTTCGAGCTTTAAATTTATCGAGTCGAGTCGAGTTCGAGCTCAGCCTTTGAAACTCGTCGAACTCGAGCTCAAGCTAAACCAATCGAGCCGAGTTTGAGTTTAATGGTACTCGGCTCGTTTTCACCCCTACATGAGACTCTATCTTTTTAATTAATTTAACTTTGATTGTGCTTGACATCAAGACTCAAGGTTCAAAAACTTTAAACAAGTTCGTCTGACTGTTTGAATCCGGACTGTTCGAGTCTAGCTACACTAACAACAGCTGTAGTAAAAAACTCTCATACAGAATATAATTGAATATATCGAATAGATTATTAAATCAATTTAATTCATACAATATCTTATATTATTATTAATATAATGTAAAATATTTTATTGTTATTAATATTTATAACATCCAAGTAGAATGTTAGCGAAGTAAAATTAATATATATATATATATATATATATATATATATCATAAGAAATAGATAACTCAAAATCGTTGATGCACGAATAAAATATAAATTATAATATGAAATAAAAATTATTAATCTATATACATATATATAAAATTGGGAGATCAAAGTCGTTATGCCATGTGATTTTGAATAATTTTTGTTATGCCATGTGGCATTTACTCTATTCTAAACAAGCCATGTGGTATTTGTATTAATTGATAGGAATTTATAAGGTCATGTAACTTATTTGAAGAATATGAAAGTTTAATATATACAAATAAATATTTAATTAAAATAATAATTTATATAAAATAATCTAAAAATTAGTATAAAAATAATTATATTTATATTATATATTATGCAATATTAATTTTTAAAATAAAATTTTATCATGTAAATTTTTTTTTTAATCCTATACATAAACTATTTTATTACGTCAATCTTCGAATAATTTTATATATGGTATTAGAGATTTCTTCTTACTCTAATAACATATATGCGAAAGTATAATATTTTAATAAAATAAAATATATATGAAATTAAAAATAAAAAAGTAGTTAAAATTTTTCAACATCATTATTATATTTATATGATTATATATATGACTTATAACCGTGCATCGCACGGGTATAAAACTAGTTGTAATAATGTTTGATACACTGCTGTTGTCAAGGTGGTAGTAGTAAGCTGCCACACGTACGAGAAAAGACCAGCTTCAGGTACCGAAGTTTATTTAACGGCGATAATTATTAAAAAAATCAGTCTAGCTGCCACGTATATGAAATAAATACGAAAAAAAATATTTTTTTTCTGCTCTATGAATTTTATATTAATAATAAAAAATTTAAATAAATAATTTGAAGCTTCAAATTTTATAATTATTAAATATTTCAAAATTTTAATACACCTACTCATTTATAATATAGAAAAAAATCTTACTATAAAAATTACTACATCAAACTCTATTTTTAATATTTAAAATTTTTCAAAAATTATTTGGCTTGGAAAAAAAAAGATTTTATTTTGAAAAGCTGGTATGTAATTACTCCTTAAATCAATTTTCGGCCGAGATGCGAGTGTGGACCGGACTCGGCCCGTAGTTCTACCGCGGGCCGCCGGTCGCCCTGTGCAGCGCCGAGCATTAGCTCGGCTCGGCATAGTTGCCCGCCGAGTTAGCACTCTTGCTGGCCGACTGGCCCACACAGGCATTTTAAAAAAAAAATTGTTTAAACAGACGACGCTGGCGCAAACAAGCCTGTTGTCAAATAAATCGGCTGTACTTGCTAGCCGACGGAGCCGATGGGTTAATTTCATCCGACTGATCAGAACTGGTGGGCGGTCCGTACCGCCAGGATCACGGGCCCAGCAGCAGCCCGCTGGGGCTGTTTTTTTTTTTTTTTTTTTTTTTTTTTGAATCTCTAATTTTTCGTTCTTTCACAGACCCGGTCAAACAAGTTGAAACGGGTCCCGTTGTTTACACGTTTTGCGCCGTCGTCTAAAGACTAAATATCATCGCCGTTTGATAAGTAACTCTTGATAACGCTTTATCGTCGCTCCGATCGCCTGATTCGCGCACGGAGGTTGGATATACCTATCAATTTTTTCATACAGGTTATAGATCTTTCCTCGTTGGTAGTTTCAATCAAACGTTAAAGATGATTTTCTTTTGAATTATGATAACTAGGAGTGCTTGATTTTACGATGACATTGATACGCTGAAATTATGTTTGAGTTTTCCTTGTCCGATTCAGATCTGCTTAATTGCGTGCATTCTGATAAAATATGAGCTCTAATTGACGTGCTTTAATGCAGATCCTGCCTTATGAATGAGCTCACATGAATTACGATTAATTGTTGTTTGATTTTTTATATTTTCTAAAAGTAACACCATCAGATTGTGTTAGCAGAAGCAAAGCATTTACGTTATTGTTTTAGATAAGAATATTTTAAATTTATTGCGGCATTTTTGTTATTTCATCTATGATGCACGGATACGGACACGATACGCGGACACGACACGATGCGGACACGGCGACTCGGCAACTCTCAAAATAGCTTGGATGCGACTCGGATGGGACACGGCATTTTTTGTATATTTTATTTTATTTGTATAAATTTGATAGATATGTAAACAAAGTTTGTATACATGTAAATAAACCATTTCATGAAATAAGAAGTTGTATCATTTAATCATGAAATTTTCCAGAGAAATTGAACAACTTAACATGTTAATTTTATATATGCACCGACATAGAAATGAAAAAAAAATGAGAAATTAATACAATTCAACATTAAGACCACTGACAGAGAGAGTTTTGGACCTTTTAGGACAGTGATTTTGAGAGTTTTTGGAGAGAATGGTGTCCAGAAGAGGAATAACAGTGAAGGAAATTAGAAAAGATGAATTAGAAGAGAGATGATGTCCTGCGCGGCCAGCGTCAGGGTGATTCTTCCCCTCTGTTTTGGAGTCGGATAATCGAGACGTCGGAGAAGAGGGAGGCCGGAGAAATGGGGCTTCGGAGAAGAGGACGTGAGCAGCAACGGCTGGCTGGAGGAAGACGCGAACCCGATTGGGAGGAATAGGGTTTATTTTGACTCATTCACCCTCCAACTGGGCTGCGCGCGTCTGGCCCGCGTCCGGACGTGTCCCTGCTCTATAATTTAAATGGACACGGCCCAGACGTGTCTGACACGCGTCTGGGCCGCGTCCATTGCGAATCCGCGTCCGACTCGTGTCGGACGCGGACTCGTGAGGCATTCAGACGTGTCGGTGCATCATAGTATTTCATCGAATCCAGACTTGAAACAGTATAGCTGTCATCTTTTATTGAGATCCAGTTATTTCTTATGTACAGTTAGTGCGTCTTTGTTGTTGGACCTGAAGGTATCGGAGTAATGGTCTTTCATCTTCACTTTTCATGCTAAATGACTTTGCTTATCGTGTATCAGGCGATCTTTGCTAATTTGTAGATTTAGATTAGCAGCTTTTGCTTCATATATTGGTTTTACTTTTCTATTCATCAATCACATGTTGATTATTTTTGCGGTTGTTTGTCAGTACTTAAGAGCCAAATTTCTGCAATCCCAAAAAAGAGCCAAATTTCTATTAGAAATTCTTCTTAATGGGAGAAGAAAATGCAAAATTATTCGGAAGGTCTTGTTTGCATAAGCATAGATCTGTTTGTGTAGCATTATTGGAAATAGTAAGAACAAAGGGCTCCTCTAAGTATGATCACATAAACATTGGCACTCTTTTCAGCATATTGAAGAGGTCTGCAACTGCCCCTTTTTGTTCCTCCGCCTTTTGGCTTATAGTGAAAATTCAATTGAATTACTGGGGTCTCTTTCGATGTTACAAGAAATATTTGTGGTCTTCCAAAAAGAATTTGTATGGCCTTTGATATGCAATGATCATTAGTTGTCCTTACAAAGCACCCCACAGGATGACAAGTATTTTGGAGTGGTACTTTCAGTATTATTATTCAGTATTCACTATTATTTTATTTTATTCAGTAAGCTCAGTTTTCCTAGTTTGCCTTCTACAAACTCCCCACTTTCACACACTCTGATTTGGAGACTTCTTTCGTTAACATGGGTGGTGCTGCGGCTGACATATAACTATTGAGAGGAAATGTTTTCTAGAAGCAGTGGAAACCATGGAGAAATTCATTCGAAGACATTTCCTCACATCTTTCCTGATCGATCATCTCTTTGTTATTATCTTGTTTGCCTTTTTTTTTTTTTTTGGTTAGGTCCATTAATCTCTATGCTTTTGGATAAGATGATAGTAGCTCTTGTGTTAGTTATATTATCCTTTTCTTTTAAAACGTAAACTCAACTGTCATATTGAATTGCTACACTTTCGACTTGACAAGTTTGAGGCATCAATGCATCACCATTAAGTCAAAGTCTTGCTTGCATTAGCTTGTTGTTTGGATTGGATAGACAGGAATGTCTACTTTATGTTGAGTTATTTTACAGGTGTTGGATCAAAATGGTTGCAAATGGTGAAGCGCCACCAAGGGGGAGTGCAGCAGCCGCTGCAAGCTTGCGGAGGCGGAGGGCAGGCAGCAGCAGTGGCGCGAGTGCAGGAGGTGCCAGCACAATGCTCCAGTTTTACACCGATGATACAGCAGGCCGTAAAATGTCTCCTAATACTGTTCTCATAATGAGCATAGGGTTTATTGCTGTGGTTGCCCTTCTTCATGTGTTTGGGAAGCTCTATCTGGCTCGTCAGAATTAGGGGCTTCAGTATAGTCCGGTTTATAACTTTTTATCTTAAATGAATTTTGTGAAACTATAATCAAATTCTCAATGAGCTGTTGTTGCAAATTTAATTTTGAGTTAAATTATAAGACTGATGCGGGAATGTTTTAGCCTTTGAAACTATGTTGCTCGATGATTTAGCCTTCAAAATTATGACATGTGACACGCTCATGCGGCGATTAACTGGTAAAACTTTATAGGTATCTAATGGCATGATAACCATAGGCATTGAAGCTACTCACCATTCTGTATGTAAATCTCCTTTATTTTTGTTGATTTTGTTGTAAATGATAAGTCCATGTACCTGTTTTAATGATGATTAAAAAGTACATATATAGTGTTGGTTGGTCCGAGTAAAAGCAGACATCAATATCTGGAACCCGAGACTCGAAACAGATGATGAATATAACTCGGCTCAGATTCGGCTGATGAATGGTCCTTACAATGACTCCAATTCCATCGAAGTTGGCTGGATGGTTTGTTTGTATTTTTGCTTAATTTATCACAATTGTCATTGCCTAGGACACAGATCATCTATACCTATTCGGTAAATTGAATTGTATATCTAGTGCTAATTTATGATCATACGTTCAAATTTTTAATAATATTTTTATTCAAATGATATTTATATTCTATTAATTTATGTTGATTTTGTAATTAAATTATCACCGAAAAGCAGTTGTTCTTGTTTTCTACCTTTATAGTATCATTAGAACATCATTTTTTTTTTAATGTGAAGTAAACGCTAGAAGTTCACTCTTTTAGACGTCTTTAGTACCAACTAACAAAAAGATTTACTTCCTCATTGTTCCAGACCAAGTAAATATTGGTTTAAAAATCTAGTTTTTGAAGCTCAATCTATTACTGCAACTCTGATACCAAACTTGTCTTTAAGATCATGGATTCAAAGCATAAAAATCACCTAAAAAATCAATTATGTGGTAAAAAGTTTGTCTAGATCAAAAGACGGTGGATTCGAAACGTAAAAAATTTATGTCTACACCAACCAGACTTGTTGCGTACATTAGACAAGAAATTGGCTGTTCTTTTTTGGCAGCCTACACCTACATACGCGGGAGCAATATCAAAAGCAAAAGAAAAACAAAAATCAACACGAAAAGCTCATGAACATATGAAAAGGCAGCTAAAATTGGATTAATATTGACACCGCCTCGCGCATCCAATAATATGTACACATCGTACTTGGAATAAGTTTGTCAAATATATGAACCAACTATATCTAAGTTCAACTACTAGACGACAGATGGTATATATTTACATGTTAAAAGCCTGCAAAAATATTCCACTAGCACAAACCCAGCTATGTCTATCAAAGTATACAAACAGATACCAAAAGCCATACTGCTCCAGTCATACTCTCATTTAATCTTAGTCATGCTTCTTATGAATCATACCTCTGTCTTTCCTCTTGAATCGAACGGAAAATCCTTTCTGCCGACTCTGTTGCAGATCTAGCATTACGCGGTACAACTTTAATAACGCGAGTCTGAGTACTGTCTTTATCATGAGACTCTGAGGGCCTTGCAGAGTCCTCCTCAGTTCCTGGAGCCATCAGAAAGCGGGGTAACGCATCTCTTCTTCCCTCTCCCTGTGTCTTATCACAAGGACTGCTTGCCGTACTCCCTTGTATTTCACTTCCCTTAGCAGCTTGAAATCTCCAACCTGAAAATGCTTCGCTCTTTGAGTCTGGCATGTTACAAGAGTTCCGGGAATTCTGCTCTGTCTGACAATTATTATTTGGTCTAAACCCAACCATTGGGGTGACCTGTTGCACCGCTGAAGCAGATAGAATGGGATTTACGACAGGAAGACTGTAAGGAGTTGGAAAATAGCTTGGAGGCATACCAGGAGCACCAGAAAGAACACCCATATTTTGTTGCTGGTGAGCTGCTGGTACACCATAAGCTGGAGGTAGACTTAAAGGACCACATGAACCATAAACTGGGGCGACAAAGCCAGCACCAGGAGGATATGGTCCTGTATATGGTTTGTAAATAAGCCCTTCAGAAGGAGACATCACTGGAACAAGCCACTGGTTTGCAGGCGGGTTAACACACCAAGGATTAGGGTTCTCATGCACGAGAGGAGTCGGAGGTGCATATTCAGAATAAGTCTCATTTGAAGGAAGATGATGAGCTGGTATAGAGTGATCCCGACAGAATTTCGTGGTCGTGTTCTGCTTCTCCATTTCATCATTGCCTTCTACGCTTGGAGGATGTAATTTGGCGATGGTTTTGAAAGACAGATTCTTGGTAGGTACTTTCGGCACAGATTTATCCAAACATGGGTAGTCTTCAAGGAGAAGGTGTGGTGATGCAGCAATAAGCTTCTGCACCTGTTTAAGTGAAAAAAAAAGAAGAATTAAACCAACTTATTCCAGTATTAAGCATGTAGAAAAAATTTGCAGTCTCGGCCTACTGAGTTGGATCGATTTACCTTTATCAATCTATGAAGCTCAAAGACTTGTACCGCAAAAACCCTCTGTTGACTGCAATATTACAAGAATGGTCACTAGATTATATATTAGTTTTAAGCAGAGAAAGTTGTCACAAGTAATCACTACAACGAGCAGAGTAACAATCTGGCAGCATAGAACAAGATCTTTCTGATCATAGCAGCACAGTACTACAGAAGACCAAAACAAAGTAGCATAGCGAAAGTTTAAGCTGATCGTAAGTAAAGAAAATGTTATAAGCCGATAAACGTAGTATGAAAAACTGTCTTTGTGAACAAAAGTAGCAAACAAAGACATGAAGCATAAATTGCTTCATTACTGTGTCAAATGATTTAGTGTTCTTGATAAAACGATAGCTAAATTTTTTGCCTCACGAAAGCAGGAGAAAATGTTGATGAATTAGATGTCACTAAATCTCAATCACCTACAGAGTATATTTCAATAAGAAGTCCCTTTACAAAGACCAAGGTTATAAAACTATCAAAATCAGAAAACTGCAGCTGGAATTCCTAACTACTATTATACTATACCTGTTCTCCTACTACAACTCCTGGAATCACAACTGCAATTTTATATGAAAACATTAAATCCTCTTGAATTATGAAACCACAAAAATAGATTGCTTCCTTTATCCCATTAGTTCTTCAAGGGAAAGGCTCAAAAGTGATCAGGCAATCAGTTCTTAGGTATTCCCCCTTTTTTGGGATTTTTCTCTAAGTTCTAACATCTTGAAATCCTATCATTGTGAATGCTACATGCTCTGTAGTGAATTAAAGTATAAGCCATCAAGGCCATGTGCAGCTACCACGGAAGATGGTTCATGACCACCTTTGGCCCACGCTAATCACTGATGTTAAAGGCCGAAGAGAAAGGTCGCCTAAAGAGACATGTTCTTATTTTAGCCTTAACTAATTATATGACATATATTGATGACATACTCAATGGATAACACCTACGGCTAGGTTAATTCTATAATTGTTGTGATAGCAAAACTGTAATTTATATGACTTATGAGCTAGGAAGCATAGACACAAATACCAGTACAGGGAAATGACACGGCACAGACACATAATATGACAATTTTCAAAAAGTAGGGCACGGATACTCGGACACGGCAGTAAAAAAATATAAACAATTATATTAAGTATTTGAATATTTGAAAATTCAATAACATCCAATAAAAAAAACCATACATAATATATAATATTTTACGTCTTTTAGACAAATTAAACATCAAGAGTCCAATTTTATCAATAAAAATAAGAAAAATATAATATTTGAAAAATAACTATATTATATTACTTATTACTATTTAATATTAGTGTTACATAGTATTTTATTTCTCTTTAAAAAAAATAAAATAAGTTTTTCTTTCAAAAAATTAAATAAAAATAAAAATCTGGAACGCGTGTTAGACACTTTTGTCTAGCGTGTCCGTCACACGTGTCCGGAATTTTTTTTTATTTTTTATTTTCAGACACTTCTCTGGCGTGCCCGACACCTGTCCGGCCGTGTCCGTAGCTTGTCCATGTCGAACATTGCACGAGACGAAATTTCAGCGTGTCTTGTGCTGTCTAACTTATGAGACCCTATTAAGTGCTAGTATACCAAATTCTTGAGGTTCAATGTGTGTTTACAACTTTTATTTTAATTTTCAAATAAAATACTTGGACACACTCAAGAAGACACCAGAAAATGAAAAAACGAAAAAAAAAGTCGCACCATGAATCTAACTTAGTAGATATAACAGAAAACTATACCAGCATTGCTAGTCTACTTACTTGACAATAGCCCTTCTTGCTTTCCAAAATTGCTTTGGACCAATTACTCCAACAACATCATCAGGACAAATATCTAACCCACACAAAGAATCCACCATCGAGGCCTCAGAGACATCATCCCTTCTGTCGGCATCTTTTGAATGCAGAGACTCAGTTTCAGTGTCACATTTACGATTTCTGTTGCCACCAGCAAGATGTGAGTTATCCTCATGGGACGTTTTAGGACATGATTCATTTCTCACAACCACTACATCCCCACATACGCCAATATCTTCACTAGATCCACCTAAACCGATGTCTCTACGTTCTCCCTGAAACAAGTCTCCAATTATGTTTTCAGAATTTCCAAAAGACTTTACTGCTTGCATATCCTCTTGAACAAGAGAAGAATTGCGCGGCCTTGGCACTTCTGTAGACTTGTCTCGAATTTTTGAATCAGATGAAGGTTCTATTTTGTTTTCCTTGAGAGCTGCAGCTTTTGACCCCAGATAAATATGTTTCTCCTCATCTTGTCTAAACTTCTTACAAGAGTCATTTATATCGTCTGACGATTTACAATTGGCTGTAGGGGAGTAGTTTGGAGAATCAACAGCAGCAGAGTAACTTTTTCTAGGAGCATTTGCATCCTTGTTCAACTGTGCAGCTGTTTTAGACTGAACAAAGGTAGGAACTTTTAAATCATCCTCATCATCACGTCTACTCATACAAGAACTCCTCACTTTGAAAGATTTATGTGCCGAAGGCAAGCCATATTCAGCCATTGGCGATGTGCCAGTTAAAGAATTTTGGCTAATTTTCTTAGCAGATCCTTTTTCGCATTCCACTCTTGTACTGTTCTTTCCATCAGGAGAAAGACCATTAACCTTTCCAGCGGAATTCATAGGTGCTTGTGGATTCAAATAACACAGCGAAAAATTTGTCCTCTCATGTCCATCCTACAACACCCACATACACACAAAAAAATAATAATTAAAAAATTTTAAAAAAAAGAGGGTCACATATGCGGTCCATCAACTTCAACTGCCGAAAGAACAAAGGCATATAACTTGAAAATCTAATACCACAATATACTTTACAAATGACATGCAAAATATGCTCTTATCATATGCACCTATCATGTAAAAACGCAATAGCAAAACAAAGCATCTTTAAGTATATGCAAATTATTAATGCACAAACTTGACTTATGCCAATTACCAGGTCAGCCAAATCGGATCTTTCAAGTACCTATCTCAGTAGCTGATAACGAAGTAAACAACTTTTTAAATTGTAATTGTCACGGATCACAGCAGAACAATACAGCTGCATCCCATTCATCACCGTTTAATGTCTTAAGATGAGAATTAGAAAACATGTTTAAAGTCAAATGAAGAACCACTTCAATCAACCATTTAAAATAGTGGTCACACCAAACACTAGATCACTAAATTGGCAATAAGCTTCTGTGGTTAGGATAATGCCGAATCTATCTAGGCGTTTGCTAAACAAACTCTGAAAAAAAAAAACACTCCTTGACTCCCAACCGAAAGGTATTTCTGCCCACGGTCTGAGAAGTTAAAGCAGTGAAGGCTCCTATATGGAGCTCCTTGCTTTACTTATCCGTGATACCACAATCTCAAAATGAATCCTTGGTGCCAGAATTGCTAACTTTGTAATCACTTGACTATCTCTTTATTCAGTTTGTGGAACTTAACTCACGTCTGATAACAAACTCCCCTAAAATCCATACGCTGATTGTAGATACACAGTGATATAAATTCTAAATTAATCTCTTCAATACAAAATGCTTGAAGAAAAAGTGACAATCTGGTAAGGAGAAGATTAAACCTGGCCAGATAAAGCTGATGCGTGTGGCGGCAAGGGCAGCACGGGCTTTGCCGCGACAGAATTGACTCTCGGAGAAGGGGTGCTGAGCTGCTCGTAAAGCGCCATTTTGTTCCTCGGCGGCGCCCGCGGACCGCCTTTATCGGCGGCATCGTTGACATGGAGCCGCGGGAACAGCGGTCCCTCTATCTTCCCATCTTCTTTCCCAGCCCTCATAGTTCCTCATAAAAGTCTCATCACATCAACCACATATCCCTAAATTAAACAAAAACAAAGCAAATAATGCGCAGATTACGCGACCTCGACCAGAACAGCAACAAATCTCCTGTAAAAGTTCGGCGACATGGGTTGATCAATGATAATATGGGAGCAAAATTTGACGTCGAAATTATGCTTGAGAAGATTTGGAGATTAGCTGATGCAGGCGAGAGGCGGAGAGCCAGTGAAATAGGGTGGAAAGATGAGATGGATTACGGATAATAGATTCGGGAACAGAGAAGTCGACTTTCTCAGTTTCTCTAGAACCATAAAAAAGGAAATTTGTTATTTAATGTTTATCTTTTTATTTTTACTTTGTTTTCTTTGAGAAGTTATTGCAATGCATCTGGTGCACCACGTTATTTGTATACCGGATGTATCTATAAATTTTATTTCAAAAAATTTTTAAAATAAAAATTATAAATATTGATAAGATATATAACTTTCATATAAAAAAAAATTTCAACAAATATTTCTAATAGAAATTTTGGACTAAATAATCTTAGTATCAAAAAAATATTTTAAATTTATAAAAATTTTGGAATCTAAAAATATTTTTTTAGAAGTATTTTTTTTAAAAAAAAATTTAAATAAAAGTTGTATATCGCATCAATATCTACAACTTTTATATTAAAAATATTTTTAAAAATATTTATATATGTATATAATATATAGAATAACGTGATAAATGCGGTACGTATAATCTATATATATATAGAAAACTCGGTATCAAAATAGTTAAGTGCCATGTGACACCTCCTATAACTCATAATATACCACATGACATCTCTATTATCTCACAATTTGACATGTGGCACACTTAAATATAATAAATATATAATTAATCACATCATTAATGAGAGTTTTTATTTAATGCACATTTAATATATTATTACTAATTTATTAAAATATAAAAAATAAGTATAATTTATAATAATTTATTTTTATTTATATTAGATATAAATTACAATAATTCTAAAAATTTAAAAAGTCATTATCAAATTCTCAATAATTTATATATAGTTATATACAATACATATAAAGGAGTGATCAAAGTCGTAACTTTCGATATATCATTTGGTATTATTTTTAGCTCTAATAATATGTAATGAATATAAATTTAATAAAATAAATATTAATTTATATAAAATTAATATATTTTAAAAAAACTTAATCTTTCAAATATTATCATTTATATATATATATATATATATATATATATATATATATATATATATATATATATATATATATATATATATATACTTATATCTGTGCATATGAATAAGTATAATTATAATAATTTATTTGTACTTATATTAAATATAAATTATAAAAATTTAAAAGAATTCAAAAAGTCATTATCAAATTCTCAATAATCTATATATAATTATATACAATATATATAAAATGGGTGATCAAAGTCGTAACTTTCGGTATGTCATTGGGTATTTATTTTAGCTCTAATAACATGTGATGAATATAATATAATATTTTAATAAAATTAATATATTTAAAAGATAATCTTTCAAATATTATCATATATATATATATAAAATAAAAAATATTACAAATAAAAAATTATATTTAAATATTAATAAAAAAATATATTAATATTTATAAATATATAAAATTGGGTGGTCAAGCAGTTGCACCATATGCCATCTTAATGACTTTCAGCGTGTCATTGGTATTTCTTTTTTTTTTTTTTTATAAAAGCACATGGTATCTTAATTATCTGTTAAAAGTTTAAAAATCACGTAATTAATTTGAATAATATAAAAGTGATAATAATACAAATTTTATAATAAGATTTATTTTAATAAAAAATATCCATACTCTAAAAAAAATTATATATATAACTGTATATCATAATCATTTTACATTATTCTCAAATAATTTTATTACTTATATATAACAAGTAATAATTGTCTTCCCTAATAATATGTAATAAATTAAAATATAAACTTTAATAAAAACATCAAAAAAAATTAATATTATTATTTTATATTTATGACTAACATCCGTGCATCGCAGGATACAAAACTAATAATTTTTCGTTTTCTTTACTTGAAGAATAATGAAGAAGGTACCACGTGGCGTGGGTGATTGTCTATTAATTCAGATATTTGTTTGGGGAGAAGAGCCCACCGTGGGGCCAACAGACAAGGATCTGATTCAGACTCCGTGTTGGAGTTTTTTGGAGTTAATTCAATCCGTGCTGGAATTTGTTCGAGTTAATTCAAATTATGCTTAATCGAAAGGGCCGAAGTGCATATTTTGTGCACCCTTACATCGTTAGGGGTGTAAATAAACAGAGTCTGCTTTACCTGGCGCGTTATGTCCGTGACTAAGTTTAAGAGGCAGTCTAAAGAATCCAAATGTCATATCGTCCCCATTACTCAAAAAACTTAATGAGATAAATATATATATATATTTTTCACTTTCTAATATTTTGAAAATGACTATTTTCACATTTTTCAAAAAAAAAACTATTTTTCAAACTTTGAATAATTAAAATAATAAAAAGATAGCTTATTTGGATAATACCATATTAATATGATTTCTTAATGTTCAAAATAATCTTAAAAAATAATATTTCTCTTACAACTATTTAGGGATTATATAAATAGGACATATTGCAGATAGCATATATAACTATCTTCTGTTTTTTTGGATAATATAAATACTATTTTCTCCAAATCTCTCTCGTTTTTATCTTTCGGTCATGCTAAACTTAATTAGATGGATCATGGTTTAAGTGCTGCACGAATGGATCAAAATTTTAGCCCCTAACAAGTGGTATCAAAGTTTAGATTTGTAGCAAAGATATCACACATCGAGAAAGGAGTCATTGTAGTGGAGCAACAGCAGAAGAGAATGAGTCCAGCGAGGGAAGTACCATGCAACACAATGGCAATTCTGAACATCAAGCTTGGAAAGTTGGTGGATAAGCTAGCGGAAGTCAAGCTCATGATCAAAAGGATCATAAACTCCCATGGCCTTAAAGGCTCGCTTGGTTGTTGCGCTTCTATAACGTCCATGGAAACCAGTTAATTTGGAGGCGCGACTCGAGGCATTGCAAAAGAAAACTAAGGGTTGTAGGGGTAACGCATATGGGAATCCACCTATAGGTAGGATATTGTCGATAGAATCAGTTGTGCAGGGCAATGGCTGTAACTGGTAGGCGATAAGGACACGATTAGGGCGTCGCTACTATTGGCGGAGGAGAACGTCACGGAGTTTGCCTCATAACTGATCGGTTGTGCAATCCATGCGCCAATCTGTGAGTCGGAATTCGGTCCTAATTTGTAGGCGATCAGATATAATAGATATAGCATTCGTAAATACATCAATTATGGGAGCTATGGGAGTTACCAGAGATATGAAACTTAATGGACAGTATTAAGACTACTTAGTAGGCGGCATTAAATGCAGCTTAATGCTACTTATTATAGAAAGGCTACAAGAGTTTAAGAATTTGTATAAATAGGACATATTATAGGGAGTATGGATACCTATCTTCTGTATCTTTATTGAATAATAGAAAGCCATTTTGTTTTCACAAATCAAGAGGAATTCTCAATCAGTCCACATTCAAAGATTTTGCAAATCAGGCTCTGATTTTAATTTTTTTACAAATCAACCCCCTGTTTTGAAGGAGTCGTTTCGAAGATGTCAAGCTGCTCAATAGCAGTTTAACTGTCTATCCCTTTCGATCATGCTGCCTTGGCATGAAACTTTTATCATATATAAATAGTGCCCTACTTCTTCTTTTATTTGGTAGTCTCTTTTCAGTGTAGAATAACTTTATATATCCTACTCACCAAGAGTTTTTTATTTGATTTTTTTTTTCTAATAAAAGAGGCAAAATCCTTCCTTTAATACCAGCATTTTATTTTATTGGACATAACGATTAGGAACGATTAGGAAACTGTCTTAATAATATTCGGATCATATATCTTGGTTTTCGACTCGACGAATTCGTGATCTACTTTTCTACTATGGGGCGCAAAAGGAATGCAGTTTCAGGCTTACTTTTACATATTTTCTTAGATTGTAGTGATATATTTGTAATTTACAACAAAATATTGCATTGATGATCTACTTTGTTTTGAAGAACCGGATGTTCCAAGAAGGAAAAGATATGTTTAGGTAGCACAACTGGATTGCTTTTATCTATAGTAAATGTTTTACTCAAACTTCAGCTTAAAAATTAAATTTTATAGTATTACAATTATTTTGCGATTAATTCACGATAGTTTTTTTTCTTTTTTTTTTTTTTTTTTTTTTTTTGGTCTTGACCGCTGAATTCAATTTTTATCCTATATTTCGGTTAGGTACTAAGTGAGTGGTAAACAGTAGGTCATTCCAATGAAGTATTACTAAAATCCGAACGTTAGACCTATTCTTCATGAGAAATATGCCTTTAATATTCTTCCAATACCTAATTTTGTTAATTAATTGGACCAATATTTATTAGTAAAAAATATTATATTTTAATCTATATTTATCCTCTTGCTATGATCTGCGGGCTGGGGCCCAACCGTTTAGCGGCTGAGCATTCTGCAGCCATGGGCTTCCAAATCCACAATGAGAGTGTCCAGTTCTGTTTTGAGCTTCTGTGGGTAACTGATGATGCAAGGAAGCTTGTGCTGGTCGGTCCCAAATTTATCCTCATCTAAATTGATGTCTAAGGAGAAAATTGACATCTTTGAGCCCATTTCAGTAATAATTTTTGTACGACCGTCGTAACAGATAAACTTACGTATGTAAAATCATACTAAAAAGGTTCAATCTCATACTCTTATACATGACATAGTTCCCCATGTATCAAATATTCACCGTACTATCAAATATCTCAAAATCGTAAAAAACTTTCGTATCCAGTTTCGATTAATGTTCTGAATTTTAAATATACGATATTCTATAAATGGGACTGCTACTCCTATTGAATTTTTAAAGTTGTTATATATTGTTCATTTAAAAGTATGTAATATTCAAAAAAAAAAAAAAAAAAAAGAGAGAAAAAGTCGCCAATAATTAGCATGACATAAGATTGTTGGTCTACACCAAAAAAAAAAAAAAAAAAGATTGTTGGTGTACAACAAGCGATACGGTTGTAGGGTTGAGGAAATGGACACGCGGGAGATCCGGGGTCTCAATTCGACCTCATCCCGCCGTTTTATCCCAACCGCAAAAACAGATCATTTCCAATTTAGAAAAAGAAAAAAAGAAAATCGATGAACAGCCAACCGAAGAACAGGGATGAAAAGAATCATACATTTTTAAAGACCATGTCAGCTGTACAGCACATCTCAATCTGTTACAAAAAGCTTGTAGTTTTCCTCGCCGATTATTGATACCTTGACCGGTGTATTAAATATTGAAGATAAATACTCGCTAAGAAGTAAATACAAACACACAATAATATACAGATTTTTTACGTAAAAATATTCAATTTGTATCGAGAATCTTGATCTCGGTTCTAGAAAAAGTTAGAGACGGTTAGTATATTATTTTATAGACGGTATTTGCTACGTATAAAAGGTCAAACTAAGAAAAGTTAGAGATGTTGAATTTAGCATCGATATGTATTAACCGGTTAGCGTGTCCATAGCTCGAGATATACTAAATTGATGTGGGTTTAGAATAACCGGTCAGTGCATCCATAGTTCGTCACGTCTTTCTTGACCGATTCTTACACTAGGATCGATTGTTGATCGCTTCCTCTCGGCCTAAGCTGGAGCCTGTATGGAAGAATTCGGTCCCTTTCCTAATATATCAATGGACATTCTCACGTCATGTGGCAGGCCGAATCTTGCACTTAATCAATGATCGAATACAATTTCTTGGTTTCTAACTTTTCTTTTTTCTTCTCCTTCTATTAGTTGGTGTCGTGTGCGCACATGCAGAGCACTATACGCCGGTGGCCTTCTGAAGAGCACGCCTGGCCTGGGGTCCAGAGGAGACACTGCACATTGCAACAGCCCCAAAGGGAATGTCTTCTCATTTTCCTTGGGAGCTTCAGAAAGTCACAGCAGAATGACAGCAACAGAGATGAGAGGGAATAAGTTGTTTTAGGTATTTATTGCGTATCAATTCTATGTTATAGACTATATATATAAATTAATTTCTAAAAATAAAAAATATATTAATCATAAAAAGGTTGCTAGACTCCAGAGAGAATCATAAAAGGTTGTTAGATTGCAAATCAGCCTCTTATTTTAAATTGCAGAAAGAATGCACTATAAGAAAAATAATTTTCAGTGATAATAATACAGCAACTAAATGCTATTTAATTTAGTTGCTAGAAACTTCTGCGACTAACAAGTGCGCTATCGATGACTAAATAATAGTAACTGTTTAGTCGTTACTTTTTTTTCTGTTGTGATGGATGTCTCTTCCATGAATCAAAATGCTAAATTTGCTAATTCTAATATGTCAATCTTATGTTCATAATGATGCTTTCAAAACCTAAAAAGGATGTTAGATTGTACAAAATTTGCATTGAAATTAGCCAAATGAAGAGGGGGGAAAATGCTACTAGAGATTTTTATGATTGGGAGTGGGAGGCCCCTTCCTCTAAACCTGTTCTATAAATAAGTAACTCGTTTAAAATTTATTATATGTACGTCCAAAATATTTATTTAATAATATTTTTTTAATTTTTTTTAATTATATAATTATAAATTATATTGAAATTTATTTTTGTATTTAAATTTTCTAAATTATTTTTAAATTAGTGTTTGAGATTCCAAAATCTTAACAAATTAGTGGATTAATTTTTAAATTCATTAGAGCTAATGAGCTATATAGTCTCAAAATATCTATTAAAAATATTTTTTTAAGAAAAATAAATATAAACATTATAGATTCTATTAAAATTTATTTTTTTAAAAGAAATTAAATATTTTCTAAAATATATTTATATAATAATAAAACTACTTCTGATATAAATTTGAAGATAAGAATTGCTTTATATGGAGTTTTGAAATTTAGGAACTAGTTTGTGAATAGGTTTGAAATTTGGGTTGATATGTAATTTTTTTTTTTAATTTCAAATTATGAACGAAAAAAATCTCTAGTCCTGTTAAAAGTGCAATGATGAAGCAATTAATGAAGGTGGTGCTATGTGTACATGGAAAGGGTGTTTCAATTTGCACGGTAAAAGGCTGGCAATAAGGTGAAAAAGCATCTGCACCATATCTATGATCTGTTATCTAGTCAAAGGACACTCAAAATAAACATTCTTCGAGAACTAGGGCTCTTGTTATAGAAAAAAAAAGTTGTTTGATTCGATTATTTTTAATCTAAAAATAGTTGTAATGAGTGTTTATCTAGTTTGGAATTAGTAAATTTATATTGTTTTGATTTTGTGATGTATGAATATATGTTTGGACTATTTTTCGGACCAAATAGCGTAAAAGTTAACCCAAAAAAGTGATAAAAGGTTTCAAAAATAAAAAGAAAATCACATTTGATCATCGTCTAGGGTTACATGGTTAAAAATAGGGTTTGGAGAGGTTAACTATTGCTTGCATGTTAAAATTACTAGCTTGTACAAGAGGCGCCGGAAAGATGGCCGCGCCGCCGGCCTTTCCTTGGGCTTCTAATGAGCTCACTTGAGACCTCAGAAACTTCAGATAGTTAGCAGCTTCGTCGAGCATGGAAGCTGTATCCATTTTACTGCCACCAGGGACGAGTCGCTGAAGCATTCTGAGCCGTTCGCTGATCCTTTCCCGGCGGTGGCGAGCAGCCACCGTCTGCGGGTCGCTCGATATTCTCACGTTCTTCCGCGTTGGTTTTTCCACGGGCTTTTCGCGGCCCAAGTTCACCGGCCGCAGCGTGGCCGCTCGGTAGATCATCTCCTTCACCTGGGCGATGGCCTCCGTGTCAGGCTCATATTGGTTCTCTTGCCGGAAGTCGATGCTCGATGCCGCCGCTGTTGCTGCCAGTGGCGATCCCTTCAATCTTTTTATTCGTGACGAGTCCTCGAATCTGATCTGTGAGCTTGCTTTGTTTAACTTTCTCTTGTTGTTTTCTCGATTTACTATGCACTGCGAGTGGGCCTCGTCGTGGACGGAACAATAACTCTCTGACTCACCTGAGGAAATGATACCGCTAGAAGTCAACTTAGAAACGTTCTCGCTGCCGGAGAAGATGGCCGAGACTCCATCGTTGATGTCTCCGGTGACTCCGCTTGGTAGGGCATGAAGCTCTTCTGGTCCTCTCGCCTGAGGGAATGTGCTCATATGGGTAGCAATTTCTTCTCCCCGTAAAGAAGCGTCGACAAAGCTATTGCCAGCACCAGCCATGGCCAATTTGATTGCTTCTTGATTTAGCATGAGGTCAATAACAGGTATCTCCTGGAGCTCGAGGTTGGACCCGAACAAAGCTTCACTTAGCTCGAGCTTTCCACTCAGAGAGTCATAATTAGGAAAACCATCGCTCCAAGAAGATGGCGCCATTGGAATCTCATTTCTTAAAGCCGAAGAATAGGACCAATCCCAGCTCAGTTTCTCCATTAGCTGATGATGTATGTATCTGGAGAAGACAATAGAAGAGTTAATATAGATTTCATATAGGTTAAACACTGTATATATATATCACTTAAACTCTTCCATTGAAATAAGCAGCCGCAATACCATGTCACAAGAAGAACAGTGGAGATCTTTGCGCTTGTCTCTCTCAAAATGTCGAAGCATTGGGTGGAAGAGATGGAATACATAGATGGAAGAGATGGTCCTAAGATATAGTTGCACAAGATATTCTCAAAAAAAACAAATAGTTGCTTAAGGGTTATTTTTTAATATGAAATAATATCAAAATAATCTGTTTTATAAAACTCAAACAAATCAGCCATACATTTTTAACTTTTTCAAAGTAAATACTAGCCGGATATGTGTGGGTGTTCTGGTCAAGCAAACATAGTATTACATCGAGCAATACAGTGCTATCAGTTTGTATTATGGTGTTAAAAATATAGTGCTCCCAACGAACAAATAACGTGTTGGATTGAACAAATACAATATTCTGGATGAGCAAATAAATTGTTAGATCAAACAAATAAGATAATATAATTTAAGGGGTTGATTTGTTAAAATTTTGCAAAGCAACGATTTTCTTGACAAAGTCACTTTTAACATTGGTTTCGAAAGAAATTTTTTTTTTTTTTTTTTTTTTTTGAGATTACCGTGGTGGATCCCACGTTCAGTCTCGATCGACGCTCTGGAATGCAAGTATGTCTTTTATGAACGGAAGCTTCTGCCACGTGGTACAGAGAATTTTTTAGAAAACTCTGCCAGAAATTTTACTCTATCTTGACTCGAATCTAGATGGTGACGCTTAATGAGGTGCTTCTCATCCAGTCGAGCTAAACGCACTTGGCAATAAGGGTTTTCTAGGAAGCAGATGGGTAGCATATGTGTCTTAGATGTACTTGATTAATTTAATTAAATCATATTAGCTTTGAGGGAAGAAAAGTGTGTCATCTCTTTTGGCTGATACTGGCTTATTATTCCATGCGCCTGCAGCCAGCATTTCTTTCAGCTGCAGTGAAGAAAAAAGAGCAAACAGTACATCTGAGAGGTCCTTGACACCGACCCCTTATATACCCTTTTTTCTTTTTTGTTCTTCTTTTTTTTAAAAAAAAAAAAATTTACATAGATTTTCCTCGTGTTATGTGGAGGTTTATGACCATGTCCATCAAAAGCTGTAATTATCAGACGTAAAAATACTTACTGTTTGCTGAGGTTGAGCCTCATTGCTGTAAAACTAGCTACAAATTTTGAGATTTTGTGCAAAAATTCATGAAGCTGGAGGATGGCTTAATATGCTATTCAT
Organism: Xerophyta viscosa; assembly: GCA_002076135.1. Taxonomy (NCBI): domain Eukaryota; kingdom Viridiplantae; phylum Streptophyta; class Magnoliopsida; order Pandanales; family Velloziaceae; genus Xerophyta; species Xerophyta viscosa. The sequence goes on along the minus strand of MJHO01000005.1, from coordinate 2,537,537 downwards.
TCGCCCATTATGCAGATGCCATGTCAGCAGATGCCATGTCGAAATTTAGCAAATTACAGTACAAGAAATTAGGTATTTATTACAAAAAAAATTTCTCCCTGTTGTCAAATTCGAAAAAAAGGGTACTTAATTATTCTTTGCGGTATAAATTGGCAGTCTTTTCTTTTTCCTTTTTTATGGGGCATGTGAACGTCGTGTTTGGCGTCTTTCCTATATTTCGATCAGGAATAGTTTCCAACTTACGCTTGCTGAGTTCGAACTTCCAACATACTTTTTATGAGGGACAGAACGTGTTCAACTTCTGTTACTCAGTCCTGCTAATCAAATGAGCCAACGTTGGTCGGTAGAAATTGGTGGTCTATAGCACTAGTGTGGTGATCTTTTCGTCATTATAGTAACTATACGTGAGTTTACAGTTTTAAGGGCCTAACCTTTCTTGGAGAAATTTCAATAAAGGATTATATGGCCTAATTTCATTATATTACACATATTGCTATATTGGGGCATGATATTTTTGGTACTTTTTCTTCTGTTTTTATCCCGATCGTGGAAGGGACTTGTACTCAAAGTTATAGCTACTGGCTAACCAATACTCTACAAATAGTTTTTTTTTTTTTTTTTTTTTTTAAATAAACCTTTAAGATAATACATAGTAGTTACATGAATGCATACTTATGTATAGTACATGTTATACATAGTCCATATACATATTTCATATTCTATTGTTTTTAATTTATTATTAGTGGTACTTTTCCTACATTTTTTATTATATATATAGACAAGGATCTTCTTGAGATTTCGAATGTAGTAATAAGGAGGCGTACGTCTATCTAACGGGGCCTGAATTATGTTAAGCAACCTAAATAATTCGAATATATTGCAAGACCATGGAGGATATAGAGCAAGTTGCCTCCTATCTCTAAGAATATTTTTTTAGTATATTTGATTTTAAATGCATATTTTGGTGTATGGAGAAGATGTATGTATCAACACACGTTGGCATTTTTATTTAAGCAAGATTTATTTACGAGATTATTTTGATAGATACGATTTATTGTCAAGATTTTATTTTATTACAACTGTTTTGTTTAGCAAGTTATACAGTTTTGCTGCGTTATAGCTATAACTAGTTTTACACACGTGCGATGCACGGTTATAAGTCATATATATATAATCATGCATATAAATAATAATGTTAAAAATTTTGTACATGATAAAAATTTATTCTAAAAAATTAATATTAAATATTAAATATTAAATAATATAAATAATTATTTATACTAATTTTTATTATATTTAAATTATTTTATAAATTATTATTTTAATTAAATTTTTATTTTGTAACATTAGACCTTCCATATTTTTCAAATAAGTTATATGACTTTATAAATTCCTATCATTAATACATATGCCACATGACTTATTTAGAATAAGAGCAAATGTCACATGGCACATCAAAAATTATTCAAAATGCCACGTGGCATAACGACTTTTGCACCCGTGCGATCAAGGGCGGATCCAGGCTATATCAAGTGGGGTCAAATGACCCCACTTGATTTTAGGTGTACATATATAATTATATATATATATATATATATATGTGTGTGTGTGTGTGTGTGTGTGTGTGTGTGTGTGTGTGTGTGTGTGTGTGTGTATTATACGGTAATTTTTTCTTTATTTAAAAATTAAAAATGTTAAAATGTTTTAGAATTTGTATATGAAATTATTTAGAACATCACAAATACTTACCGAATATTTCAAAATACTCACGAACATTTTAGAACATTCCAAAATTATCTATAACACTCACGAACATCTCAGAATATAATAAAAAATACTTACAAACATCCCAGAATATTTACAAACATTCTAGAATATTTCGTAACACATACAAATATTTACGAACATCCCAGAACACCTAAAAATATCATAAAGTTTGATTTTACTGTTGAATAAAATTTAATTTTTTTTTTTTCATAATTTTTTACTTTTTTTTTGTATTTATTACGATTAAATGTAGAGTTTGAATTTATGTTTTGGGATGTTCTTAAACGTTCGTAAATGTTTTGAACTATTTTATATTGTAGTTCAGAATTAAAATACTTACGAATTTTCTGAAATTGATATGGTATTCAAATAGTTAGCATGCTTATTATTGTATTATCACAAAATATTATTTATTTTTTCTGACCCCACTTAACATAATTTCTGAATCCGCCACTGCGTGCGATGCACGGTTATAAGTCATATATATATAATCATGCATATAAATAATAATGTTAATTTGTAAATGATAAAAATTTATTCTAAAAAATTAATATTAAATAATAAATAATATAAAATATAATTATTTTTATACTAATTTTTATTATATTTAGATTATTTTTATAAATTATTATTTTAATTAAATATTTATTTTGTAACATTAGACCTTCCATATTCTTCGAATAAATTATATGACTTTATAAATTCCTATTATTAATACATATGCCACGTGGCTTATTTAGAATAAGAGCAAATGCCACATGGCACATCAAAAATTATTCAAAATGCCACGTGTCATAACGACTTTTATCTCCCAGTTTTATATATATGTATATAGATTCTGCGGCGAGCCTTCAAATTCATAAAACTTAAAATTAAAATTTTGTGGGCGGGCCTTATAAGATTCTGCTAATCTTTGACTTTGATTTTACGAGCAAGATTTTCAACCTTCCGTTGTTGATCCGTCATATTTGATGGATGCTTAGCGACAAATATATCCATCCGTACAGTACCTGTGGTGAAATACACAACATTTAAAATAAAAATCCCACGGCTGATTTTATTAGCATGATTAGGATGAACAAGGAGACTTCTTCTGGAGTCTTTCTTATCAATTAATCGGCCCAAAGAAGAAACAGAAACGATAACAAGATTATCGATCGCCATTTATCTGTCCTCGATCGATCCATGGATTTTTCTACGTAATTTGCAAAACAAGAAGTTCATCTGTCTGTACGCCTGTACACATGTCAGTGTAAGACGCCCAAACGATAACGATCACATAACAGTAGGTGGTGGAGGAAGTTGGAGGATCAATTCAGCTCCGTCATGATCCACCTCGTGCTGGTTGCTGTAGTGTATATGTATCCAAAGTCCAATGAAAACGACGACGCTGCCTGGCTCTTCATTGAAAGCGATGCTGGCCCTATTCACGATGGTGATTGATAGCGAGCTTTTGGGAAATTTTCTTAGCGGCTGTGTAATTTTTCATGGCTTGGGGAACCTAGGATGGGAGTAAAAATTTGATATTTTTGAGCATTAACCATGCATGGCAGACTTTACGTGCCCCACAGCCCGTATTATTGTCAACTCCTGCGATACTGTGCATGAATTTGTTACACTTATTTGGAATTTATTACGTGGTCCTCATGAGGGTTGACAAGTGGATAATACACAATGATACTAACAGTACCAATTGTGGTTTCTCACGGCAAACATTGAGACTTCCCACTTAGAACCAAAGGTTTCGGGTTCAAAATCCGTAGGTGTCGCTCACAAAAGTGCGAGGAGTGAAGCTCTTTCGATACCTCGTGGAGGGTGAAACGGATCCTTCGGGTTTGTCATACTAGTAATGATGGATCCTCTAAATTAGTAGAATATAAAACGATGCCAATCGTTTGGTTTATCTGTTATATATCGAAGAGAGCCGATTATAGACAAATTTTACCATGTTAATTTCAAAAAAAAACATTGTATTTTCTCATGTCTACAGTGGTTATTTCATTGTCTATCAGAACTGCATGGTTAATAATGACTAAATTTATATTTAAATAAAAAATTTAAGAAAAGGAAATTGCTGAATGGTCCCGTGAATTGAGCAAGAAGACGACTGCTGTCGATATCGGGGATATTGGATAAAATTGGATGAGCACAAAGCATAAACTACACAAATGGTCCTGCTGAATAAAGAGGTACACTATAAATGGTCCCATAAAGACTTGGATCGATGCGCCGGTAATAACTACATACTGGTGCAAGTCTGATGTACTGCCTAGCACGTCTCTTCTGGCCAGGTCGAAGAGAAACGGCTAGGTGAAAGCGCTCTTACTTCTCACTTATCAGCTCTCAGATAGATTGCAAGAGTGATTGTATTAATACAATCCCCATAAATACACGGGCGCACCTCCATAGCCTCCTCCATTATATGGTCAGGGCTGAGCATTATATGTTTCGTCCCAAAACATCGACCTAAACCATCCGTAAATGTTATACATTTTGGGTTCAATTTGGGATGATTTCAGTTTGTGTTTACATTTCAACTATTCGGATCAATTCAGTTTAATTTATATCTATCCCATATATATATATATATATATATATATATATATATATATGAATGGAACTGAACCGACTTGAATCGTGATTAGTTCGGTTCAGATTGAATTGGAATTCAGTTTGCTTTGGCTGGCATCCACAACAATTAGGTTCAAGTCAGCCTTTCAGAATTCGGATTGACCTGAATGCACAATCCTATACATGACTCGGTTGTTCAAAACCATATACTAGAAAATACTGCCCAGGGCATTGTATATGATGGAAATGAATATAATTAACCAGACACAATTGTGGTCTGGTAAGAATGTAGAATCTGAAAATCTACCAAGAAGATGAGCTTTGCATGACCGTTGGTTTTGATGGTCCCTGTGATTTCGATTCAAACAAGAGGTTTATTGGATCTATATATTACGCGCAATCAATCGCATAAGCTCGCAGCCAACCAGACGGCGAAACCTCAGCGAAAACCCACGGGGCTTTCTCTTGTGTCGCTGGGAATAATACAAAAGTCGAACGGGGACCAAAAGCCGAGCCCTGACGGTTTAGGTTGGACGTTCCGAATGATTGGCCAACAAAAATTGGCCTGTTATTAAGCCCACCGATTAAGTAGGCCCAAACGTGGGCCTATACTGAATATAACAAATATTTATAACAAATGTTATTTTATTTTATTTTTAATGAAAGGTCCACTTACCTCGGAAATATGTTTACTTCGCTAAGTATGAGTTTATCTTAACAAGAGTTTTTTTCTCTATTTATAAAAAAGTATAATACTCAAATCTAATATAGATTCTAAAAATTCGGTCAATGTATTCTCATCACGCCGCATGTCATCCTTTGTCGTCCTTGACCGATTCTTTATTTCGGATTTGATCCATTCTTATTTTTTGATCAACTCTTCGTTATGTGATCTCGTCCCAACTAGACTAGCACATGCCAGGTTATATAGACGTTATATTAGAACTAAATAAAAGTTGAATTACCCGAGCAAAACCAAAATCTCATGCTTTCTGTTTGTCTGACGCGTGTATCTTCGTCTCCGATTTGCCGGCTGGTCGCTCTCGACGGACAAGAGAAGAAAATAGCTCCGACGGTGGCTGTGACGGCTCGGCGCTGCCATTTATAGGTTTGTCAAACCTAAATGAGAAGGAAAGGGCTCCAAAGTGACACTGCAATTTAGGTTTCCTTCAAACTTTCATTTCGTCCAGGTGTCAAAATTGTCAACAAGCAAGTTAAAAAATGCTAAACTGAAATAAAGCCAGTTACAATTTAACAGCAAGAAGATTGAAAAAAAAATAATAATAATAAAACTTAAAAAGTAAGACAAAAAAAATCCTGGGCTTAAAAATATCGACCAATTAAATAGAAATACTAAGTTAACTTTCCGAAATATTTTTTTAGCTCGCAAAATAATATAATAGTTTATTCGGAATATTTCAATTCTAACACTGCTATATAAGTGCTGGTAATACTATGCTAGCCATACGGTACGCTAAACTAGCCGTCTGAAATATTCTGAACAAATAAATAAAGTGTTCCAAGCGAGCTAATAAAGTATTTTAGATACTCCAACCGGCGGATTATACTTATGTTGCACATTAAGGAATATAAATCCATCTATTTATATATATATATATATATAATATATATATAAATATATATATATATATATATATATATATATATATATGTTCATGAAAAACAAAGTCAATGAGCACCAATATGATGTTAGGTAATGTCTGGAAAAGGGACCACTTTTGAAACTTTTTGTCGCTTGCGTGCACGCAACAGGCTTTCTCAATTCGTTCCCCTTGCATGCGCATTTTCGTGTGCGTCATTGCATGCTTCATCTTCAAATTACTATGCAATTTGCAAAATTAGCCCCTAAGTTTCAAAAATACGCAAAAAGTCAGCGAATTAATTTTTTCAACTCACTAAAATTTCAAAACTTCAAAATACTTATTTAAAAGTACATTAAAAAAAATAAGTATAACCATTGTAGAATACATTGAAATCATATTTTTTTCAAATTCGAAAATTTTCTGAAAATATTAATATAATAGTTAAAATATCTCTGATATAAATATGGAGACAGGTGATAATTTATAAACTATTTGAAATATGGGACTTATTTGTATATGGTTCAAAATAAGGGCTGATCAGCATATGGTTCAAAAATTATGGTTAATATTCTATTTTCCCAAAGATTATAGTAGCATTACTAAAAGCAGCTGTTTCGGTAACCACTATCATAAGATATTTTTTGGTACATAATATCTTGGTAACCGACTAACCATCAAATGTTGGATTGAACTGTTAAGTGTTTGTTTCTTATTTCTCTCAGATCGAGCTAGATTTGCCTTTGATCTAATTGAGTATTGGTTGGATATTTCGAAATACAAATATGTTCTTTTCTCACCAAAAAAAAAAAGAAAGAAAAAGAAAAAAAGAAAGGAAAAAAAAGGGAAGAAATGGAAAAAAAAATAAAATAAAAAAAAATAAAAAAAGGGGAAAAGCATGAACCATTTCAGCAAGCCATCCAAGTACTTTCGAAAAAGAGAAGCACGCCAGGGAATAATAAAGTGCTATTACCATGATCATTCATTCTTATTCCTTCTCCTTTTTTGTCCTTTTTTTTGTTATTTTTTTTTATTTTGCACACCATGGCATAATAACTTGGAAAAGAAGACAATAGCAAAGAGAGAGAATCCAAAATCATGCCAATTTTGATCCCACACATGAGTGTACCAAACTCCCATTTTGTTGTTATTTTTGAAAAAATATATATATTTGATTGGATGTGCAACTTAAGTAATCAAACTTAAAAAAATACACTTTTAAATAGATATTTTAAAATTTCATAGTCTTAGATTATTTAAATCAGCTAAAATTTTAGAGTTCTAAAATATATATTTAAAATATTTTTTACAAAAAATTTTAAATACAGATGCAATTAAAATCTATAATTTTATATTAAAATTTTGAACCTCTAAATGGATGTTTGGTACACATTAAGTGTACCATAATTCGGTACATACGAGAATATCATAATTCAGTACGCATGATTATACTTGACATAATTCCAAATTATATTTTAACATACCTTAGATCTAAATTACAATATTTCCAAATCCTTTGGGTCCCTATTTCACCAAATATAAGAATTAAGACATTAATATCTTGAGAACAAGTACATCACATGTTGTAGGAACATGATCATAGACATCTGAAAATGAGATCCCAAAAGGTGGACAAACATAACAAAACTTACAAATATATAATATTAAAAAGCCCATTGTTATTATACATAGAAGTGGGGCTAAATATAAAGTGAGTTGCACATCGTTCCCTCTACTGTTCACTTTTTGCAGATTAGTTTATCTATTTTCAACCCGTTAATTTTTTATATTCAAACATATCTATTTAAAGTATTTTTTTTTAAAATACTTTAAATATGAAAGCTAAATCTCATCAAAAAATAACATTTCGTCTTGAAAATTTTTTCAAAATATATTTTAACGGATTAGTGGATAATCCGCAAAAACTTTGACATCATATAACTATTTAGAAATATTTTTTAAAAAATAAAATTCTACATACAAAAAATCTCATTAAAATCTGCATATTTTATATTACATTTTTTTTCAAAAAATACTTGTATAATAATCAAAATATTTATACACGAATTACAAAAAAAAAAAATTAATTTGTAAAAAATTTAAAAATGAGGGACCGATTTGTGATTGATTTTAAAAATAAAAGCTGATATGACATTTTCCCCTAAATATAAGTGGTAGTGACGTCCAACATCATAGAGCCATTGACATAATAATAATAACAATAATAATAGCATCATACAAACACAACATCCCCACTACTACAAGACTCATATAGAGAGGGAACATAAAGCACACAACTATTGAGAATAAAAATCACACTTAAAACATCCCACATTTCATGGCCAGCATTGTAGTCCCACCAAACAAAGCTAAAGTAACATTCTTTCGTTCTCCCGCTTACTCTTTTTGCTCCCACTTCCATCCGTCCAATAGAAGCAGAACATCGATCATGGTGGTGGCTGTAGCTAATTGCAGGAGAATATCGCGGCAAATTCCATTATCATAGACCAACACAGATTGATTGATGATAATTTCTATTAGCAAGTTAAAGTCAGCAAATTCTTCTCAATCCTCGATATACTCGATCCCGAGATTCTTCACTTCTACTTTGAGGGACTTGAGGTATCTGACGGCCTCATCGATAACAGCAGGCGTGTCCATCTGTTCTCCACCGGGTATAATATCCCTCAGAGCTTTGACCATCTTTCTCATCCTTCTCCTTTTCTTCTCACTGCTGCTAGCTGTGCTAGAAAATGATTTCTCTGCTGAGGCATCACGAGGTTTCGACTTTTTGGTGGAATGGGAACAGGCTGAGGAGCTACGAGTCCCACCGCCAGGGGTACGTCCCGTGCTGACCACATCATCATCTTCTTCTTCGTCGTCATCATTATCTTCTTCTTCGTCCGAACTAAGCAGTGCGTCGATATCTGCAGTATCTTCTCTCATAGAGGAGGAAAAGTTGTCCTGGTTATCATTATATCTGTTGTTGAAGCCCTGGAACCCATCTTGGATACGAGTTTCGCGGATGTCAAAGCCATGAGAGCCAAAGTTGTGGGCCAACATAGGATGGTACATGATCCGGCTTTTGTTTTCAGTTTGGTCAAATATGATGAAATTCTTGGGACAGATTTCAGAAGGTTGGAACTCTACCCCATCAAGTTGATTAGGGAAATCTCCGTTCCTCATCGGCATAGCCAAAGTAGTATTATCAGGGCCATCATCAGCAAAGCCAACACAACGAGCACGCATAGGAGGATCGTTTCCGGAAAGATATCTCGGGTCACTCTGCATTGGTCCTTAGTGCTGACTTACAGCTATAGCCTTCAGAATGAGTTACAACCCTTAACTACGGTTAATCCCTGCCGTATAAGTCGATCGAAATTGCACTTACAAGTACACAAGGAAATTGCTTATCTAATCTATATCGGCCACTTGATGAATTCCATTTTTTCCTATATGACCAAGAAATTAGCAATGCGGAAACAAAAACGGCGGCGAAAGACGTCTTAGAAATGATGTTGCTCTGTTAGTATACAAACTACGTAACAGGTTTAAGAAGCTGACGGAAGTACTCAGCCTGCGGAAAAAAAAAAACCAGAGTAATGTAAATAAATCATGAATTAGATAAGCCAGAGTAATTCTACAACAACACAACACCATTAGAATTAGGGATTCTTAGGTTGGGTACAGATAATTAAATATTAGAGCTCCGGAGAAAAAATACCATGCGCCAATTCACGATGAATCTACAGACGAACTTATGCAAGCATAAAAATCAACAAATTACATAGCTACTATAACTTATTATACCACAAGATACTATGGAAAAGTAGTCCTCTTTGAACAAGAAGTGCCCATGAGACTTGTCATAGATTAACAACCACAAGTATACGTATTTATGGTCACAAAAATCTACGTGAAGCAAAAAATGAAACTATAGAAAATGTGAGCTCTTTGTGAATCTATAAGAAGCTGTTTAAGGGAAGATCAAAAGTTGTTATGCTTCTATAATTTTTTCTAAGAGTTTAAATTCATACTTAGCCATCTAAAAAGCAAATTAGTTACCAAATAAAGCAAAGACAGTAAAGTCAACTAGTTTAAAGTCTTTAGACTAGCTAAGGATATAAAACACAAAAATAACAGAAGGACATCTTTATTTACTATAAATAGTCATCGTCACGATATTCATACACAAATAGTAATGCATCAAACAGAACGTTTATTCACAAAATTAGTAATATCATTTAGATAAAAGTTACCTGACAAACTTGCATCAATTGGTAGTATGCAATGATTCTCACATTCATTATGATCTTTCCGGTTTGCTCAACAATTCTATACCTTTTCAGATTAAGAGCAATGTACATTCTCACAAATCAAAAACCAATTTAGACCCCCTCTAAAGAATGCAAAACGGAGAGAGAAGCACCCTCTTTACCCCTCAGCTGCCAGCGAATCACCTGTCAATTGATTAGTCAAACAATCAACAAACAATCTTTTCAACATAGTTCATCACTTACCATGACCACATAGAAATCAGCTGAAAACAAGAAACAACACCAAATAATAAAAGAGAAAGGAGTGAGATCATTACAGAATTACGCGGAAGAACACAACCAAGCACTTCCTGCTGCTGTTATAGTAATTTGAAAATATTGGCGCCCACGGCATGCTGATCTTCTTCAGTCTCAATCAAATAATTCTTTTCTTTCTGTATAATAAAACATATAAACAGTTTTTAGTTAAAGAGACAAAATCTTAAACAAGAAGAAGTATACTTGAACTTTTTTGCAACAAAATAAGGAAAAAAGCAACCAAGATCTCAGCTTTAGCATTGAAAACGATCAAAAAACCGAAAATTTCAAATTAAAGCCTTGGAATTGAAATCAAATCAGCAAGTGAGATCTACAAATTAAAAGCTTGTAGATCTAAAGGTAGAACCAAAAACAAGATTAAAAATATGATTAACTAATAAAAAGACAACGTTGACACAACAGCGTTGAAGATGAAATTACCGAATTTGTTGCGAAGACAGAGAGAATCGTAGAACAAGTGTCGACGTAGGAAAGAAGATAAGAGAGACAGAGTTGTGAATTGAAAGCAACAAAAGAAAGAAGCTTCGGCGGGGAGAAGATAACAAAGACTCGTAGAGAAGAGAGGGAAGAACGGCTTTTCAGAGATGGAGAGAGAGAGTCCGTGACCACTGACCACACCCTTAAAAAAGAAGAAGAAATACCTAAACCTAGGGTGGGAGAAAAAGCAGCAGTGGTATGTTTCGAGCTAACCAGGGTGGGCGGAAAACTAAGGGATTATTACATGTCAGCCCCTCAGGGACAAATTCGTCAAAATCAGTCCATATGTATGTTGATCTTTTCATGTAGCTCGTAAATTATAGATTATCTAATAACATTAAGTTATAATTTACGTTTGATAAAATAAATTATTAAATAATTTCTAGATGATTACAACATACTATCCTCCTTAGTGTGGTACCAACATCTAAGAGATTATGGATAGCCAAATTACGGTAATACCACTGCCCTAAGTCGTATTTATATCTTATACCTTTTTTTTCTATTATAACAGTTATTTTCTTGTGTTGTGCTTTTTAGCCGCTCTCTGCCGTCCCTCATGACCGCACATCCCCGCTGTGCCCAGAACGTGCCTCGATAACCTTGTTGTCAATGTTGGATTGCTTTTTATTACTTTTTTTTGAGCTATAATTTCTTTTTTTTTTTTTTTTTTCAAGATTAAACATCGATCTGTTTCTCAACATCTTCTTCTCTAAATACGTTATTTATACCAATATGTTAATTTTTTAATCAACACTTTTAGTTCCTCTTAACGCTCAGCAAATATCGGCTAATTAGAATTTTAGAAGAAAGCTATTATTTGTAAGTTTTTAGCGTTTTTAGGAGAAAGCTAAATATATTATATGCTTATTGATATGAATGATAACATATATGTGATTAGGATGCTACTCATCTCATTTTTTTTTGTCATTTTATTATTATCAGCTATGCAAAAAAATTTTATTTACTAAACACTCTTAGAAGAGTCAGCTAGATCGTACAATCAGCAACATAAAAAAAAATTCAGCTAGATAGATATATCAATTATATAATCTAGATTAATGTACAAACTATCAGCTGCAACCAAATATACCCCATATATTTTATTTAAAATCTGATTTGGAATTTTAATATATTTTTTATATGTGATTGTCAATAAACTTCTATTTTTTGAAGACTGATTTTGATAAGTTTATAAAAAGATGATTGAAATATAATTAATCCAAAAAACTAAATGAATTTTGCTGGAAAAAGACTGTGCTTTATAAATTTTTGTCAGAAAAGTCTATGCTTATTTTAAAACTTACAAAAGTATTCCAACATATATATATATATATATATATATATATATATATATATATATATATATATATATATATAAGTAGTTTTAAGAAAATTTGAATACTAAAAAATGGATTATGATGTACTCTATAATTTATGTATTCTATTTACTTTGAAAAATAATATTTCTAAACATATACTTTGAGGTTTCAAATTTTTGTAACTAATAAAAATTTCGAAGTCATAGAATAGTATGTAGAATTACTTTTGAAAAAATTTTAATATAAAAATTATAAAGCGTATTAAAATTTTTTTTTTTTATTACTCAAATTTTTTATGAATAATACTTATATTTATATGTTTGACTTAATTTAATAATTATTAAGAAAAAAAAAATTATTTCGAGTAGTAGTGCATAAAGATGAGCGGATTAGACTCTTATCCCAAAACTAAGGACTAAAGTCACTAAACCTTAAAGTTGGGTTATAATTTAACCTCAGGTCAGTAACTATAGTGGCTTAATTCATCATATTATAATATTGTTTCTCTCTAAAGTAATGATGGGTGATCTCCAACTTTTTGGCAAAAATAAAGGCCAATGAACCTATGTCCTATTTTAAGTAATATTATTGAGCCGAATACTTAACCTAAAAAATAGTACGATTTGTATTTTTCCGCGCTACCAATTCCAACCACGAAAAAGATATATTTTGAACTATTTTATCAGGTCCAATAGTTTTTTTTTTCTATTTTTATGGCTATTAAGCCGGTTGTGTTAGTGTTTTAAAAAGAATAACTACTTAAATAAAACCAACAAAATTTGAATATGTTGAAAAGAAATTATGCATAAGCATGATATAAGATAACAGCTAATACAATACTGCAATTCAATATTATAATACTATACAGTAATATTATAACTGATAGTAATTCTAATTATTTTTTTGGCTCATGTTAGATGATTTATCTTTTATTTTATGTGATTCATGATACAAATATCTTGGTAAAGACGTAAGAATGAAACAAACAAGTGTAGGCATCACTTATGAAAAATGTAATTTTTAGAACTCTGAAATCTTAAAAACATGATTTTTATGAAAATTTTACAAAGTCATGAAACAAGTCATCGCAGTAGCACTTTAAATGTCTTTGCTACCGTCTCTGAGCGACCGCTATCAATCTCACAAAAACTCATGTTTGTATTAACTATATAAAATCAATCCATCCTATGCAGTAGAAAGCAGAGGATGAAATCATGAAATGGTGTTTAAAAATAAGAAAGGCTGATTTATTATAAGTTTGAAAAATAGGAACCGATATGTAGTTATCCCAATATACTTCTTAAAATCAAAGTGAAATTAGACTAAGGTAGGTTATCGGTTTTCTATTGAACCGCTTGAACTGGTAGCTTTTTTTGGACATAAAAGGGAGATGTAATGTCCCTATTAATCTTGTTGAGCCGATATCGAATAATCACAAACAAATGAGGCAACACTCATACACTCCGGAGGAGGCAACACAAACAAATGACAACCAATAAATAAGGAGAAAGCTTTTCTTTTTTGGGAGAGTTGTGTTTGGGTCCAAAATTGTAAATTTTATTGCATTTGAATCCTGAGCAAAGTTTTAATTGCAGTTAAATCCTTCCGCGGAGGATGTCAAAAGTTATCAAGAAGGTGTTAAAAGTTATCAGAAATGTGTTAATGTATTATTTTTTATCAGGAGGGTGTTAAAAATTAATAACAATGTGTCAAAAACTTACTAAAATGTGTCAAAATATAAGGTGTTGGATGTAGATCGGAGGTGTCAAAAATTCATCGGAAGGTGTCAAAGTGACTAAAGTGCACAAAATTATCCGTTTTTTTTTCTGGCTAGGTGGTCGGGTCGGCTAGTTGGTTAGCCTCCGGAAATATATATGCTGGACTCATGATTAAGTATCTCCTAACATTCGAATACTAAAATTCTAGTGCTTCCATTCCGTACATACATCTCCTTAAACTGTTGAAATGCTAACAAGAAGTCCGTCTCCATCTCAACTTTGCGATATCTACAGTTCCAAGCAAGTTCTAAAGCTTGCAAACAACCCTACAGTTCAGCTTTGATTACCGTGCACGATTAGGGCTGAAAACAAGCCGAGTTGCTCATGGGCTCGAACTCGTTTAAGCTTGACTCGAGCTCGATTAAGCTTGACTCGAGCTCGATTAATATCAAACTCCAGCCGGGCTTAAGCACAAAATCCAATCTTAGTTATTTAAACGAGTCGAACTTGAGCACGATAATACTCGGCTCGTTAGACTCATGAGCCGATATAAGCACAATTGATAATGGACATTTGAATCAAGTCCGGACTGTTATAAGTTGGTTGAGCCCAACAAAAGGTATAGCGGTTTACAATTTAGTCCTTAATTTTTATAAAAATTACAAAAATTATCACCGTGTATTATTTTCGAACTAGATACTCGAGCTCGATACATTCGAGATAGTCGAGCTTAAGCGTAGTTCAAACTGAAGCAATCAAGCTAAGCTCGAGCATAGTTTTCTTTTTTTTTTCCTTTTTTTTTTCCTTTTTTTTTTTTTAAAGCAAGCTGGATTCAAGCTCGGCCGCGGAGGCTAGCCGAGCTTAAGCTAGATAGTACTCGGTTCGAACTTGGCTCGTTTTCAGCCCTAGCACGATCCTAGGCAGAGACTGAAACCAATAAGCTAACGCCCGTGGTATCCTCTTATCCAGCCCATTTAACTGGCCTAACAATGACCAACATAGTCCGGGCCTTCGCCCAATAAACGATGGCATGTCCTGGTAAAACTATGGGCTATATAGCATCGGAAATCAAACTACAAATCACCTGGAATTCATGGAAATGGATAAAAAAATTGAAAAACCAATTTATGCAACTAGACGTTGAACAAAGCTTGTAGCCCCATGAGCCAACTCCATACATAGACTTTCACTGAATACTTAATAAATGATGGCATACTTAATGTTTCATCAACAATCATGACACGATTTTGCTCAAACAAAAAAAAAAAAAAAAAAAAGAAAAAAAAGAAAAAGAAAAAGAAAAATCATGACAGGATACATTGGTCAAATTTATTTGGAATGGTTACAAATAACTGTCTATTAATGATTTTCTCAATTCGTAAGCAAATTTTTTAAAGGCAACAATGTGTAGTTTTTTTAATAACATATACTAGATTATTATAATAGATATAATTTTATAACCAATTTTTTCGGTCCGTATTGGACATAAGTTGGTCAAATGAGCTGAGCAAAATTTACAACTTTATATTTTAAAATTTTTCAAAAAAATATTTAAAAATAAATTAAATAAGCAGATTGAAATTTTATATATTATCTCAAAGTGGATGCTGGCTTGATAGATGGTGAAGCCTGCTTTCATGCGGCCGTAACACATATTTTTTCTAAGAACTCGACTAACGTGTGACTCCGTGGCCCAATGGATAAGGCGCTGGTCTACGGAACCAGAGATTCTGGGTTCGATCCCCAGCGGAGTCGTTTTTTGCAAGGTTTTTCTTTTTCCATGTTTTCGTATTTTGTTGGTCAAAATTTTCAAATCCTACGTATTTGCCACCTTTGCCCTATAGCTTTCAATTAGCCAAATCTTTAATATTGTCAAAAAAAAATAGAAAATCTTTGGTACTTGCGTTGTTGCGGTCTTTACGTGTGTGGTTGTATCTGCAAGTAATATACATATTTTAGGGATAAATTAATTATTTGCTTGCTAAATTATCTTAGAAGTTCGGAACTTTTTAGGGACATCAAATATATAAATATTTGTTGTAACAATAAAATATTCACATTTTATGGTTTGAAATTTATACAAATTATCATTGAAAGGAGTTGTAATAACAAAATTAATTCAGTAATAAGTAATATGTGTGGAGGATAGGTTGTACGTAGATATTTCTGGCCGAGACCATGGAATGTTATTGGGTTTGATCGAGCATGATCTTGATTTTATTGAGTGTTGAAGGCAGAGTTGGCTTAGAGAAGATGAAAGCAATCACACGGGATACACATAGTTTTTACGTGAAAATCTTTAAAAAATTTCTAGATAAAATCATAAGTTTTATCGTCGCCATCGGTAGAAATATACACTAATAGATATAAGAGGATCGATGGTCTCTGAACTGGCTTGAGAATCAATCTTCGTAGAGTCTCGGTATTTTCTCTAAACCATTTCATCTAAGACACAGGGATTCAGTTTTCGCAGAGCCTTCTCTCAAGTCCACTATCGGTGGTCCATAGTTAAGCCCCCCTCTCCCCTTTTGCTCGCTCCTTCCTCTATTTATAGGATTCTAATTTTATAAATAAGAAAGGTCACAAATTTCAAATACGAGGCAAATACTAATTCTAAAATATATGTTAAATTTGAATTTATGCGCCATCATGACGGAATTAAAAAATAGTTTATCCTGACTAAGAGTATGTAAGGCTAGGATTTTGATTCTCAAAACCATCCAAGAACATATTTCTACCAAAAACACATTGGAAAAAAAAACATTAAAAAAAAAAAAAGAAAAAGAAAAAAACACCAACAAAGGATTTACAACATTCAGTACGTTTGCAGACTTGAATTGTAGTGAAGGCGTGTGCAGAGAATGCAGAGCTGACATCAATCAGAATCCATCAAGGCCAGGTGTTGCGGAGGACCAGGGGAGGGTTTGGAACATGGCCGGCGTCGCCATTGTCAGAACTAGAAGTGCTGCTGGCCGGGGAAAAATTCCAGCTGCTCGGTAAATCGTTCGAATCTTGGCTGCTGCTATACGTCCAGTCGGAGAGGTTCGGTTCCGATGGTGGAGATGTCGTTGTTGTTTCTTCATCGCCGCCATTTTGCAGAAATGGATGCTCCACTCCGGCGGCGTTTCCATGCCTGCCGTCGACGACGTCGTTTTCCCGTGGAGCCTCCGTCGGAGTTACTGATTCGTCGTTGGAAGTTATACAGTTCTTCACGTGGGATAGAAGATTACGCAGCAAATTCTTCGTCGACTGGAACAGCTGTTTCATGCTCTCCCATACTTCTGCATACTCCTTCTCGTTCAAGTAGGGCTGTGAATGGCGTCATATATATATATATATATATATATATATATATTGATCGTAAAAATTATCTTTAGGCTAAAATAGGAAGATTAAAGACGATAGAGTTAGAGAACCAACCCGTGATACTGGACGAATTCGTCGCCGCTGCGCCATTATTCAAGAGTACTGGATTGGATATCCAAATATTTGTTTCCAACCTGTAGAAACTGAGTGCACAGACAGCGAGGATTGAAGAAGAAGAAGACGAATATATAATATTAACATAGGGAAGATAAGCTTGCCTTGTAACAATGTTCTTCTTCTCAGGATCGACGTCGACGCTGGTGCAGAGCAGACGGAGATCAATTGATCATCAGAAAGCGAAATTGGGAGGAGAAAGAATATGCATTCGGGATTCTGTAATGGACCTAAATAATGAGAGCAACGCAGTGAAACCGGTGCAACGTCCATTAACAACCTAACTGTTATTTGGATTTAAATGTTTTTTTTTTTTTTTTTTTGGAGAAATCTTATTTGGATTTAAATAAAAAGTAAAATGATAAAATTAGATGTAAAAGTCGTAAACTTCTATTTATGAGCTAAAAGTAGAGGTTAGAGCATTCTAAACTTTATCCAAACTGGTAGAGCTCTCTAACTTTGGATATTATCTATGCAAACTATGATCCAACTTAGCACAACCGAAGATTCATGCCCGGCCACACTAACCAGGTTTTTAGTGAGCCTAGGCTGAACATGTACGACCCAAGTCGCTGGGCTGAGATCTGAGAAGTAAGCATGGGCCAGGGCGGAAGAGTAAGGCCCAGAACCTAATTACTGGAGAATCTCCGAAACTCCATATACACCGGAATTTTAGTGGGTTCCTCGCACTTTGAATGCGCCTCTGAATTCAATTGGATGATCGATCGAAGCGTGCGAAGGTGATTGCATCATGACGACCCCTCCCAATCCCTAGAATTTCACAAACAAATCCTCTAAGTCCGATTCTTTTTGGCTTCCCAAACCATCAATTTTTTGTGTCCGATTCTTTTTGCTTCCCTAATCATCGATTTTTTGTTTCTATTTGGTACTGTTCATACCCGCCGATCTCGAACCTGTTTTTTGTTCCTCAGAGTTTATTCGATTTCTAGTGCCTTTCTTTGTCGTTTTAGAGTTAGGATTTCCATAACTGTACGTTGTTCGATCAATGGAGCCTCGTGTTGGTAACAAGTTTAGGCTTGGCAAGAAGATCGGGAGCGGTTCATTTGGTGAAATTTATTTAGGTTTGTTGATTTTTTTTACCAGATTTGCTGCCCCCTTCTTTTGAAAATTTATTTAGTCATGAAAATATTGATTTGAGATGTTTTTATTTGTTGCCGTCAGGTACTAATATTCAGACAAATGAAGAAGTTGCTATTAAGCTTGTAAGTATTGATTTTGGCTAAGATATCTGTCCTTGAAATTATTTGGTTGAGGCTGTTTAATTTTCTTTTTAATGTGAATTTGATAGATTAGTTGATTGATATTTGGTTACATTTCAAAGTCTCTTTGTTTTTTCCTTTATTGAGATGGAAGGAACGGGGTATTATGGGGTTAGGCTACTGATCCTAACCTTCTCTATTCGGTCAAAGTCTTACCCAGCTCAAGTGACCATGGCGTGACGAATCTATTTAGGTGCTTTTTGTGGATCTAGACCGCGCTGTATCTGTCGCATGCATGTTCCTTAATGCGTGATAATACACCCCTAGGAAACTGGGCCATGGTTAAGTCATCTTTATCATGAAAGTGTGCCATTATATTCTTCTTGACTTGGTTTCAAATATAAAAATGCAATTTGTTAAGTTTTACATATTAGTTAAGTATATTTTGCTATAATATTATTTCTGAAGATTTTTTCTGAGGCTTTTTAAAGAGCTTCTTAGTTGTTTCCGGATGCCCTAGGTTGGCTAGTTTTGATCGAGCCAAATGATACTACTGTCGGCTTCTATGTTCCTTTTTAAAACAGGATGAAGTTACCGAATTTTGTTATTCTGTTAGATAAAGAATGTTATGCTAGTGCTTTAGTAGGAATATGCTGATAGTTTTTGGGTTTAGAAATATATACTTTTATCCAACAACATTGGTGTCCAATTCTGGATTAGTTGTCAAGGTTGACGCAGATATTCATGCTAAAAGTTCTCATAGACTCTGGAACTATGAAGGTATATAAGTTGTTCAGAAGTACTATTGGTTCTTGTAAGGTGCTTGCAGATAGCGGCAAAACAAAGCTCTGCATCACGATGGGGTTGAAGCAAGATTCCGGAGAATAATTTGCTAGTTCGAACTCATCATGGTCTGGTTGCCTAATGAGGAAGTTTCTGGCTTTTTATCTTAAATACCACCATTAACCAATTAAACTTGAATCTGTTTTTAGAGCATTTTGCTTTATGTTTCAGTACGATATAAGCAGTTAGAGGTCCCTGTACAGGAACATTTTGCTTATGACGCATGGAGATCCTTGTTATTCTTCTCGTAGCAATCTTTGGAATCTTTTTTTTTTGCAAAACCACTTGTATGGTCTTTTATACTGGTTATATTTGCCTCCTCATGCTAGTACATTTTTCAATGTGTTTCCTTACACTCACTTGTCTAACTTCTTTCTTGCTTAGGACTTATGATGGACAACCTTTAACTGTTAAGACACATTTTGTTCTTTCGATAGGAAAATGTTAAGACCAAGCATCCACAGTTGCTATATGAATCAAAGCTGTACAGAATCCTACAAGGAGGAAGTAATGGAATTTATTTTCTCCTGTGAACAGTATCGTCCAGATGTTTTGTCATACATTTATCTTTTTTTTTCTCAATTTGACAGCTGGGATTCCAAATGTTAGATGGTTTGGAGTTGAAGGTGATTATAATGTGCTTGTGATGGATTTGCTCGGACCAAGTCTTGAAGATCTTTTTAACTTTTGCAGTAGAAAACTATCTTTAAAGACTGTTCTCATGCTTGCTGATCAGATGGTAAAGCCTGCCAAACATTTCTTCATTTATCTTCATGTTTATGTCATCTGCTTGCTTCTTATCTTATTTTTCTTATATAGATTAATCGCATAGAATTTGTGCACTCTAAGTCATTTCTGCATCGAGACATTAAGCCAGATAATTTTCTTATGGGCTTGGGAAGAAGGGCCAACCAGGTTTGCGATGACTTTATATCTAACATTTAATTCCCATCAGAATTTAGCGATTTACTTTGTTGTTTCATTACGTCTAGGTTTACATCATTGATTTTGGCCTTGCTAAGAAGTATAGAGATACCTCAACTCACCAGCACATACCTTATAGGTAAAGCTACTATTCTTTGAATTTGTCTTCTTTTGGAGAAACATGCCGTCTGCATATGATTTATGTATTTTTCCTTCCAAGTGCATTAGTGTTGGACTCAATTGATACTGCCAAATTTTATTAGGGGCTATTTACTTGGAGCGGAAAATAGGAAAGGGAAAAGAAAACGGAAAAAAAGTAGTAGAGTGGAAAGAAAGTAGTAGTGATAAGAAAGTGGTAAGGTGGAAAGTGAAAATAAAGTGGTGAGATTGAAAGTGATAAGAAAGTATATTTGAGTTTTCTTGTTTACTTTGTATTAGAAAGTGGAAAATAACTAAATTTTTTTATTTATAAAAATTAATTTTTAATAATATTATTAATAATAATTAAAAATAATTCTTTAATAATAATTAAAAAAAGTATTCTTTAATAATAACTAAAAAATAATTTATAATTAATATTTTTAATAATAATTTAAAAATAATAATTATTTTATTTATTAATTAAATAATTAAAAAATTATTAAGGAAAATTACTGTTCATCCCTCCCTTTTCCCTTTTTTACTGTTCAGCCCCCGAAACGCCACATGGCGGCACGCGTGCGCCGCCACATCGGCGGGGAAACTGTTTTCGGGGAGCTGATTTGAAACACCTTAAAAATAAGGGGCTGAACAGTAAATGTTTAAATTATTATTTATTTTATTTAGCTATTTAGTAATTTTATTTATTTATATTTTTAGAAATAGTAATAAATTATTAAAATCATTATATAATTAAAATAATATAATAAATATATTTATAATATTTATTATTATTATTATTTATAGTAATTTACTTGTTATTATTATTGTACTAGTTCTGCACCCGGACAATGCATGGTTATTAGTCACTAATGTAAAATGATAATATTAAAAATTTCTTATATTTTTATATTTTAAATATATAAATAAATCAATTATTTTTATTTAATATTATATTTTATTTGTCATATGTTATTAGAGCAAGACAATTACCACATGATAAATGTAAAAACTAAAAATATTTGAGGATGACTCGAAAAGGTGGTGCTATCCAGTTTATATATATATATATATATATATATATATATATGGAAAATACTACTCACCCCCAATAAACTACCCAACAAACCACACAAATCAATCTCCACCACACATACCTCGTGATCCGCACAACTTCCTCGTGATTCGCACAAAACATCAAAATTACAGATATACCCATCGTGATATGTGGTCTTGATTGTGCCACGTCAGCATGTGTGGTTTATTGTGTGGTTTCTTGGGGGTACATAGCAAAGCCCTATATATATATATATATATAGTCTGTTTTTGCATATGAATAAACTTTTTTAAAGAAAATATCTTATTTTATAATTTGAATTATTATTACTTTTATATTAATAGTTATGCATGTGTATAGATAATTTTTTACAAATTAATTGTTTTTTAATGAAGTTATTATACTTATTTAACTTCGTTTTATATTATATTTCCAAATTATTTAAATAATTTTTAATCAATTATCAAATAATACAGATGCCATGTGGCTTTTTTAGAGAAAGAACAAATATCATATGGCACACTGAAAGTTATTAAGATGTTGCATGGTGTAACAGTTTGATCATCCAATTTTTGTATATTTATATATTTTTATTATATATTTAAATATATATTTTTATTTTTTATATATATACATATAACGGCTTTGATCAGTTTTGTACTCGTCCAATAGATTTAAGTCATATATATATAAATGATAATATTCGAAAGCTTAATTTCTTTTTTAAATATATTAATTTTATATAAATTAATATTTATTTTTATTAAAGTTATTATACTATATTCATCCCATGCTATTAGAGCAAAAATAATACCAAATGGCATACGGAAAGTTACGACTTTGATCACCCATTGTATATATTGCATATAGCTCTATATATAAATTATTGATAATTTAGTAATGACCTTTCAAATTCTTCGAAATTATTATAATTTATTTTTAGTATGAGTAAAATAAGTTATTATAAATTATACTTATTTTTAATATTTAAAAAGATTATTAATAATATATTAAATATGCATTGAATTAAAATTCTCATTAATTATATGATTAGTTATATATTTATTATGCTTAAATGTGTCACGTGTCAAATGGTAGGATAATAGAGTTGCCATGTGGCATATTATGAGTTATAAGATGTGCTACATGGCGTTCAACTACGTTGATAATGAGTTTTCTATATGTATATATAGATTATTTATTATTATTTTTTTATTATTAAAGAATATAAATTTATTATTTTTATTATTTAATAAAAATTAATAAAATTTTTATTATTATAAATTTTTTATAATATTTGCTAGTTATAAATATATTAATTAATTTATAATAATATATTAATATTTAATTATTTTAGAAAATAATTATTATTAATAATCATCGCTAAAAAACTTTTTAACTTTTGATGAGAACGTCAAAAAAAAAAAATTACATAGAGATGGAAAGTAAAAGAAAAGTCAGTTTTTCATTTTTTCACTTTTCTATTTAAAGTAAATAAGGAAACTGACTTTCCAACTTTCTTTTTAAAGTAAACAAGAAAACTGACTTGCCAACGTTCTCATTTTCCTATTTTTCCACTTTTCTCTATAAATAAACAGGCCCTTATTGATAATGCTTTAGAGATAAGTGCGTAGTTAATAGATAATTGAAGATATGAAGAGTATGCTTCTATTTGTGTTTACTTATTAACTTACATTTTGATGCAGAGAGAACAAGAATTTGACCGGGACAGCTAGATATGCAAGCATGAATACACATCTTGGAATAGGTGCACGGATGAATATTGCCGTATTTCTGTAGTTTCTTAATTTTTTAAAACTTTCAAGGTTATGTCATTAGTAAACACAATATTGAGTATGTACATACGTGCTTTGTGTCCTTCGCTTTTCTGTAGAATTCATAATGTATATCGAGTAATAATAATGACTGATGACTGATTTTTGTTCCAACATCCATTTAAGAACAAAGCAGGAGAGATGACTTACAGTCTCTTGGGTATGTGCTCATGTACTTTCTTAGAGGAAGGTATGTTTCTATTTAGGTGTAATTGTTGCTACTTTAAACACTTGTGTTTGTCTAATAGATTTTCCCTTCAGTCTCCCATGGCAGGGCTTGAAAGCTGGAACCAAAAAACAAAAGTATGACAAAATCAGTGAGAAAAAGGTTTCTACACCCATTGAGGTATGCTCGTATTTCAATATGCCTTGTTGTATTTACATATTCATCCTTAAACTTTGATTCTCGTCTTTCAATATGCATTGTTGTCTTTACATATTCATCCTTAGACTTTAGAAATATATGATTCTATGTGCAGGCGCTATGTCGAGGTTACCCAACCGAATTTGCATCCTATTTCCACTACTGCAGATCACTTCGCTTTGATGACAAACCTGATTATGCTTATCTCAAGAGACTATTCCGCGACCTCTTTATCCGGGAGGGTGAGCTCTGTATCTTCGAATTTCACCTACCTTCTTATGTTCTACTCATATGAAATATGAAATTAATGAACACAAATGCAGGATTTCAATTTGATTACGTCTTTGACTGGACCATTTTGAAGTACCAGCAGTCACAGATGGCGACTGCTCCCCCACGTGCAATGGTAAGGCATATCCAGATGAGATGTGTTCTAACCTTTTTCTTTTTATTTTTTTAACGTATTTATCAAGTATTGAATATGAATAATTTTCTAGGGTGCTGGACCTAGCTCTGGCTTGCCCCCTGTGGTTGCTGCTGATAGGCAGTCTGGTGAGGACTGTCTACTTTTTTTTTTGAACATTTGTATATATTCTGTTTGTTGCGAGGCGTCATCATAAACCTTGTTAAACATTGTTAGAACTATGTTTGTTGTAAGCAGATTAATAACATTATTTGGACACATTAAAACTGGTTTTCTTTATTTTTTTCTATTTTTTTAATGCACAGCATGTTTTTGCTGTGTTGAAAATTTTGCTTCTTTTGCATGTTAGCACAGAATAACTAAGTTATAAGTACTTGCAGGTGGAGAAGATGTAAGGACAAGTGGTTGGTCTGGTGATCCCTCCCGTCGGCGAGTTGCATCACCTGCTATCAATGCTGCAGGCATTTCTAAGCAGAAAATTTCAGTTACAAATGAGTCAGCTCTCAGCAAGGAAGCTATGGTGAGTGTTTTGTTTGTCTTAATGTATTGACTGTATTGGTGTTCCAAGTATAATCTTTTTTTCGACCATTTGAATATGATGAAATCCTTTGTGCAGTCATTTTTTCTTGTGGTTTTCATCATGCATTAAGCACCTGATCTATATTTCTATGTTTGTGTTATTTCTTGAAAGAATTGGTCATTGGGCATGAAAGTATTTTGTTTAGTTATAAACTGAATCTTATGTCTCTGTAATGCGATTTGAGGACTGTTACCTTCTTAGGCCATTGATTGAGATGTTCCTATTAGAGAGAGAGAGAGGGAGGGAGGGAGGGAGTGCGTGTGTGTGTGTGTTGTGCTTTTGTTTGATAATGTTGGGATCTACGGCACACCTAAGAGGAGGGGGGAAAGGAGGGGAGGGGGTGAATTGGGTAATAAAAATTTCTTAAGATAATTTGTCAATTTAGCTCTGATAAGTTCAAGCACTATGCGTATGAGATATTCAATTCCTTCCTACACACGCAACTATTGATAGAAGTATAAAGACAAGAGATAAGAGATACGACACTGTACTTGTAGTGGTTCGGTGCAACTGGCCTACGTCCACTTCCCTAGCCTTTTCATCGAGGACTTTCCACTATCCACTAGTGCAATTGACTTCCGGATGTCGATCAAGCCATTACACCCTACGTCCACTTCCCTAGCCTTTTCATCGAGGACTTTCCACTATCCACTAGTGCAATCGACTTCCGGATGTCGATCAAGCCATTACACCTTGCTTTTGTGGACTTAGCGATAACCATTCTTTCTAGCTTTTCGTAATTGAGCTAGCAACCCGTTTACCTTTCCTTTTATGGACAAGGAAAACTGCCATTACAAGATCTCTCAAGGAAAAACAAAATCTCAAATTACAATATCTTAAATGATCACACTTAATGCCAAGATTTCTATGGGTTGAACTAATAGATATACAAGTTGAAGCTCTAGAATTATTTTGGGGCTTTAGAAATGCTCTTTATACTCTAAATATATCTCCAATGAACGGCTTGAGTTATTGTGACCGTTTAAAGCCTTGGGTATTATAGGCACCATAAAACCATTTCCAACTGTTAGTTTCTATCTGATTACCGGTCGACCGATCTTACTTTTCGGTCGATCAATATTTCTCTCAGTAATGTAATTTTTTGCTCAACTTCGTTTAGCTTGTTTTTTCTCATTTGTTATCCGTTTTGGACGAACCGTATATTGTTGGAAAGATCTTTTCAAGTCGATTTTCATATGAAATTGGTTCATTTTATTTAGAGCTCTTTATAAAAAGTTGTAGGGATAATACTACAGTGTTGTCAAACTACCATATTATTTTGTATATATCAACTTCAGAAATCAACTTGTATTAGTATTTTTTTTTTTCACTTGCCATTGATGATTTTCTATTTAGATATCATATTAAAAATGTATTATTTAATTAGTAGTTAGATGTTTGTTAGACTGTTTTAATGAAACTTTATAACATGCAAATTTAATCTCATTCAACACCAACACTTTTTAAATTTGAACATACTTATTACTTCTTTGTTGTTATTTTGTTATCATCAAAATCACACTAGAGTCAACAGTTAAGAACTTTCATAAGGACTCTTTTGGTGCGTGGTGTATTATAGGATAGATCTGATCTAAATGGATCCTGTTTTTGGTATCACATTGGTTTATACTAACGATTAATTATAAAAAGAGATCATTAGAAATCAAAAGGAATATGGAAATCCAAAAGGCTAACATTATTCTTGTAGCTAAAAAAATCTCATTTCCATTATCTCAAATTTTCTAAATAAAAATTTGGAAACTTCATTTGATACATACAAATAGCAGATTTTCTTTTCCTAAGAGATATTCAATGGAGGATACCCACAACTCATTGCATTGCCACATCAGCTTGGATTTAAGTCACCAACTTTTAGTTAGACCCAGAGGCTTAAAACTCAACCAATGGGTGGTTCCAAATGCTAAAAAAACTTTCACAAACATCAAGAAGTAAAAGAGATATCAGGCTAACAAAAAGATGTGCGAAAGTTTGAGGCGGTGGGTAATGATGCTACTGGAGAAGTGGGAGAATTAAGGCAAGATAAATGGGTATTAACAGAGGAAATAGCATGCAAGTTTTCATGGGACTTTTTTATGATGTGTGCTTATATTGGTTTCACTGAACACTGGTTTTTT
The DNA here is from genome assembly GCA_002076135.1 of Xerophyta viscosa. Classification (NCBI taxonomy): domain Eukaryota; kingdom Viridiplantae; phylum Streptophyta; class Magnoliopsida; order Pandanales; family Velloziaceae; genus Xerophyta; species Xerophyta viscosa. Next base: position 2,510,486 of record MJHO01000005.1, on the reverse strand, counting down.
TGGTTAAGGGGCTTAGGATATCGGTTTTTGGATAGGGTTTGCGTAGTTAACTTCATTCATTACGTGGTACTTTTTATTGTGTATCTTGGAAAACTGTTGTACACAGTCTGAATGCTCAATTAAGTAAAGATTAACTATTATTGACATCCTTTTGTAGATAGAGTAAAAATTTGTTTTGTTTTAACTTTTTCAGTACAAAGGTACTCAAGTCCGGGTAACATTTAAGTACATAGAAGCCTTAATATTTGTTTATGATATTTATATAATGTCAACATTTTTTATATGCAGATAAAAAATAAGTTTTTCAGGCAACATTTAAGTAGATAGAAGCCTTAATAATTTTTTATGATATTTGTATAATGTGAATATTTTTTATATGCAGAGAAAAACAAGTTTTTCACATTTTTTTTTCAGCTCTTAAACCCTGATCTTGATACATTTTCATGCAGCAATCCAGTTCAAATTTTTTGGATCGATCAAGCGGATCTTCAAGACGAGGTGCTGTTTCTAGCAGCCAAGATGCCGTGATAGGCAGTGAGACAGATCCTTCCAGATACCGTACCACAGAAGCCAGCCCTGGAACTTGCCGGAAAATCTCAAATGCTCAGAGGAGCTCCCCTGTAGGGTCTGCAGCAGATCCAAAGCGCTCTTCTGGTCGACTCCAATCCAACACAAAGAGCTACGAGTCTACTCTCAAGGGCATTGAGAGCCTCAATTTTGATAACGATGAGCCACGTCAGTATTGAGCCTTGATATATCTTGGTCGCAAATATTTCTTTACCTACCTAGGGTAAAAGAAAAAGCTACCGTGTACGGCAAATGCCCTGTGAAAATCTATCTACTCGAAGCTGTCTTCAGAGCAAATTCCTTTTGTCTAAGTTAGAGGAAGTGGTTCCTAAGTGGAACACAATAAATATGATGTTTATTTGACGAGTGAGATCTAACTACATACTGAGGCAGTATATATATTTTTATTGAGGACGTAGTAATGACTTGTACATGCGTGTTGGCAGTGGATTCATCCTTTCGTTTTGGAAATTCACGTTGTTTGATTGCTACTGTAAAGATTAATATCTTGAAAGATTTAAAACATGCCCGTTGATGTGTTCTAATATGATCCGAATTATATGCTATGAGAAGCTTGAGATGTATCTCCTTGTTGCACCTGTACCGATTATATATAAATATATACAGTATATATATATATATATATATATATATATATATATATATATATATATATATATATAATTTAAGGGTGAGCTAAAAAAAATTATTGTTGTCTAATATTTTAATATATAATAATTAATATAAGTTATATAACTATGTATAGATGAGTGTCTATTAATGTAAGTTATAGTTAATTATTCATGGCAGTAATTTTACACTCTTGTACGTTATTTCTGTAGATGCATCGTCTTTTATCTCTTTATAGGTGAAAGTTTGTCTTCAAGAACTCAAGTTTATTGATAACAACCATTTCAATCCCAATCATGGACTAGATCTCCATTACAGTAATATGTCGCCTAAAAATTGTCACGTATACCAAATATATAGATATTTGGAACATTAATATAACATCCGTCTTTTTAAAAAAAAAATATATATAATTTTTTGACATTCAGTACAAGAAGAATATACCTGACGGAGGCGATTTTATTGATATACCAAATATCCATAATTGATGGATATTGTAGTTTCTCCGTCTCTCCCTAGTGGCAACAACAAAGCTGGTACCGTTCGGTCCCCTTTTCTATACACTTGTGGTTCTTTACTATAATAATCATAATGATGCATTTATGCCTTCGCGATATATAGCCCTGTAGTTTTTTTTTCTTTGAAAAAAATAAAAGAAAGAAAAGAAAAACGTCTGCAACCATGCATGTACGTATATGACTAAGCCACCCCTTGATGTACGAACTCAGAACTCCCAGCTCTCCATGGTCCTTGCTTTTCATGAGCACCTCCGCCGTGCATGGCCGCAGTCACCTCGTGATTAGCAAAAGATCCATTGCGGCTGCGCGGTGAGACCGGCAGCGATCGCGGTGTTCTTGGGTGATATATCTTCTGCTGATTTCCATTCTCATCAACCACCGTCGCTTCGTCCTCGTCGCTGGGAACTCTGCATCTATCGCCGAGAATAATCGTCTTGCTCAGCAGCGACTCCTCCAGCGGTCCCTTCTCCTTGTCCTGTTGCCTCTTTGTTCTTATTCTCGCCAACCCTTCTGGAAGCTTCGCGCTCAAGTTCACCGACAACCGCCGCCGCGACCCCGACGACGCCACCGGGGGCACCACCACCGCCGGCTCTATAGGCCCGTGCGTCACATCCAACACCACCATTCTCTCATTAATCTCTTCAACCTCGTGTTGTAGCTGCCGCTCTAATCGCTCGTGATTACCACGCGATGATCTGACAGACTCGTTGGCGATAGAAGCCTTCTTTCTGGCAGCGGATCTGAGGGACGACGAAGGCGAGGACGGCTGCGCCGGTGATTGCGTCTTTGGAGACGACGCCTTCCGGTGGCGCGAGGCGCAGAGCGCGGCGACGACGGCGGTGATGGTGGCCGCGACGATGGCTGCGAGGAGGGTCACCGCCAGGCTCCTGTGAGTGCCTACGAAAGTGTCAGGGCCTATAGATGGAAGCATTCTTCCCATCTTCAATGGAGACGGCAACAAGATTGATCGTCGACAATGATAATTTTCTGGTTCTTAGATCTTTCGCGATGTTAATGCTTACTGTCGTTTGATCCGAAAGGTATTGCTGAGATTAGGGACGAACAGAGAGCTGCAGGTGTTGGGTTTGTTTTGTTTTTGTGGTGATCAAGCGATATGTACGAGTTGTTTTCTGTTACTTTATGTTAACTAAAGATAGGACGACGATAGTAGGCTCGCCCAATTTGACCTCTTCCGTTTCCAAATGTTCATTTCTCAGCTATCATTTCTCACTTGTAGTCTCAATCTATCTTACTAGTAGGAATTACAAAAATTTCTTATTAAATTTCTTATTGATTTATTTAATCTATTTTTAAATATTTTTTTGAAAAATTTTAAACTATAAAATTATAAAATTTATATGATTTACAACTTTATATTTGAAAGTTTTTCAAAAAAATATCAAATATTAGATTAAAATAATAATTAAAAATTTTAATCATTTGATAATTATTTTAACACAATATTTGATATTTTTGAAAAAATTTTAACTACAAAATTATAAATTATATTAAAATCTAAAATTTTGTACCTCAAAATTATTTGTAAAAATATTTAAAATTAGGTCTCGATAAAAATTTAATTAAATAATTTCGTGATTCGTATTTAAACCGATGAGCGGGTCATATTTGAAACCACAAAAAATCCTCTATAACTTTTACCGTAGAAAATACGATGTTCATGTTTGGTGCTCCTCTGTATATATTCGCGAAACGCGACCCCTGGCAAGATAATGATCGCCTACCATCTATTGGGGGGGGGGGGGGGTGATGAAGAGAGAAAAATGATCGGGCGGTTGAAAGAGCAAAACGTTGGGGCGCATGTTGAAATTTTTTTTAGATGGGCTGATTGGATAGTCCCTTAATACGTACCGTGCCAGTTCGTACCGTACCGACAACTGTCGGAACAGATACGTGCCGTCTGGCATGGGTTATGCCAACCGGTACGGAAACCATAGTTTTATTTATTTGCACCTATATCATACCCAACATCAAAATAATTATTAAAACTTTACCACATCAATCAATATTTATTATTTTCTTTTTGTTGGATTCGTAACAGCTAGCATTGTTCTTATCGAAATATCACACTTCACGTACATCGTTACCCCCAGCATTTTGTGCCTCACTTTTCGCTAGCTTCTAAAATAGACCTCTTTATTTGAAGATTTACGATCGAACCACCATACAAATCGGCTTCGTAGTCGGCAGAACTCTCCTAGATTGGAGTTTCAGCTCTTCAGATTCTCCTGCAAGCACAACCTGCCACGTCAGTATAAACTAATTCAATTCAGGCGTAATTTGCAGAATGGGGCTCCGTAAAATTACTATTGGGACAATCAAGTCTCTTTAGGTGCAGGCGAAAAAACCATTTTATTTTTGAAAGACTTGCACTAGTGATTAGTGAAGCTACGATTAGTGATTAATCGGTACTTTATCAATGACGATTACCTTCAGTCCGCTTAAATTGTACCTGCAGAAAGAACAGAGTCGCTTCGGCTCTCTATAAAAAAAAAAAAATTTATAATAAAATATTTATATCATATTAGTATATATATTTTTCGTATTTAAATAAAAAAAAAAATTATATAATAAAATTTTTAAAAAAAAATTAAATAAAATTTATAATTTTAATATTTAAAATTTTTTAAAAAAAATACTTTCAAATAAATATTTTTAAACTTTAAAATTTAACAAATTTAACAAATTTTAAATATTTTAAAATAAATTTTTTTAGCCTTATATATAGTGATACGGTATAACCGTCTAATAATTCTCCTATATAAAAGTAAAACCCTACTTTTTGAGAAACACCAAGGGAGCCTCTTCCAACACGATAATGGCGCTGTCCAGCTCAGCCGCCGGCGTGTCGGTTCGCACCGCCGCTGCCTCTCACCCCTTCCTCCGCCGCACAAGCTTCACCCCTCTCTCCTCCCTACTCCTCTCCTACCGCCCCCGTCGCCATCCGTCCCTTCTCCGCCTCTCCCACCACTCCTGCTCTCCTCCACTCATCCAAGCCTCCGCCGCTGTCACCGAACGAAAGGCTCCGCCCGCCGCTACCGGCAAACGCGTCGACATAAAGAAGATAATGATACTCGGTGCCGGTCCCATCGTTATCGGCCAAGCCTGTGAGTTCGACTACTCTGGGACCCAAGCCTGCAAAGCCCTCCGCGACGAGGGCTACGAGGTCGTCCTCATCAACTCCAACCCGGCCACCATCATGACAGACCCCGATCTCGCCCACCGGACCTACGTGGCACCCATGACGCCCGACTTGGTCGCTGACGTCATCGCCTCCGAGCGCCCCGACGCAATCCTCCCCACCATGGGTGGTCAGACCGCGCTCAATCTCGCGGTCGCCCTGGCTGAGGCGGGCGTGCTCGACAAGTACAAGGTCGAGCTTATTGGGGCTGATTTAGAAGCCATTCAACGAGCGGAGGACCGAGATCTCTTCCGCCAAGCTATGGATCGAATTGGCCTCAAAACCCCACCTTCTGGAATTGGCACTTCCATGGAGGAATGCTTTCGTATAGCCGATGAGATCGGAGAGTTCCCGCTGATCATCCGACCGGCTTTCACACTCGGTGGGACAGGCGGTGGGATCGCATACAATCGCGATGAGTTTGAGGGCATCTGTCGTGCGGGGCTTGCAGCCAGCCGGACCCACCAAGTGCTGGTTGAAAAATCACTCCTTGGCTGGAAAGAGTACGAGTTGGAAGTCATGCGTGATCTCGCTGACAACGTTGTTATAATCTGTTCGATTGAGAATATTGATCCCATGGGTGTGCACACTGGCGATTCAATCACGGTGGCCCCTGCACAAACGCTCACCGATAAGGAGTATCAGCGGCTGAGGGACTATGCAGTGGCCATTATTCGGGAGATTGGTGTGGAGTGTGGTGGTTCGAATGTGCAGTTTGCGGTTAACCCGGTGGATGGAGAAGTTATGGTGATTGAGATGAACCCTAGGGTGTCGAGGTCTTCTGCTCTTGCATCAAAGGCTACGGGTTTCCCGATTGCTAAAATGGCTGCCAAGCTTTCGATTGGATACACACTTGATCAAATACCCAATGACATTACTAAGAAAACCCCTGCTAGCTTTGAGCCCTCCATTGACTATGTGGTTACAAAGGTAAGTTTTACTTCGCTCAAAATTTTAGATGTTTTTTGTTTCTTTTTTTTTTTTTTTTAATTTACATGCAAATAGTCTTTTAGATGTACCACTTCTTATTGTATCAGTTCTGCAAAGAAATTGAGCTAGATCTGTAGTTTCTCATGATCTGGTACTTACTTGGGTAGGAGCCTTTGCGAGCATTTATGTTTTTTTTTGTTCCTCCATTTGAAGATATGTGCTTGCATTTTTTGAACTGTAAATTAATTGCGTTAACATAATGCTAAGCTTGCACACAGTTAAATTTGCATTAGTATATGATGCTCATGTGACTTTAGTACTGTAACAAAGTATAATGTTACAACAATGTTATGCTTTAGCCTTCATTCTCAAGAATTGCTGTCTTTTTTAAAATAATATCACTGATAAAAAGGCATTACGTTTTATGCGTTAGCCTTCATGCTCAAGGATTATTGTGTCTTGTTGACAATTATATTACTGATAAAAGTGTTCTATGTCATATTGATAATTATCATAGTCCTGTAATAGAGTAAACGGTTAAAGCCTGTAATAGAGTAAACAGTTAAAGCAGTATCTTCTTATTTAATTTTGTTTCTCTGTATCAATTCTTTTCAAAACCGATATCTCATCTTAGAAGTGGCGTTCTGTCATCCAGTAATTTTACGGTTTTATTTTTATGTTACTCTTGCAGATTCCACGTTTTGCTTTTGAGAAGTTCCCTGGTTCTCAACCAATTTTGACAACCCAGATGAAATCGGTTGGCGAAGCAATGGCATTAGGTAGAACCTTCCAGGAATCCTTCCAGAAAGCAGTTCGTTCATTGGAGTGTGGATACTCAGGCTGGGGATGCTCACATGTAAAAGAACTTGATTGGGATTGGGATCAGATAAAATACAGTCTTCGAGTTCCTAATCCTGACCGTATCCATGCAATATATGCAGCAATGAAGAAAGGAATGAAAGTGGACGAAATTCATGATCTTAGTTTTATTGACAAGTGGTTTCTCTACCAACTCCAAGAGCTGGTGGATGTAGAACAGTTCCTCAAGGCGAGGAATTTGAATGATTTGACAGAAGATGATTTGTATGAGGTGAAGAGGAGGGGTTTCAGTGATAAGCAGATAGCATATGCTACTTCATCTTCTGAGAGAGAGGTGCGAACCAAGCGTCTTTCTCTTGGTGTAATCCCAACATATAAGCGAGTTGATACATGTGCCGCAGAGTTTGAGGCGAATACACCGTACATGTACTCGTCTTATGATTTTGAATGCGAGTCGGACCCGACTCAGAGGAAGAAGGTGCTGATTTTGGGTGGTGGTCCCAACAGAATCGGGCAGGGAATAGAGTTTGACTACTGCTGTTGTCATGCATCTTTTGCACTTCGAAAGGTTCAGTTATTTTATGCATAATTCTTGTTTTTCTCTCTACCGACATTTGTTTTGTAGAAGTTTGCTAGGTTAAGTGAAGTATAAATTGTTCTCTCGCTTTGTTTCTTTTTAAAACAAATTGCATGATTACTTTGTTTGAAATGTTTTGCTAGAGAGCTGTTATTATTGTTTCTGTCCATTCCAGCTTTGTATTCATGCATATTGGACGCTGTTCTTACTTCTCCAAGCGTCTGCCTAGATATCTAACATAGAGAATATTTTTTTTGTTCTTGTTCATTTTTAAGCAGTTCCAAAAAAAAATTGTAGAACAGGAAGACATTCACTATGATGATGCATTATCAATGAATGCCTTTCATTGTATTTTTCACAATTCAGTTGAAGTTTTCAGTAATAAAAATAGACAGCACGACCACCAGAGGCTGGTGTTTGGACACTCCTCCGCAAGGGCGAGTACTTGGGTTCAGTTCCCTAAAGGGAAATTTCTTGTGGACACAAAAAAAGACAGCAACTTTCTCTACCAGAAGTTAAATATGGAATAGAGCACTTTGATTTTCTAGATGATTTCTATGAAGCATGTGGGATTTGTTAAAAAAGCTCCCGTCATGTGACATTTTTTAGTTAATTTTGTAATGCTCTAAGGATGTACCGACGTGGTAAAAACTGAATTTCTTCTTAACATTAATATTGCTATTCCTTTTCTTGTATACTATTTAGCTATGTTCTTGTATTCCTATTCCGTCCTTCGATTGTTATAAGCATCTTCGTGAGGTCATTGCTAGAGACCTTAGTAGGAGCTCGCTAGTTAAGTAAGAACATCTGGGAATGGTTGTTTTGTTTTAAACATGTGCTAAAGAACTGTTGTTATTATTATTATTATTATTATTTTATCTTCCATTATCTTAGACATATGGTGGTAGCACTTTGGATTGGAAATGTTTTTCTGTACTTTTATTTTGATAAAAGTTAGTTTATCTTTATCTGTAGCAACTCATTCTGTTTTCATCTGTCTCATCTCAGGATAACTACGAGACAATCATGATGAACTCAAACCCGGAAACAGTGTCAACAGATTATGACACTAGTGATAGATTGTATTTCGAACCACTGACGGTTGAGGATGTCATTAACGTCATTAATTTGGAGCGCCCTAATGGTATTATAGTGCAGTTTGGCGGGCAAACTCCACTTAAACTTGCACTTGCTATACAGCAGTATCTCGAAGAGCAGAATTTAATCTCTGCTTGTGGAGTAGGAAATGTTCAAGTATGGGGAACCACTCCAGATTCAATTGATGCGGCGGAGGACAGGAAGCGATTTAATGCTATTCTGAATGAGCTAGAAATTGAGCAGCCCAAAGGTGGTATAGCAAGGAGTGAATCTGATGCTCTGTCCATTGCTAAAGATGTAGGTTACCCTGTTGTGGTGAGGCCTTCTTATGTCTTGGGTGGAAGAGCAATGGAGATCGTCTACAGTGATGAAAAACTCGTTAAATATCTCGAAACTGCCGTTCAAGTGGATCCAGAGCGTCCCGTTTTAGTAGACAAGTACCTCTCCGATGCCATTGAGATTGATGTGGATGCACTCGCTGACTCATGCGGTAACGTGGTGATCGGAGGCATCATGGAACACATAGAGCAAGCTGGAGTTCACTCGGGCGATTCAGCTTGTTCTCTTCCTACAAAGACTATATCCACAAAAAGTCTGGAGATTATTAGATCATGGACGACGAAATTAGCAAAAAGGCTGAATGTTTGTGGGTTGATGAACTGCCAATATGCTATCACTGCTTCTGGTGAAATTTACTTACTCGAGGCAAATCCCCGCGCCTCCCGCACCGTGCCATTTGTTTCTAAGGCCATTGGTCACCCGCTTGCTAAATATGCATCACTAGTCATGTCTGGAAAGAGTTTATATGATATTGGTTTCACAAAAGAGGTGGTGCCTAAACATGTGGCAGTAAAAGAGGCTGTTCTTCCATTTGAGAAATTCCAGGGCTGTGATGTTCTCCTCGGACCGGAGATGCGAAGTACGGGGGAGGTCATGGGGATTGATTTTGATTTCCCCGTGGCTTTTGCTAAGGCACAGATTGCAGCTGGACAAGTCCTTCCAGCGAGCGGTACCGTCTTCCTCAGCCTAAACGATCTCACTAAGCCTCACCTTGCCACGATAGCTCGTGGATTTCAGGAACTTGGTTTCAGTTTAATAGCTACATCGGGAACAGCACGAATTCTTGAGATGGAGAGTATACAGGTGGAACGGGTGTTGAAGATGCACGAGGGGAGACCGCATGCCGGTGATATGATTGCGAACGGACAGATACAAGTTATGGTGATAACGAGCTCAGGTGATGCGCTTGATGCGATAGACGGGCTGCAGCTTAGGAGAATGGCTTTGGCTTATAAGATTCCAATTATAACAACAGTTGCAGGTGCTTTAGCTAGTGTGGAAGCTATTAGGAGTTTGAAGAAGAGCTCCGTAAAAATGTTTGCTCTTCAGGATTTCTTCAGTGATCCTCTGGAGGAGCAACAAAACCTGCAAACAGCAGCATCCTCTACCAATTGACTTGGCCTTTTTTTTTTGGAATTTCAAGAATAGATCTGCAAAAAGATATTCATCGTGGCTTGCAAGTGCGTCTCTAATTATTCGGCTTGGTTGTGACGTTCTAGTACTCGGAGAGCAATTTCCTTCGCCATCCTCTTTTTGCTACAGACGATATGAATTCTAGTTTTGTTCTACTTTTTTAGAAGTATGTAATGATACCCCTAGATAGGAATGAACAAAACATTTGAAGATTCTATTTATGTTTTTGTAGATAAGTTAGCCGTTCTTTTGTGCTTAACTTTGTGGCAAGCTTCTATACTCATAATGTTTCAACAGCCGTAGCAAGTTGAATTTGAACTCGTGTGTGTGCTATTGTTTCCACAATATGGAAGCTTTGTTGTGGAACCTCTACTCTGTTTCTTTTTTTTCTCTTTTGTTGAGAAGTACTCTACTCTGTTTTGCTAACTGCTACTATGTAGTTATTAAGAGACTAATACTATATTATGATTTTATGCTTTTTCTTCATATCGGATGCGAGCTTCCCTCTCCCAAGCTGCAGGCTGTAGCTTCTGTTGGTTTATATAATTGGATTGCAGTTTAATTGAATTGTTTGGAGTAGTGGAGGTTAAACTTGCAGGGATCAGCGGTAACCTTTGCGGCGGCTGATGTGGATGTGAGGTTGTTTGATTTTATACCCATTTATGTGAAGACGTTGATTTCAGGTGGCGCCAGCGGGTTTTTCTCGAAGACGGCGGTTGTGCTGCTTGAACGAGTTAAAATTATCATGCAGGTGAGCCTACGAAAGCTTGAAGCTAATAAACAAGTTCTTTCTTAGGAATAATGACATATCAGTCCCCCATTTTGAATTCTTTGGACAGATCAGCCTCTCTGTTTAAAAAATGGACAGATCAGTCCCTCCGCTACTGTTTCAAATTTTTTTCGGACAAAAATGTCCTCGTTTTGCCGAGACCGAGACCAACTATTTAGAAGCATTTTTTGGAAAAAGTTTGAACATGAAAGTTGTAGATCTTGACGAAAAATGCTTTTAGATAGGTGTTTACGGCGTCCAAATTGTTTCAGCGATTTCGGATCGAGCTGGTTACACTTCGGACCTCAAAAACACCTATTTCAAAGCATTTTTTAGAAAAATATTCAACATGAAAGTTGTAGATCTCGACGAGCTCTACAACTTTCATGTTCAAACTTTTTCAAAAAAATACTTCTAGGTAGATATTTTTGGTGTCCGAAATAAATTCAAACAGTATTTGAGGGGCTGATTTGGTAGATTTTTAAAATGGAGGCTGATCTGGTACTTTTGAAACCTTGGGGGGCTGATATGGTATAAGCCCACTTTTTATTGTTATACTTATTTATCAAATGGATACTTGTTTGTAAAAGTGAATTTAAATCGGTTCATTTGAACGACGGTAGCTATGGCTGCAGAACAAGATTTGTATACTACTTATTTCATCCCCATCAAGTGAATTATATAATTTTGCAGACTAGTATAATAGTTGAGCAAAGCGATCCACAAAAATCGACGTCAAAATCTGATCTTCCTAGATATAGGCAAGGAATTGACATCCAGACGTTTTTTTTTCCCTATTTATGGAGTCCAAATTTGAGGAGTTCCTGAGAGGTTATCCTTCATCCACATCCAGGAGATTAAAGAGAAGTTCTTCTAAATTAAGACAATGCACTCCACCCCGAGCCTATAAATCCATGCATTCTGTTTTTACTTTGCACTTGCGGCGAAGAATACGTGATTTTTCTCAAGGAAAAGAAAAAGGAGTAACAGATGGCTTCCAAGAAGATGCTGCCAGTGCTATTTCTATGTGTGATTTTGATCCTATCATCGGCGGACATGAGCGCTGCTGACTGCTTCTGTGACTGCATGAGGCAGAAGATGAGCGAAGAACCTAATCCTGCAGAGGCGGCAGCGAAGTGCCAAGAATCCTGTGGAACTCTAGGACCGCAAGGTGAATGCGTGCTGTGAGTTTACAGGGCACAGTGTGCCCCTCCCAGAATTTTGTCAACAGATATTGCTATGCTAGGTTTTACCTGTAACTAGAGCATTTTGATTCTGGGTAACTCATGAATCATGTGCAAAGTTTTTACAGTTTTGATGTAAAGTAGGGGTTTCCATATTGCATTTGTTCTGCAATGAGTGATTGATCTATTGAATTCTTATTATTGCAAGATGTATATAAAAGAAAAAAAAACAAAACTGAACTATCAGAAATTACAAAAAAAAAGATGTAAAAAATTAGGCAAGTGCTATAAAAGGAAACAAATACACAATCATGAACAGAATGTTTTATGGTTTAATAGCATTTGATCACATTTGGCACAATGTGAAGTATGAAGAAAATTGTATGGAGTAAGTTCAAGGCAGCTTTATACTTGTTTACTTGATTAGAAAAGATAATAGAGAAATCGATAAAAACAAAGGTCAAATGGGGCACAAAACAACATTCGATCCAATACTTGGCAATTTGAGCATAAATGTTTAATGGGGGATCCTATTCAAACTATTTTGGTTGCATAGAAACAAACTCATCCATCTTTTAAAAATGTGTGTTTATATCAAATTACTAACTATATGAAACCCAAATTACATGGTAAAACTAAAAAATCACTTAACAGAGAAATAATTGTTGCATTTTCCAATCCAGAAACAACGAGGTGGACGAAAAAATAGATCAAGATTTGTATCACTTAACAGGGAGATATTCAACAGCGATTTATAACCACGAGATTCTATTTAGAAAACTTGATACATGTAGCTCATACTATATGACTCTTAACATTTAGTTATGAATTGTCGCAACGGACTAGTGCAACTGCTGCAGACAAAATTAGGTCAAGAACAAATGTTTCAGATAAGTGAATCATTACGCCACCGATAGGAAAGTAAGAAAATTAGAAAACGAAAAAGCTGTAGACGCATCCCATTTCAGGTTCTGAAATTAGCGTTGTACAAATATAGAAGGTCTAAATAAAGAAAGCATAAGCGAAACAACATAAGACAACGATCTAATACAAACTACAACTACAGAAGTAGATAGTTCAGGAAATATAAGTGAACTACGATAAACAATATGGATGACCAATTGACCTGCTTGCTTCAATCCTCACTGTTTACACGTTAATCCTTTGCAAGCCCAACTTAGGGAGCGCCAAACCAACAGTCATCTCACTGTCACACAAATAAACAGAATTAACATAAAAGCATTGTGCACAATAATTAATGTCTTCAGATAATAACAAAGAATTTGCTACAGAATATCACAATGGAAGGTCGCATCAAACAAATAGAAAACAAGTAATGAATTAAACAATCTCACATTAAAACCAATTTGCATTCGGGCTTTATTACTGCTAAAAGAAGAACAAAATTTTCCAATTTTACTGCCTAGCATTTCCCAAAACCCTCATCCTTCTTGAAAGATTGCTTGTATTGATCAGGTACCTTTTTAGGAAGAACAGTTTCCACAAGCGCTTCAATCTCTTCTTTGGCCCGATCAAAAACACCCGGGCCTTTAACCTTCTCTACAGGAGTGTCCTCATCAATGTCATCGCTCTTTCCATGTGTTTCTTTATCATGTGTTTGCTCATTGTCTGTTATTGCATCCGTTTCTTCCTTCGCTTTTTCAAACAGATTAGGGGCCTTCAGATCTTTGTCTACATATTTAAAACATAGTCACAAATTACTAGAACTTTTTAGGGGAAATGAAAGCTACAAAAGATATCCCATAAAATAAGTTACATTTGAATGAATTCGTGAAATAAGCCTAAGACTTATGTCTTTTTTTTCCGAAGATTAACATGAGGAACTGAACCATGCACCGAGCCTATTTAGGCATCCTTTAGAGGTGATAAACCTCACGGGTAGCTGCTTCACAATTTCCACAAGCCTAAACCTAATGCCATATCTAACATGGTATTGACTCAGAAACCGGAGAAGCGAATCATCAATTGGAGAACACCAATAAACAACACCGACCTTAAACAAGTGACAAAAAAATATCTATTCTAGGAGAAAAGGCCCGGATGTTCTTTATACACAAAAGGAGTAGACATACAGTAAATTAATTACTACGTTATGCAAACAGAATATAATTTGCAATATTGATGCTTCTAATATGTGATGGCAGATCATAACTCTATTTACAAGCAATGAACCAAAAAACCAGCAAATTGCTGTAGTTTAGAACAGAATTCAGTCCCTGTTGACAATACTCTAGAAATTTCCGCTTATCAACAAAAATAAAGTGCCTGCACATCAACAGATCATTGTAGAAAACAAAGAGATATTGATGGTGATTTCATCATTCGAGAAACGGAATTACTGATCGATTTCAACAGATCCAGTAAACAATATCAAGCATGAAATCGAAGGAAATAATAGTGCCGATCTTAAACCTTGATTTGATTCTTCCATTGGCGAACGATGATCGGTGGCAACTGATCGAGACGCTTCGAAAACAGGGAGATTGTGCGAACTTATATGTTACAAAAGGGAATAATATGATTTCTAAATGCAGAGATAATAATATATATATGGGAGACTGGGATACGCGTCAGCTGCGTGTTCATGTTACAGGAATCAGTGATATATAGAAGGTAGACAGACAGGATTCAGAGAGTGCTTTGCTGGGCCGAATCTGATTCCTATAGGTGTATTTATCGGTAACTGATAGTTTATATTTTAATTGAAATTTTTATTTAGCTAAGTTTTAATATATAATTAATTATATAATCTAGTGGACTCTTATAATAGTATTTAGTAATAATTTTTTTTACTGGTAGATATAAAATGATAAAAAAAAAATTTAATTATATCTTACTCACACATAGGATATCATTTAAATTATCAGTATACATAATAAAATTAACTATAAATATTTTAAAATATATTCAAATTTTACCAACTACCAAATCAATTACAAAAAAGGGCACATATGACAACTTTTTTTAAATTCTAATTACGTTCGTCTAGCATTTTATAATAAAATAACAATCTCATTGAGAATTTCGCTTTTTATTTTCTGTGGTCCGAATGTTCACCGATTATTTTGTGCATACAACAAAATTTTATCTCACTTTATTTTCTCTAAATTAGAATACTATAATATTATATATACAATAATAATGTTAAATGATAGTACACAGATAAAATGGATATATTTTATTTAACAGTGATAATTTTATTTGACCCATAGTGTATTAAAGAAATAAAAACAAAAATAAATAAATAATAAAAAGGAGAAAGTTATATATATATATTTGTTTTTTTGGTCGAAGAGAAAGTTATATTTTTAACTACAACAATGGTGGAAGTTACAGTGGATTTAGCATCGTGGGGTTCCTCCTTGCCATGGTCAAAACCCATTCTCAATATCGGGACGTCGGAAAGGTCATGGTGGGATGGCGGAGAGATCGCGGCGACACGAAGGCGATACGATGGTGATGCTGCAAGGGCTGGTTGGAAGATAGGGGAAAAAGAGGGGGTTAAACACTATAATGATAAATGTTGTAATTTATAGTTAGTATTTGAGTATTTGAGTAAAATGATTATCCATAATCTAGCAACTTATTGATACATGCTAGTGGAGATAATATACGAGAACAGGCTAGTTTTTAACAATTTATCATCTACAAACTGTCTATTAAGTTAATTTACCAACGCAACTTATAGTTTAAATTTTGATTGTTTAATAATCTACCGTCTACAAGCTGCCCAATAAGCTGAAATCAAACATAGCACATATTTAGCCGCCTGTTGGCCAATTTAGCTCAACTGTCGATGCTTTGGTTCAATTACTTAAATTAGTCGGTTCAAATTTAATAATAATGATGTGTAAAATTCTATCCAAAAAGAGTAATGCTACAACGGCCGAACGTTGTAGCTCGAAAATCTGTATAAATGTATTTTTTTCTATCTCGAAATGATTTACTGATTCTGAGGTAGGAGAGAAACGCGTTGGGTAGAGTTCGGATGGTTTAGTAAGACGCTGTAATATTTTTTTATGAAAAAAAGAATAGGCGACTTCAAAATTTTTTAAATACTAAATGATATTCTAATTATTGTTTCATGTAATATTTTTTTAAAAAAAAAGGTTAAGGAGAAAAAATTATCCTATAATAACCCCACTTAGTTTTCTTAAAGTTATTATTTTTATTACGGTTTTACCATCAGTTCGGACCTCAACTCGCTTGGTTCTTAAGATCAACTACTTACAATTGTTTTAAGACATAATTGTTCTTAAATAGAATAGATATAGCATACCCAACCATATTCTCACACTTTTATCAAAAATAGACTATGTTCAGACAAAAAACAAAAAAACAAAAAAAAAACAAAAAACAAAAAACAAAAGGAAACTGGCGGAGGAAGGGCTGGTGCAATCAGACAATTTAACTGTCCTATAAGTATCAAAACCCACTCATGCAGGCCCTGTATGTGAATCAGTAAATGGATTGGGCTTCAGACTTGTGCAGGTTAGAGGAGGTCTTTTAGGCTTTTAGCGTTATTCATCATCATAGCATTCATCATTCACCGGCAATAATCATCTACGACGATGTCGGCGCCGGCGAAAACCCTAGGTCGCGGTGGGACGTTGATCCTCCGCCGTCTCTTCTCAGTCACTCCCAGCAGCTCTCCAGTTCCTCGACCTCTTCATCTAAGCCCATCCAACACGGCCGCGCACACGTTCTTGGCGAAGGTCGACTTGCCGCCGGCGGAGAAGGTTCTCAGATCAGACGCCGAGGTGTTGAAGTTCGCATCATCACCAGCAGGTCTCGTATTCCCCTGTGGACTCCCTTCTCTTCAGTTCTTCATCGAACACAGTGAGTTCTTTATTGGTTGATTTTTCACTTTCTAGAAAATAGTTACTAAAATCATGGGTTTAGTATGACTATGCGGCCAGAATGATGATTAATATTGATAAAACTGATTCATTTGGGTCTATCAATTGGATGACAATTAGATGCGTCTGCTTATGTTCATACTTGCCAGTAAATGTTGATTTTAAGCTATGCACATCAGAGTTAAGCATTTAAGCTCATCAAGTTCCTAGTACTTTATGTTCATGGATTGTTACAGAATGTGATACTTTATGGAGAGATGAGATGAGGGACTTTTGAGTTTGTCTTACTTACTTTAAGGAGAGCTGGGAAGCCTAACTCTCCCATAGTGTGAAACAAATGGGATCCATAACACCATTAAAAGGGTTCTTGGAGCTCCAAAGCAAGACTAGTTTTAGCTCCCAAATGTTGCTGCTATTCAATAGCTTCTTAAAAATACTTCAAAAAGTTGTTCTTGTGAAAGAATGGTTATGCTCAGCTGCTTCTTCATTATATTATTTCCCCCGTGGCGTAGTTTTTATAGTTATCGGAGTCTCGGAGACATATCCAACTAGTTTGTCTTGATTTCCACCTGTGTAAGGGAACCTCTTCACCTTACTGGTATCACTCCTCAGGTTGTTAATAAGAAGAAAGAGACAATCTTTTAGTGACATGATAATTTACTGGGCAAAGCTTTTGATAGTGTTTGCCGTGACAAGGAGAAATGTCGTCCGACATATGACGACATACTTTTTGCTCTGTTTACTTTTTGCTCCAGATTGCCTTTTTTAAGGAAATAGCTTTAATTTTATCGTAATGGTTCCTAGCTCACTGTTGTAGTCGATTATGTTATCAGAGAACACTATGAACCCTCTGTTTTTGTTAATCCTCAATTTTACGGTAGATCATGTCACCTGATTATCGTGCCTTATGAGTCGGTTTCCCCCATGTTATTTCCGATTAATGTTATGTTCTGTAACTTTTTGCTTATTTTGAGATTATAAATGTGAAGGTGAGGATGCTGAAAAGAATGAACCACTTTTTCTACTTCCCAAGAGAACTTATCAGCCAAGCACCATCAGGCGGAAGAGAACGCATGGTTACCTTGCACGGTCTCTCTCATCACTAATGATTCCAGATACTTGTTTTGCTTCTTTGGTTTCTCAAAGTTCTCGATGAATTTAGTTCACCTAGAATTTTTATTGCATAATAATATATCTCATTACTTATAATTTGAAATGTAATGGTATTAATTTTGCCTGATTATTTTGATTTTGATGAGTAAAAGGTACTAAAGGTAGAAGAAGCAATTTAGTGTCTGTTATCAGGGAAAAAGTTAAGTTCAAGATTAGTGTAATGAGTTTACGTAGGCAGTCACTGCCATTTTCCCTCAATCTTTTCTGTTTCTGATCTGCATGAATATCATTATGCTAGGTTAGATTAGACATCTAATGTTACTAAAAAGAACTTATAGCCAAAACCTTATGTTCAAAAAGAATATTTGTGCTGCTTTTTTTTTTTTTTTTTTTTGAGTTAACGAGGCGAAACCTACGTGTCTCCACTAGCAGTACTCACGGGTTTCCGCTAACTCGCGGTCTACGGTTTTCTATGCACACCCCCAGCCCATATTGGACTTAGATGTGCGCAGGGAGTAAAACTCCGGCCTGGCGTCCGTCCCCGGACCAGACATGGAGTACTGCAATATGCAACCACTAGCTTTTCCGCAATCCGCTGAAAACACGCGGCGCGAGCACATTCTCATTTCAGGACAACCCTGGGTTCGAACTCGGAGCGCACGGCTCACGAACTGCACGCCTGCCGGTCGACCCAAGGGCGGGAAGCTGGTGCTGCAGACATGTTATGTGGTTTATATGCTTACATGACTATTTTGTGCAGCAAGGCAACCAAGGGCGGCAGAAAGGTCATTGCTCGCAGGATTGCTAAAGGTAGAGCCAGAATTGCTGTCTGACATCTGATCACTTGATCTTTCAAATCGTCGCTATGACACTGTGAACCGTTGGGTGGTTTTCGCTATCTTTGCCAGAATGTACAACATCGTTGTAAATTGCAATGACGGCATCACAAATTTTAAGTTACTAGAGATAATTTCTTGCAAGGATTGGCTTCATGTTGTTCAATAACGCCTCTATACTTTGTTCTATATCATGACAGATTGTTGCTGCCATGATAAAAATCCAACATGAATTTTATTTTTAGGTATGATATAAAATCAAATTGCTTCCTGCCCGGAATCTGATATACATCAGAATTTTAGGTAATTGCTTTTTTTTTCCTCGGATTGTCGTAATTGAGAATTATGCCATGTATACTGGTCTATTTCTGTACAAGCTAATTATTTTCTGCCCTCTGTTGCTGCAAAAAAAAAAAAAGAAAAAAAAAGGAAAAAAAGAACTCCAGATCTTCTCTTTAAGATGTGCACCATAATGGTGTTGTTTTAAAAAATAAAATAAAAAAAAATAATACTAAAGTCAGCCATGTTGACGTGGTGGGAGCTGGATTTGAAGTAGAATAGGGGAAGTGCTTTTGAGTTTATCTCAAAAATTTTGTTTTTTATATCTTAAGAGCAATCTATTAGTTAATGAAATTCTAACTTATTCTATAGGTTTGTAGCTTCTAGAAGATGGTACTGTACAAATAAACGATGCTACAGTGAACAAAATTTGTTCAAAAATAGTGTTCTTAGCCGAAAGTTTTTAATAGCTGCATTTCCTTTAAAAGAAAAAGAACTCGAGGACTTGCGCAAAGCATTTTGAAACCAAAAATCCGAAAGCTGGTTAACGGTTTTTTTTTTTTTTTTTTTTATTTATATAGATTAGCGTGGAAAAAATTCTGTCCGTAACTGATCTTTTTTGAGCGACCGTCATAACATGTAAACCTACGGGTGGTACCGATTTCTGTTTCACCAATCGAAAAATCTCGTCCTTACAGTTAGGACAGACTACAGTGCACGCTCCCGAAGGGGCCTCAAATAGGGCCCATTTTACTTTCCACGAGCTACAGCGGAAAAAACACTACCGAAGGGACGCGCGGTTTCTGAGCCGTGCGCCCCACTAATCGTCCCACGGACGCGGGACAGCTGGTTAACTATTTTACATCAATCAAGTGTACAATATTTCTCTATTGTCTTAGCTCAAGATAGGAAGCATCATAGACAACCTGGAAGGACAATGCATAAAACACCGCCAATGCATAAAACACCCGATACAGAACGCTGCAAATTTTATTCAATAACTATTATATTCAGCTAAGAACAAACTGCAGGTAGATAAGAGAGAAGATGAACTGATACACAGTTTTATTCTGCATGTAGAACAAACAGATTGCAACCCGGCGTGTTTAAAACTCAGCCTTCTTCATGGAAGTAACAAGAATCAATAGTAGAAGCTTCTAAACATACATCTAAGAAATGTATTCAAATGGTGCGATACGTGATAACACTCAAACTAGTAGTATAGATGACTCCCACCTTACATTAGAGGTTTCTTTAGATATATGTTCACAGTTGCAACCATTTCTAATTACCAATATACATACATCACTAAACCAAAAAAAAGACAGATCCTGATAAAGTAACTATACGTCTATAAAGAAAACAAGATTCCTTCCCGTCATCTTTTGCTGTTCTTAGACGGAAAATTGCGTTTGCTGAAGCAGGTGGACGAGATTAGGCCAGCCTGTTGTCCTCCATGTCAGCACTTATAAGACCTTCCATCTCAGCTAAAATTTCCTGGTACCTTATTCTATTCCCTTCCAAAGTGTCAGCCTCCGAGTAGTTGTTTTCTAGAAGCTTGTTTAAATACTCCGCGCACCGTGGGAAGTAACGCTGCCCAAATTTCACTGGTGAAGGGTAAACAAATAGGAATGAATATAAGTGAAGCACTTAAAAATTATTTCCAAGTAACCTTTAAACCAAAGTAAGTTTTCTGGTTTGCAGAACCTTACCATTCTGTATATAGCAATGTTACAGTCATGCCGAGTTTATGCCCTAGCAACAAATATACTGGAGGTTGTTTTTTGAAAACCAAAGTAAATAGGATGCCATTTGTAGTAATGTTATAGATATATTAAAGGTTTATTCCCAGTTACAAATGTCCGCAAAACACAATGTTATAATAAATAGAAATCCATGTAGCGGTTGACATCCATTAGAAGCGACTAAGCAAACTAACAGAGCAACGGGCTGAAGTAAAACGACTGAGAAGAAAGTTGGATCACACCCAAGGCGCGTGGAGTTCCAACTCATATATAAGCCCAAGCTAGCCACAGATGAATCAGAGATGAGGAAATCATGTTACACACATCAGATGTCACATGATGCCAGCACAGTGCTGGAGTGATACCCATAACCATAACCATAAACAGTGCTACAATTTATGGCTGGGGGCTCCTTCTTGTTGCACCATAACGGTGCCATAACCTGTCGTGGTCTTAAACAGATACAGAAGGGTCTGCAACAAGGTGAACTAAGCTTCAGTATGTTCTATGGACATTTCCAAGGGATGGCTATAGACGATTCCCCCATTTTCCCATTTTATTTATAAAAAAAGCACTACAAATGTACATATGTCCAAAAACTTATCCATTAATTTTTGTAAATCTCTTTGAGCATCCAATTAGTAACGAGAAGACTTGTGATGTATGTTGTACCTGTCCTTAATAAAGCCCTCATCCAAAGAAGTTGCTCTTCTTGTGTCACACTGAAATCCAGCGACATTTCCAACTCCCAAGTAAAATCAGCTCCAGCAGAATACAATGCTAGATTTGCTTGCTTGGGAAAACACAGCTTCGCGAATGTAACTGCATCAGAACAGGAAAAGTACAGATATGATATTAGTTTTTTTCTGAAGTCAATTTTCTAGCTATGTATTGGATTAACTTTTGTTTACAAAATCAAGTTTGAACACTTTTAATAGGAAAACTGGTCCTATTTAGCTAACCATGATCAAAATCAGAACTTCCTGATTTTACAGATAAATGTTGTTGCAAGGAAGCACGGAAACTCCTCAGGAAAGCGTATCGGCGTGTCGGACACGTATCGGACACGTAAATTTAAGTATCCGAATTTAATAAATAAGTAAATAAATATGGACACGCTTTGGATACATTGGAGACACGTCGGGGACACGCTAGAATACCTTGAGAACACGTTTGGGCTATTTTCAAGCCCATTTGTCCAGCCGAAATTGTCCATCGACTTAAGTCTAGCCCAAACAATTCTATTTCAAATAAAGTGAACAGTGTTTATGCCGTGAGTATATGTTGCTAAGTTGCAACTCAAATACTAATATATGAGTTCTTATCTTTTGAAAAATACTTTTTTGCTTACTTTTGTTTACAGATATTTTGTGTAATCGATAATTTAATATTTTAATATGTTTTGAAATAATGTATCCTCGAAGTATCGTATCCTATTTTTTTTGAAGAATCACGTATCCGCGTATCCGTATCGTGTCGTATCCGTGTCACGTATCCGTATCCGTGCTTCTTAGTGTTGTTGTGATAGTCTCCTAAAATGCAGATGTACTTTTTGCTGTTTGTTTCCTAAAAAGCAACCGAAATGAAAAGATAACTCTCGGACAAAGTACAGTCTGATGTTCTCCAGCCCACTAAGGATGTGGTTCCAATTATTTTGAAAATATGTGTGGTTATTCAATTGTAGTAAACCAGGTGCATATGCACGATGAAAGAAGCAGACCAATAATCACATAAAAACAATTTCTATTAAGCTATCAAACTTTGTGCAGGGAATAAACCTCATAAATTACTTAATTATGCTCCACCAAGAAAATGGAAGTATGGCATTCTTTCATGTATAATTTCAAAAATAACAAAATACTTTTGTCAATGAGAACTATTACCTCTTCTCACAAGATAACATAACAGATCAAGTTGTCGCTCTTCCAACATCGAAGAACTGAGATCATCTTCAATAGGTGGATCTCCTCTTTCCGCTTCCTCCAGTAGGGTAATACATACCTGATCATCAGAATGATCTTTTTCATCTTTGGATCTATCGAAGTCAGCAGCTTTGGTCAGCCCTTTGCAGATTTTGAGTGCCGTCTTTCCATCTGGCGTTACCACAGAAGGCCTTGCGCCTTTATATAGAAGATCAACGATGATTTTTGATTCTTTGCATGTTGCAGCAACATGCAACACTGTAAATCCACGGGGGTCTCTATGGTTGACATCAGCTAGCCCATCTTCTAAAATCCTAGATACAATTTTGTATGGACAATGAGCCACTGCATAATGCAATCCATATGCATCATCCAGGGTGATTCTTCTCTCTTTCAAAAGCAATTCCACCAAAGAAACATCATCATTGTCAAGAGCTCTATATATTTTACTGTGCTTGTCAAAAATACTGTTGGTTTTCGGAAGAGACGTATTTATTTGTGCAATAACATCCTTCGGCAATGTCTTTCCAAGAATTACCATGTCAACATTTGAGTTGATCACAATCTCAATGCACCTTCTCATCAATACCTTACAGCCCATAGCCTCACTACATAAATTCGCAACAGACATGATCACCACAATGTCATTGAGATCCACCTTTCCAAGAATTTCGTGGAAGCGTCTCTGCATTTAATAAAATTCTACATTTAGCTTCCCAGGCAGCTGAGATCTAAAGCAATGGTGTATTCGATTGCAGCTTGTTAAATACCTCGTAATAGTAGATTGTAAAAATTATAAACTGTCTTTGGTATATTAGCATGTTCATATCTTGTAACTTAAATTTAGGTTGTAAATAAATAGCTCGTAGCTTGTGCTTACAGTATCACATGCTACTTCATGTAGCATGTTATTACAATCTACACAAGCTATAAACTGCAACAAAAAACAGCTAAGTGAAATACGGTGTTTTGGATTACGGATGTGTTTGGTTGCAACTTATTAAATAGTTTATAAATAGTAAAATTATAGAACAATCTAAATTTATGTTACCATCTGCGTCTGTTAAAGTAGCTTGTAAAATAAAAGGAAAACCACATATCAGCCCCCCTATTTGGGCGAAAAACGGAAAAGGGGGGGCTGATATGTAGAAACCCCTAAAATAAATTTGGTTTGTAGATAGGTAGCTTGTACTTTGTGCTCATTTAGGTAAAAGTTTAGTTACAATCTACTGAAAAAGCCGTTTACCGAACACATATAGCTTAGCTTGTTGTAGGATCTACAATCTATTGAACAAGTAGCATATATAACATAAAACACCAAAACTAAAATTTACCTGAAAGACGTTAGCCAGCTCGGGGATGTCGAAAACAGAGGCAGCATAGAGCACGTCAGCATAAAAGTCAAGCGCCGGACGGCACGCTGAATGCTCACAATCCTCGTCGGCGCATGTGGCCACGTCCTTTGGCATGGAATCCATTCCAGCGCAGTACAGGTAACTCAGCACATACACGAGCGACTCGTAGCTGACAGTCGTGCGGCCGGGGAGCAGATCAGCGATCTCCAGTCGCGGTGGCGATGAGGTTGAGTCGGCGAAGACGGCGCGGAAGAAGGGGCTGCGTGCGAGGACGATGCGGTGGACCGGGACCGCGGCCGTCGATGTCGATGCGGGCGTCGGATAAGAAAGGGGAGAGGAAGAGTGAGGAGAAGTGCTCGGCGAGACGCCGGAGGGCTTCCACCTCCGGCGCGCTGACGCCGTTGTTGGTACTGAATGAGTGGATCTCCAGCTCCATGGGAATTGGGACGGCCGCCGGCGGCATTAAATGCCAGTCAGCTTCTAATAAAGACTTGTGATTTGTTGGAGAGTGAGCAGAATTGATTGAGGAGATGATTTGCAGTTATATCTGTACGACATACACGATTATCACGTGTAACAATTTCCCACGTGGCGTTAATGGATTGACGTGACCAGTATTATTAGGAGCTTTTTACATATTGTCCCTCTTTAAATCAAACAAATCAATCTTAAAAATACATTTTCAGAAAATAATTTATTTATTCCCAGAAAGAAGAGTTGATATATAATTATCCTTATTATTAGTGTGTCAAATATATTATGATAAATAAAAGGTCAAATTTATTTTTTTATCTACTACAATATATTTTTCAAAAATCATATCTCTATTTAATTCTGTGATCCAGACACTCCTTTATTATTAATGTCATACTATAATATCCTAGAATTGATTTATGCATTAACTGTGCTGATTTGGCATGTAATTAGCATACATGATATTTTTTTAATATATTCTATTTTTTTAAGTTTTAATATTTCGAAACGTTTTAGAAAAAATAGAAAATATAATAAAAACTGGCGATGGCGGCCAGCAAGGAGGTGTGCAGCTGGCGAAGAGCTGGGAGCATTCGATGATATTGATGGTCGGCGATGTCGACGCTTCTCAGCGACGGGGTATTCAAGACGAATTCACTATCTGCGTTTAGGGTCGCGACGATCCATCAACCGCGACGATCAACACTGCTCGGCGGTGGAAGATTCAAGACGAGATTACTGCTCTACGCTTGGAATCACAACGATCCCTTAGGGCGATGATGGATGCTGCTCGGTGGCGGAGTATTCAAGACGAAATCAGTGCGCTCAAGATTGCAACGAACGACGCTGCTCAGCGGCGTCGACGCTGCTCAGCAATGAGGTTTCATGGTGGCCAATGGCTAGCGAAAAGGAGGCAACGGGGTTGCAACAATCCATCGTCGTTGCTCGGCCACGTCGACACTGCTTGATGATAAGGGTTCGATGGTAGTTAATAAGCATAATTTTTATACATAAATTTAGTATTGATTCTACACTAATTTTATTATTTGTTGGTTGTTTGCAGGTCAAAATTATTAAATTGAAGTTATATACGCATTAAAGGTTCTACCGGTGGTTCGGAGCAATTTTATATTATTCTTGATAGATTTGAAGCCCAACTGAAGCCTGCATTTTATGAATTTGAAGCTTGTGAAAAAAGAAAGAAAACAAATAAGTAAATTCAAGAAGAAAAATGTGGGAAAGCAATCTAAATGAAGAAAAACTAAAAGGATGAAATTTTATTTGAAAAATTATAGAAAAGAAGAAAATAAATGTGAATGTAAGATATAAATAGAGAGAGATTTTGGAGAGGTTTGAGCCATATTTTGTAATCATGAACTCCTTTTTTTTTTCTCAATTGAAAAAAAAAAAATTAGTTTTTGAGGACATAATTTCTAATCTTGCTATGATAATCTGAAATTAATTATCAAGTGATTCAGAAACAAACTATGATTTAATATTGTTTATTTTATAAGGTTCAAATGGATACAAGTGATTTGGCCACCACTAGGCTATTGCATCTTACGAGATATACCACGATTTGACATAAAATAGAAATATTTACGTACAGCTCGTGCAACATTAAAGTCCCTAAAATATATTGCGTTTATTTCTTATCAACTTACGTAGAGATATATAAGTTTGATAAGAGATAAATAGACTTGATATTTTTCGAGAGAGAATATTAAATACTACAGACTGCTGAAAATTAAATCAAAGTTATTTCTGAACACTAAATAATTAAATTTAGATTATCAAAGCAATTAAAAATTATATACCTCATTATTTTGATAGAATTTGATTACATTTATTCATCATTTAATTTCGGTTGGTTAAATAAAATCAGAGTTAAATTTAGGCCGTAATCAATAAATTCAGTCTCGATAGAACGATACTCAATTTCTTTATTACTTGTGCGACTAGTGCGCTTACTAGAATTCACGCATCAGTAGTCAGCCGCAAACCGCATGCGAAGAGGAGGCAATAGGATCGCGACAATCAGATCTATTGCTCAACAATGTTGTCGCTGCTTGGCAATGGTCAATCAAGCGCCAGCAACAACCGAAGAGGAGGCATTGGTATTGCGACGATCCTCTCTTTCAGTCTTCTCTCTCCAGGCAGCACCATCAACGCTGCGGCGAGGCTAAAGCAGATCGCAACATCACAAGATAGGCGTTGAAGATCGACGGCGCCGAAGATCGGCAGCAACATTTTGTTTGTTTTAATTTAAATATCTTTTTACTAAAGTTTTTAAGTGATAAAATTAGATAAAACATTAAAATATATTTAAAAAATGGCACTTGTGCTAATTACATGCAAAATCAGCACAATTAACGCGTAAATTAACTCTAAGGATATCGTGGTATAAAATTAACAGTAAAAAAATATCGGAGTCAAATAATTAAATAGAAGGGCATAAATCTCCAAAAATACATAATAAATGAGTAAAAAGTAAATTTGGCTTAAATAAATGTCAAGCATATTTAATCCTGACCATTCTTGCAGCGAAAATGTTGGCATCGAGCATCCACCTCTACGCATCTTGGGTCCACTTAATTACTCCACCAGAAGAATTTGAAATAATAAATTCCACATGAACTTATGAAGAAAAAGAAAGCAAAAATAAATTAGATATGGAACAACGTAATTAACTGATGAAGAGAGGGACATGGAAAGATCGAAGGGCGAAGGCTAGTTGACGGAGATAGGATAGACTGTTACAACTAATTGACTGCGTTTCTTAAATTATTACATTCAGATTATAGCATTAGACAGATGATGATTAGAGAAAAAGAGCGAGAGAAAGGGCGATTATAATAATTACTTTCCTGATATTTTGATATCTTAAAATTACTTTAATTCATCTAGATAATTAATTAGGATATAAGACATAACCAAATTTTACTCTAATACTTTATTGTTATAGATAAATAGATAAAATTGAATGATTAAAACTATTACGCAACGTGACGACGTTTCTGCATATTTTTGTATTTTTAGGTGCTGAAATATTCAGCGGTTGATTTGCAATTTATGCCGGAAGAGATGAGTGTTTGGCCCCAACAGCTGATCCTGCGTAGTCAACGGAGAATGTTTCTTTTTTTTTTTTTGGTGTGAACGGAGGAAGTTTCTTGGAAAGGAAGTATCGGATAGGACGGTGAAGTGGGGAATGTGCAGCCGTCCAGCTCTCGTCGAAGCACTGACGTGGCGCGATAAGATTTGGGCGGCGGCAGGAATGCCAGGATTTGGGCGGCGCGGCTCCCCTGATTCGGCCGAGTCAGGGCGTAGGAAAGGACGGCGCGGCTCCCCTGAATTTCGAAATTTTATATAAAATATTCGTCAATTTATTTGATCTATTTTTAAATATTTTTAAAAAAAAATTAAACTACAGAACTATAGATTTTGATGAGATCTACAACTTTGTAGTTAAAATTTTTTTAAAAAAATGCCAAAATATATACCGAAATAATAAGGTTAATCATCATTTCGGTATATATTTTGACATTTTTTCGAAAAAATTTCAACTACAAAGTTGTAGATCTCATCAAAATTTATGACTTTTTAGTTCAAAATTTTTTTCAAAAATATTTAAAAATATGTTAAATAAGTCGACGAATGTTTTATACGAAATCTCAATGTCCGTATTTTTACGGATCGGCCGATCTCGGCCGTCCGTTTTCCTACACTTCAGCATCAGGGGTCCAGGGGAGCCGCGCCCGGATTTGGGGACCCGCCTCCTTTTATTAGTGGTTGGAGTTATTTTGAGTTGAGAATCTTGAGATGATGTATGGATTTTGAGTGTTGATAGTATATGAGCGTGCGTGTAGATTATCATATACATGTGTGAATAGAAAAAAAAAAATTTATGATTAGTTTTTAAATATTTTTAATATTGAGATCATAAACTTGATTTATAATTTTTACAATTATATTAAAAATATTTTAGAGCTCAAAAGTCGAAACGAATTTTAAAACTGTTTTAAAATTCACTTCAAATTCGTTAAATTTTGGACCCCACAATATTTGTTTAAAAAAATTTTGAAAATATTTTTAATATAAAAATTATATACCTCATCAAAATTTATAATTTTAGGTTGAATTTTTTTTAAAAAAAAATAATCGCAAATTTTTTTTATACCCATACATACGAGTGTATGGGATCGATTTGGGTAGGGGTAATGCGGCTGCATTAGTTGTGATTCTTTTTGATATAGTAATAGTACTTCTGTAATAAAATTGTATAACTATAATATCTTATTAAAAACTTGATTGCTAATTTTCCAATTTAATGTCATAATTTTATATCCGTATATCGCATTTTAAACCATAATATTATCGACTAAATTAGATATAAAGGTTACAAATCATGAAAAAAAAATAGACATTTATATTAAGGTGCCGTAAAAAGTATAGTAAAAAGACTTATAACAACACCTAAATATTTCATTTCTTTACTTGGCTTATTCCTATGAAGTTACGCATGAAACGACAAAATAATCCTTTGAAACCATACATAAACAATCACACAATAAACCATATAAAATAAGTTGCACTATTAGAACCATATATTACAATTTGTATAGTTGTAACTTTGATAATTGAAATGGATCATGAGATAAATATACCTATCACGAGATGAATGTGTGGTGGAGATTAGTTATGTGTAATTTATTCGGGGCGAGTAGCTTTTTTTCCATATGGAATGGTAGCATAATGGTGGAACTGATGCATGATTTCCAGGTCTCCTATTTTAATATCATTGGAGCATCCTATAGTTCACTATCAGAAAAATTCATCTCAACCGCCTCCATATAATAGGTTTTTTAAAGTAAATATAAAATTAATATATTTTATAGTGACGTAAAAATTAAAATTAAAATTAATATACTTCATAAATTTATGTCGACGTATTAATGGTAGATGTAAAAATTATGTATAAGGATCCGTTAAAGTTGTACTCAAATTTGAACTAGAAGCTTTTAAAATTAATAAAAAATACTTTTTTTAAAAAAATGAATTTAAAAAGTTGTCCAAAAATAGTATACTTTCTCTTTAAAAATATTTGAATTTATTTATATCTAGATGTTTGTGGGGCATCCTACAGGACCGTTGCATCATAACTCATTTGAACAACTATTTGTTGGCTTGAACACAGGGTTTAAGGACATTTAGAAAGCACGGACAGATAAAATAATTTATTTTATACAGTATTCAATATAAATATGTCGCGAATACAATTGGATATGTGTCATATATATCAAATAAATATTTAATAAAAAAAAAATGGACACGTGTATCAATCACGTCAAATGAGAGTGTCTAATATATATATGTAATTTTTTTTTAAAAGTGAAATAATAGCACGTAGCAGTAAATAATATAATATAATTATTTACTAAATTAATATATTTTTTTTTTGTAAATATAATTGAACTCTTGTTATTCAAATTTATCTCAAATACGTAAAATACATAAACTTTATTTTTAAATATTATTATATTTTTAAATATTTAATTAATTATTTTATTTTTATTTTTGAATAAGAACCTTACCTATATTCTATTTTTAAAAACATCATAATTTAAATCTATGTTCTATTGTATTTTTTTTACCTATCTCTATGTCCATACTTTTTAGAGGGCCTTGCCGTGAGTTACTTAAACTTCGAAGGCAAATTAATTTTTTCCACAAATAAAGTGATGAGAGGGCTTTGCCATAAAGTGATAATATTGGCGACTAATATTATCTTCTATTTAGAGTAATCGAATAGGCCGCTCTTAAATTTGGCACCAATTCAACCTGTTATTGGGCTTACTAAGGGCCTGAAGGGTTGGATAGCACTTGGTGTTAAGAGGAAAACGAGTCGAGTTCGAATCGAATATCAGTAAGTTCAAATTCTGCTCGATTGGATTAGTTCGAGTTTGAGCTCAATCAGTTTCAGATAGTGAGTTCGAACTTTACTCGACTTGAAAAGTGCAAGTTCGAACTCGCTCAGCTCGGTTTGATTGTATCAACAGAGCCGACCTAGTATGAATTAGGTCAAACTCGAGTCGAGCTCGAACTGAAACTCGTTTAAGTAATTTTTTTTGTAAAAAAAAATTAAATCAAATAGAAAAATTCATTTAGGCTCGCGAGCCCAACGAGCTGAGTAACACGATGCTTAGGTTTGGCTCGTTTAATTATTCGAATTTAGATCCGTGCTCTCACTTAGCAAGACTGAGCAAGACTTGAGTTCAAATCCGAGTTACTCATGAATAGCTCGGCTTGTTTTCACCCCTATTTGGCGATGTCCGTAGAAAGTACTACGTCGGCAAATGATAAGCAATTTGCATTGATGCATGATAGCCCACTTATTGGGCTTTTGATGGGCTGTTTACTATCCAACCGTATGAGCTTCTTTTCTTAGTCATGTTTTACTCTATTAACACTTGGATATATCGTCCGTAATATTTACGAGTTGGTGGGGCTTTAACCTCATATAAATTGAGCTTCTGTGCAACTTCTAACTTGATTTTTCTTTTGATATAGAAAGTGATTCTTACTGCTATGCACGGCTTGTTCGACCATTACAATATAGTACCCAGAAATCATACATATTAGGTTCGAGCCCGTACGGCAGCAATGCTCTTTATACATGTTCCTAAACCTTCCATTGTAGAAGGCTTGTATTCCGTTTGGAGAGATGGGCAGGTCCCTTATCATGAATTTATCTATTACAATTGTCACCATAAAAGAACCATATTTATGGATAAGATCTTCCCACGAAAATCTCAAAAAAAAAAAAAAAAAAAAAATTTGGTTTGCTTTGGATTGAGTAATATTAAGTTTGTTTCCTAAATGTTTTTACTTACAAAAATGGAGATGAACTCAGCGTTTTTCAGCTGAATTTTGGCTTTTAAAAAATAATAAACTTATGACAAAAAAATATATATATAATATTAAAATCCGAGCCTAACTTCAAGTCTAATTGGGTGTATTGTGGCAATGTGGCCCCTCTCTCTTCTATCCATACTCCGTTTCTTTTCATAAGTGCTCATTATTTAATAAACTTCCAATTTAATTGCTCAAAGCTGCCTAACTATCTAAATCAAATCCAACCTTGTGCTGGATATCGATCCATCTTAGAATATAGAACATAAGCGGACGAATATCCAAATCCAATTGTTAAATAATCCAGCCATGATAATTAATAGTTATTATTCGGATTGTAAATGTGGATATCCGTTAAAATCTCCAGTCTATTTATCGAATTATTTATCAACTCATAATTTATAGATCATTTTCTACTCTCATTCTCTAAATCTATTTAGAGATTAATAATTTGTAGATAAAGAATTAGAGGTGCATTAGTGCATAGTGTTGTTTGATAAATCAACTGTTCCTTTTCTGTCTACCAAATCCCTGGTCTCATGGCATCCTTAGCCGTCCGATGAGCATTCGTTGTGTTGATCATGGAGCACAAGCATCTCTTTTAAAAAAAAAAAAAAAAAAAAAGGGTCACTGGCCTCTTTTCTTATCCTATTATTCAGACAAAATTTTTCGTTGTACGTGAGAGGACGCAATATCTACGTTCTCGTCACTGCTCGCCAACTAAAATCCCCAACTAATATAATAAAAATTCATAGTCAGTTGAGAAAATTTTCAAAGCTATCGTCCATCCGCGACGCCAAGCACGAGCTCCATGCATTGCACAAACTCTCATCCTTGAAAAATCAAGGGAGAAGAAATCAGGTGAAGAACGTACGTAGTCTTGTTGAACGCATGCAACGTCAAGAGGCGGGCTGTCTTCTCCCTACGCACGTGTTACTCTCTTAATCTTTTGACCATTAATCTAATCATATAAAACCCTAATATTAGTCGTAAACACTTTCTTCTAGATATATTCTAAGATTATTATTATTATATATTCATTGATGAAGACGAAGAAGTGGCACGTGTCATGAGCAGCAAAGACTGCTTTTCTGGAAAGCTTATGTTTTCAATTCAAGAGCGAAGAGCTGGATCGATTTCTTTTGCTTGCTAATTCGAGAGAAAAAGGTCCTACAAAAGAGCCAGCACGCCTAGGCCACTTGAATGATAGGATGTGGCTCAAAACCATGTTTCTTGGGTGATGGAGCTCGAATTTGGACTGCCACTTGTCGGAAGGACAGTAAGCTCCATATATCCAAGCCTACAAAGGTGGATCCTGAGAAGTCTATCAATGCCTCGCGCAGGCCGGACCTCGGAAGCGAGCACCGTGGCTACATCAAGAACGCGATACCGAGACCTACCTCGGGATCTACCCGATATTCATAACATGACCAAGAGACCTCGGCCAGACGCGTAGGTCACTCTTGCGCGGATACATATGGGACCACATCGCCCACGTCGCTGCCACGTAAACGTCTACCACAAGAACTGATCTTTCATCGGCGTAATGGTCTACTGGCAAAAGGATAATCCAGTCAACCCCATCATTCAGCCGAGATCCGATTTTTCTCAACCGCCGTCTAGCTGGCTTAACTCCCGGGGCGTCTATAAAAGGACGTCTACGGCACTGTACTTAGGGTTAGATTGTGAATACTTAAAAGTATTTTGTACTTGAGAGAACTGTGAGATTGTAATCTATTCTAGTCATAGTGCATTCTCCGTTGGCATTATATAATCGCCCGTGATTTTATCTTGGCAACAAAGATTTTCACGTAAAAAGCTTGTGTATTTTTTTCTATTTTCTGTTCCATGTTCTCTTACGTTCTTAGCCAAACTTTATCTTCAATCACATTATTGATCGATCGAGGACCGGCTCGATCATCAAATTTGAATTCTTACGACTGTAATGCTCGCATGCACACGCGCATGCACTTATCTGAAAAGAATGGAAGCCTCTATTCATAAAGATCCGTGCTATGTTTTAAGGGAGTGGGTAGATATCTTGCTGTTGAGTTCATCTGTTATGATAGTCGTCATAAGAGATCGACGATGGGCCAAATTTCTCCAATACTTTAGAAAACAAAGAGCCAACGAGTACTTGTAGTTGGATCTTTTTGTTTTGTCATCGTTCTTCTTCTTCGTTGATCCAAGTTTGAACATCTGGAGATACTTTTTGGAAGATATTTATCATCGAATTGAACACACGCCAGCACATATATATCACCAAAAATATCCCAAAGACTTGTTGCATTTGTATATAGTCAAGGAATATGTGTTAGGTTTACGTGTCTCATGTATATGTTTATTCTCCTGTGAGGAACAATAATATATAGTTCCTTCCTCCAGGTCCTCATCCGCCAGTCATTTTTTCTCCATCTTCCTAACACCCATCCCGAGAAGGGGAATCTAAACAATCCCCACCATGCATCTCAGCAGGAGGGAGACAAATCATGGAGCTGCTTGCATGTTGGACCTGTATACTGAATGGTGCAACTTTATATCAGCTCGTGATTTATAGATCATTTGACAAATTCCACAATGGGTATCTCTAAAATATTATAAAAATTCAAACACGTATTCAAAAAATAAAAGCATTTGTAGTACCCCACGTTCAAAATTGTCAAATATCTACTGCAATGGCATATTAATTGTGCCATATAAAATAAAAGCAAATATAGTGAACCATTTGACATTCGAAAATCATCGAATATTTGCTGACATGGAATGTCAATTCTGTAAGACAGTTAACGTGGATGGATGTAAAAAGACAGGTGATTATTCAAAAACATGCGCTATTTAATAAAATCATCCTTCACCATAATGACTTGCACTGTTATGAACGGCAAATTTTGATCAACGCGGCGTGCATTAAAAACAATATTTAGGATTTTTTTTTTAAAAAATAATATAAAATTATAAATTTTGACAAAATGTACAACTTTTATATTTAGAAAACTTTCAAATAGATTTTTTTTAAAGAATTTTCAAAATAAAAATTGTAAATTTAATTAAAATCTATAAGTTTAATGATTATTTTTTAAAAAAGAATAATCTTAAATACTTTTTTTTATTGCACACCGTACAGATAAACTTATATGCATTGTATCTACACGGCACGCACCTAATAACTTCTCATTACGAACACCTTTTTTGTAAACCTTTTTAATTTGCGGCCAACTGATTGTCTAATGTAGTTGGTTTGCCATGTAAGTAAATATCTGATAATTTAAAATTTTGTGGATCGGCATGCTACGGTTACATTTTAATTTTATGACATTTTTAAAGCATCAAATATATAACTTTGTGATAATTATTTAACGTGCATTTTTTTTCACTCACATTTGTCGATAATATATAAATATAATACATTCCAAAATGTGTGCATTCTAGCTAATACATTACATTCAAAGGTAAGATGTATGCATCATTTTGGTATTTAGCACATATATATATATATATATATATATATATATATATATATTATATATATATATATATATATATATATATATATATATATATATATATATATATCATCAAGAAAATGCAATATTGCTAGGCAACTTGTCTTTTATAATCTTTGGACCGCCACGTTTGCTACCTTTGATGGACACATTTTAATTAATCTAAAAAAATATAATAAAATTAAAAATTTAAATTCCAAAGAGTTTATGAGATTGACAAAGAGTGGCATCTATAAAGCCCATTGTCTGAGAGCCGAAAGCGCAATGTGGGACAGCTGGCCCAGATTATCGACCTGCAACTGATCAGGCAAAAAAATAGTATAACCTAGCCTGGCCAGATGGTCGCAAATTGTAGCTCGGCTTGCGCTGTTTATACAGTGTGGACCAAACTCGATATCAAATAATTATAATATAAACTTTTTAAAGAAAAACTGAAAAAGAAGTCATTTTATTATCATATCTTTTTATCAGCAGCACACATACAATAATTAAAAAACAGGCTTGAACTTTTTCAAAGTGGTCCAATGAATAGAGCAAGCCTTCTGATGTACGTTATTACACTTGCCAGCACACCACTCCATATACCTTCTCAAATTAATATCTCTTATTTAATATTTCTTTTCTTTTAATAAGATATTTTGTTTCTTTATCATTTCTTTTAAACTGAGTCATTATCAATTTTTTAGATCAAAATGTAAGGGATTTTGTCACAAAAAAATTCTTATTTGCAAATTTTGAACGAGCCCCTAACAAATCGAATATAAAATATTTAGATAAATTGCATATCAACCCTCCTATTTTGAAGGTCGAACAAATCAGCTCCTAAAAATGCGTCTTCAAAAGCTAATTTTCAAACAAATCTGCTCATAAAAATATATTTTCAGGGACTGTTTTGTTTGGTTTGAAATCTATGGAGGCTGATATGTAAAAACTCCAAAATATTTCCACCAGAATAAATACATCGACTCCTTGGCAAATTACGTGTTTTTTATTTAATTATGTTTAATTCTATTTAAATAATAAGTTTAGGGATGTGATTTCAG
Source organism: Xerophyta viscosa (assembly GCA_002076135.1). Taxonomy (NCBI): domain Eukaryota; kingdom Viridiplantae; phylum Streptophyta; class Magnoliopsida; order Pandanales; family Velloziaceae; genus Xerophyta; species Xerophyta viscosa. The sequence continues at coordinate 2,474,663 of MJHO01000005.1, read as the reverse complement.
CTGGCTCGGACTTTGATTCCTACGATCCATTTACGTGGTCCAAATGTATTAGAGCCCGCAAAACCACTACTTTAACTTTACTAGATAAAGAAAAAGTAACAAATAATTAACCCAAAAAAAAAAAAAATCAGGATCATGGATTAATAAAACTTTAAATACAAACCAGTCCCTCTTTTCCTTCCTTTTTATAAACCAATCCTTCGTTTAATTAGTAAAAAAAATAAAAATAAGAAGCTAATATATATTGTTCTGATTAATAAATCCATTTTATTAACAACTACTCAGTACTACTAAATACTTTACGAAAGAATAACAAACTGTCATCTAATATTTTAAAATTATTTTAATTAATATTATATTTCTAAAATTATTTTTAACTATTTATAAATTAAAATTTGTCGTCTGCTAATTAACAGACGATCTTGTCGAGTCTTACATTTGCATTTATGCTAGCATGTCAAGCAGGATCTTAGCTTGTTGGTTGAAGAGGGGAAATTATGGTCGCCTTTCGACTAAACAATAAACTAAAATTTGGAGGAGGTAGCCAATTAACTATTAGATAGTTTATTGATATTTAAAAAAAAAAAAAAAATTTGAACTTAAAATTGTTGGGAAAAACAAAAATATACTATACTTTATTTATTATTTTATTTTATTAACAGTACTTACTAATATACTATACTTTATTTATTATTTTATTTTATTAACAGTACTTACTAATATAACAATAAAGGGCGGAAGATAAAAAGCTATTTTTCACATATGATTCTCTGACTATTCGGCTGATCATTTGAATGGTTTGTTAGTAATTTTTTCAAAAGATTTTAAATTGAAAAATTATATATATAATTATTGATATAAAATAACAAAAAATTTAAATAGGTTATTATATAAAAATAATTTTTTTTAAGTGATTGTTGAGGAAGTCACCACTGACGATCTCTTCCAAATTTCTTTTTTAATAGTTTAGTGAAAAAGACCATAAAGTCTCCTCTTTATTATGCAAGATACAGTCCCCACACATATAAGCATGGACATTTGCCGGTACATGTCAGACTAGGCAAGATCGAAAATAATTAAACTAGTTTTAAAAATCGTATTTTATTAAAATAATTTTAAATTGAAAAAAAAAAAAGCTTGAATGTTATCATTTTTTAGGATATTTTAAAAATATCAAATTGGTTTATTTCTATAATTTTTTTAGAAATTCATGCAAAAGCAATAACTTGGCTTCGTTAGAAGTCAATTTTTTGCAATGATTTTCTACGATGGTGGACAGCGATATTATTGTATTTCTGTAATTTATTGGATGACGTGGAAGATGTAATTGACATATATATATATATATATATATGGGACAGCGTCTAGGAGAAGCTACGAGTCACTGTAGGTTCGTTGTTTGAATTTCATTGGGTGAACGAAATGGGAATATATCCCAAGCTGGATGATGGGTAAGCAGCTTACAGGGCTACTGGTAGCAGCTGGATTCAATTATCTGTACACCTTTATTATTTAATTAATTATATATTAGTCATCTTTTCTTCATATATATTATAAATTAACTACTAAAAATAAAATTATTGACGTGATGGTATACATACATCACCATATCAATATATGGTCTACGTTTTGGCTTGCAGACCGCTCGAATACTATAAATTGAATAGGTCCCTATTTTTTTTAGTTAGCCTATAAATACACGGGATAATAAAAATTATCCTATTAATTGGATCTGGCGCTTTTACAATTTTGAGCAGTGAAATAAATATATTTTTATTTTTAAATAATTTTTTATTATAAGAACCCAAATACTCCAAATACGTTTCATAATAATTGAGAGAAATCAATATATTTAATAATTCAACGACCAAAAAATATAAGAAGTCAGAGCCTAAAATTCTGATACTATAATAAAATAACTAAGAAAAAGAAGTATTAGTCCACTGATTAACAAAATATCAATGAGATAATACTAACAACATATTCTTATTATTTTATTAAGTAAAAGTAAAACCATCATATTAGAAGGAGATGACAGTTTTAATATTACAAAAATAATATTATTGCAAATACCAATATATTGGAGAGAATTTTTTTTTCCTGAAATTTACCAATAAAGCTCGGACCTCAACTAACCAATAATGTGAGTAGTCGTTATATTGAAATAGTACTATAACCTAGAAAATAATGCCACGAATTTAGGTCACGTTTGGGGTGTTTGGTTGCATGAGTAAAGACTATCCGGGTAATAGAGCGATAATATCTACCCTCGTCTGATTTGCCAGTAATGAGGTGTTTGGTTGGTATTTTAACCGTATAGAATGAAAATTGTAATTATCTATTCCGATTGTAGGTGTTTGATTGAAAGAATATTAGAATTATAACCGTATGGAATAGGAATTGGATTCGTTGTTATTAAGAAAATTCTGATTACCGGATGTCTTCGCCAGAATAGAATTAGAGAATTCACTTGCAATTTGATTTCAATGTACCAAACGTTATACAACTTATGGTCATTCCCAATCCGATTCTACTGTATTCCAATTTCTATACCTATTCCGATTCTAACTTACCATCTAAACGTCACCTAAAAGTTACATGGATAACTATTACCCGCGTTTGGATTAAGGGACAGACAGCGTTGGAGGAGGGGCAGAATTTGGATGGACCTCTGGCCGTGCGATGCGGCGAGGTCTGCGGCTTTGAAGCGGACGGACGACATCGGAGGAGGGGCTCAAATTTGGCTGGATCTCTGGACGAGCGCGACGGAGAGGTCTGTGGCGTCGAAGGAGGGGTAGATCTGGATGGAGCGTGGCGAGATTTGGAATGAGCGCGGCGATGAGATATGAGGTGCCGCAGCGAGATCTAGACAACGTTGCATGAAAGATTGACAGAGTGCATCATGGCGAAATCTAGACGGAGCGCGTCGCGGTGAGATCTAGACGAAGCACGTCGCGGCAAGATCTAGACGGAGTGTGGTAGCGTGATCTGAGGCATTGCAGCGAGAGATGAGGCGTCGCAGTAAGGTCTGGACACAGTGCGTCATGGCAAGATGTGGACGGAAGCGGCACGGGCGTCGCGGCGATCTCCTGTTGGCAAGATCCTATTTTACGAAGGTAAAAATTTTCTCGCTCAATCTATAATCTCTAATTCAAACAATAGTAAAAAGGTGGCAATCATTTGGTAGGTTTAGAAAGAATAATGCTTCTCTTTCCCTATGAAAATTTGGGCTTCAGAATGGTTCGCTCTGAAACCGATTCTCTCCTACTGGCTCAGTGTCTTAACTCTGATGTGCTACCAGACATCCACCACAAGAATCTAAGTCATTGTTTCCAAAGAACTCCTTAATAGGCTATGGTTAGTGCATATCCAGCAAATATATCACACGACGTCAATGAAGTGGCTGATCATTTAGCAGTTAAATCTTTGTCTTTACCAGTAGATTTTCATTTTTTTTAATAATCCGTCTTCGGAGGCTCAGTACCTTTTACACTTTTTTTTTAATAATCCGTCTTCGGAGGAATCTAAACAGTACCGTATATGATAAAGCATGGGCTTATACCATATCAGCCCACAAGGTTTCAAAAACTTGCCAAAGCAGCCCTTCAAATACTGTTTAAACTTTTTTCGGACAAAAATACTCCTATACTCGTTAACAGTTCGGACACCAAAAATATTTATCTTAAAGGATTTTTTGGAAAAAGTTTGAACATGAAAATTGTAGAATCTATAATTTTCATGTTAAATGTTTTTCCAAAAAATACTTTGAAATAGGTATTTTTGAGGTCTGAAGTGTAACCAGCTCGACCGAAATCGCTGAAACAGTTTGGACGCCGAAAAGACCTACCTAAAAATATTTTTTGAAAAAATTTTAAACATTAAAGTTGTAGATCTCGTCGAGATCTATAATTTTCATGTAAAATTTTTTTCAAAAAATATTTCTAAATAGGTGGTCTCGGTCTTGGCGAAACGAGAATATTTTTGTCCGCAATTTTCATGTAAAATTTTTTTCAAAAAATATTTCTAAATAGGTGGTTTCGTTCTCGGCGAAACGAGAATATTTTTGTCCGAAAAAAATCCGAAACAGTATTAGAGGGGTTGATCTGTCCATTTTTTTAAATAGATGGATTGATCTGTCCATTTTTTTAAATAGATGGGTTGATCTGTTTAAAGAATTCAAAATGGAGGGCTGATACGTTATTTTCCCATAAAGCATTGTTATGGAGGAGAGATAAGAATGACATTTCAAGCTTGACCCAGAAATTTGTTACCGATTTCAAGTACATGATATTTGGGTTGATATTAAGGAGTGAAAACTTCAATTACATATTTGGTAGAAAGTTGGAGCTAGTTTGGTCTATGATTAGCTAATCATTTATTTATCATTTATTATGATCAATAATTACATATTACAAGTGCTTCTATTCTTTAAAGAAAAGGACTTTTTCTATACTGAAAATATCGAATTAGCTTATTATTATAAAACATTTTTATTATTTTTTGTTTAATTCGTCTAATATTTTATAAACTTATCCAAAATATTTTATTTATTTATTTAAAATATTTTAATTAAAATACTATCATATAAATTAATAATACTATTAGTAATACTAGTATATGATAAAAAATTTTATTAAATATCAAAACGTCAGAACTGATTTATATGTGTTTGAAAAGCATATTGTTTCACATTATTTCAAATTTTTGATAAAAAAAATCTCATGAGTCAGCATTCCGCTGACTGCCCACATACTTGCGACACTTTCTACCACAAAATATCATCTCCATGCATTCATTCATCGACGGTTGGTAATTGACCTTTCGCATGCGTGTACTACTCTAATCAGCAGTCGCGGCTCATCGGAAAAGCAACGGTCCAGATCATCCGATTTGAATAATATAATTTTTTAAAAATATATAATTTATTAATTTATTTAATATATTTTAAAATATATTTAAAAAAAATTTAATAATAAAATTGTAAATTTTAGTATAATATATAAATTTAAAATTTAAATTTTTTTTAAAAATATCAAATACCATATTAAAATAATAATTAAAAAATTTTTTAAAGATTTTTTGCTATAAATTTATAAATCACATGAAAATTTATAATTTTATAAATTAATTTTATTTTTATATATATTTAAAATAAATAAATAAATAAATTTTACATAATATCTAATAATTTGTACAAAATTATAAAATATAAGAACGTTATTTTTGCAGAAACAGGAACCTACAGCAGCAACTAGAGCGCGCCACAGCATTGGGATTGTGGGAATATCGCAGCCGTCCACGTTCACGCAGACGCTGGGTCCATCTAATAGATGCGCCTTCTGAGCTACTCTAGTTTACGTGGACTTCATCCGCGGCTTGCGCTTAAAGCAACGGATAGGATTTCTCCACGCTGGTGTTCGCATTTTCCCGCTGCGTATTAATAAGCGAACGTGTCCTTGCCCTCGTTTCTCCGTCTTCTTGGATCCAGAAATGCCCGAGCTCGCCGGAGAATCAAAACCATGGCCGGAGAAACCGAGAGTATTACTGGCATGCCGACTGAGGGTCTTCTCTGCAAAGAATCTATAATTCAGGGTGTCAGCTCTGCTCGCCTTCGTAGACTTGAGCTTCAGAGGATGAAGTCCGCCGGCGGTGGCACGTTAAAACGTGTTCGTGACATCTTGGGGAGCTCTTATTCGTCCTCTTCTTCTTCGTCGCTGTCTCTTCCGTCGGACACTGGTGGCGCCGCCGAGGAGGTGGCGCCGCCAGCCCCCACCGAAGGGCCCGGCGTAAGGTGTGTATCGCACGGTTCTGCGTCTGTTATAGGTCGGCGACGGGAGATGGAAGACGCCGTCACCGTCGCGCCGGAATTCTCTGCTTCCTATGATTTCTTCGGCGTCTACGACGGCCACGGCGGCGCACGTGTTGCACACGTGTGCAGGGAGAGGTTGCACCTCGTTATGGCAGAGGAGGTGGCTGCCGCCGTGGAACTACATATTGACGAGGAGAGGGGATGGAGGGAAGCTATGGCGGCGAGCTTCAGGAGAGTCGACGCCGAGGTCTCGGCGGCTGGAACCCGCGCCGACGCGTCGGAGAAGACGGTGGGATCTACCGCAGTCGTAGCCGTTGTAGGTGCAAAACGTATCTTCGTGGCTAACTGCGGTGACTCCCGTGCCGTGCTTTCCCGCGCTGGCGTCGCAATCCCGCTCTCGTGCGACCACAAGGTATTTATTTATTTATTTCAAAATCGGTAATATAGAATCAAACTCGGAAGATTGTGGTGTTAATGGAGGCAAGAAGAAAAGATGTCGATTTTGTGTTTTGGTTTCATGAAATGCAGCATTAAGATTCTCATAACCCCACATCAAAGTTTATATTTTTGACATGTAAATCGTGATTTTGCTGTTAGATTTGCTATCTTTGGATCGATGCCATAAACAACGTTGCTATCCATTTATGGCATGTATGGTTAAATTCTTATAACGAGTTACTTAGATCCATGTGAAATTGTAGTATTGGAATTGTTAGAAGCTTCTATTTTTGAATAATAGTTTGTAGCGCTCCCAAGTTCCCCTCCAATCTATTGTCCTCCTCGATCTGCACCCTTCATCTCCTAACACCCATTCCCCACTTACTATAGTCTATACCTCACCAAATCCACGGTGCAATCTGTCTGTTTCTGTGTGTTCTAATCTTGACATTCTTGGGTTTAGGTTAGAGAAGTTCTTGAAGTAATATCTGGTAATTATAAGTACTACTTTATGGTTAAAATTAGTCATTTTCGTGTATCTGAAGAACAAATCTGACGCTGAACTAGATATGCTTATAAGCACTCATTTTCTTCATAAAAAAATTTATTTATTTTTTCTTTTGGATAAAAGTATGCTTATTTAGTACATTTTTTGTTTCTTCGCACAGCCGGAGAGACCAGATGAAATGGAAAGAGTGGAAGTTGCTGGAGGTAGAGTTATTAACTGGGATGGTTATCGAGTCCTGGGAGTGCTTGCTACATCGAGATCTATAGGTATGTCTTTTACTTCAAGACCTGTATTTATGTTTGTATATATTTCTACTAGTGGAACTGTACCGAGTGTAATTCAACAGAATTATGTTGAAATTCGGCTCGTAAATCTTGTTCTAACTCTTAAATCTGTTGCTATGCCTCCTGGAGCTTCTATATTAGCTTTTCTTGTAACTGCATAGGTTATATTTTCAAAGATCTTCCTACAATCATCAGGAAAAACAGATTCTAAATTAAGATTATTAGTCCCTTTTTTAAAAAAAGAAAAATGTGGCCGGTTTGTGTTTATTTGAGTATAATCATCATTGTTTATTTTTCTTTCTCTAGTTTATTTTTAATATCAATCTGTGCTGTCGCTTTGCTAATTACTAGGATTACTATGCATATATTTTATCATAATAGTTGGATTATTAAAGTTTCCTGCGATCATTCGCATCGACATGGCTTAGACATATCTCTAAGTAGGTCCACATTCTGCTTTCCCCCAATTAGTAATCCCTGTTTAGGAACGGTATAATAAAAACTTCGGTTTGATTAAATTTCTTTGATCAAATTTTAATATAAACATCCACTTATAAAGTGTATAATCATGCAGGTGATTACTACCTAAAACCATATGTGATCCCAGATCCAGAAGTGACCGTGACCGATCGAACCGATAGAGACGAGTTCATTATTCTAGCGAGCGACGGCCTGTGGGACGTGGTGTCCAACGAGGTTGCGTGCAAGGTAACCAGGCAATGTCTTTCTGGAAGAGCGGCCAAAATGTTTCCTGATGCTGTCTGTGGGCGGAGCGCGTCCGCGGCGGCCACCTTGCTCACCGAATTGGCGATGTCAAGAGGGAGTAAGGATAATATCACCGTGGTCGTGATAGAATTAAAAAGACTAGCCAGCAAGAGGTAGCCTATGCGTATATTCAAATTCGTAATACTAGTTTGAGCGTTTGTTTTGGGGTCCTGATCTGTATGACGACCGACGTTGTGCCGAATTACTCATCTATTATCGCCTAACGGCGGACGCTGTTTAAATAGAAATTCGGGCGGTTCTGTAGTCCCTTAATTTGGGGGCTTCGGATGCAAAGAGAGGAGGCAAAAAATTAGGCATGCTGTCAAACGGACGCTGTTACCTGTTGATGCTTCTGTAATTATTTATTTAATTCAAGAAGTTTGTTTTATATCTTATCTTATTGACTGCCGATGACACCTGTCCACAGGTATCTGATATATAATAATAAAGTTGTAAAATACGTCAAAATATTGTTCTTTGATATTTATTGTAGTCCACAAAATTAGTCTAATTCAGGTAAGATAATTTAAATAATTACAACTGAATATTGGTGGTTCTTTCATCAGTCAGGGCGTTTGCGGTTTTTATATAATCATAATTTAAAGTTGTAAAATATATCTTTAATTGAAATTATATTTTTTATATTTTATAATACAAAATAATAGAATATTTTATTTGTTTTTGAAAAAAATAACAATTATTAATTTAATAGGAATAAAAGACATAAAAGTTACTTCAAATTAAAATAATATAAAATCTTAATGTCAAATTATAAATATTTCATAGCAGTTCGTCACTGAATATATTATTTGACTGGAAAATAAACGTCAAAGAGTAATAACTCCTGTTTTGATTTTTTGATTGCATTGTATCGTGTAGTATCTCTTTCAAAGATTGACAGATCAGAGATATTTTCTGCAGTAATCATCAGTGCGACCATTTGGAATCCGTGGGGAATTTCTTGAGGAATTGGTCAGTAATGAGGTGGTGGTGTAGCAACGCCACGTAGGTACGACAAGGCGTGTCCTACAGAGACACGTGTCGATTGTAAAGCTTTTAGGATTTGAATAGTCGCTGAAAAAGAGAAAAGAGAAAGAGAAAGAGATTGAGGGCTTTGGTTGTGGTGTCAAGCGGAAGACATTGTCCTCTTCTTTGGGCGCCTAGTACGTGTTCCCAATGAAAAATTATTGCACGCACCGTATTCATCACGTCATCCCGTACATCGCATATATTTATAAATATTTTTTAAAAATATTTTTAATATAAAAGTTGTAGATATTGATAAATATAAAACTTTTATTAAGAAATTTTTTTCAAAAAATACTTCTAAATAGATATTTTTAGCCTCCAAAATTCTAATGAATTTAAAAATATTTTTTTGACGTTAAGATTATTTAGCCCAAAATATCTATTAGAAATATTTTTTAAAAAATTTTTCTACATGAAAGTTGTATATCTAATCAATATCTACAATTTTTATATTAAAAATATTTTTAAAAAATATTTGTAGATATATACGATGCACAGATGACGTGGTGCATCGGGTTCATGCAATAATTTCTCGTTCCCAATTCATGGCCACCGTGACACGTGTCCCGTCCGGTAGTCAATGTTTCGTTACTTTCGCCGCTCCTTGTGACGCTCCGGGAGGGATAATCAGTTAATGGTTCATTTCTTTTTTGCCGACCTAAAATAAAATAATATTTAATATTATAAAATAATTATTATAAAATTTTATATTTTATATTAAAATATTTTAAGTAAATAATCTGAAACTTTAAAATTTAATATTTTAACAAATTTTAAAATTATTTTTTTAATTTTTTAAACTTTTTAAAATAAAATAAACTTTTAAATTATATTTTAAAAAATTAATAAAAAAATTATAAATCTTATTAAAATATATAATATTTATTTTTGAAAAAATTTCAATATATATATATATATATTTATAGGTGAGCAGACAAAAAAATTAACATAACAGAAAATTTTTGGCCTTCTCAATACTAAATTCTCTGCCTTTACAATTTATTCACATATTTGAAATAAATATTTATATTTAATTTTATAAAAGTACTTAATATATAGGGGCAATGATCGGCAGGCCCCTGCTATCCGATCCGCGGGGGCTCAAAAAACGAGACGATCTAATACCTCGGTTTCGGTCAATTTTTTGAAAAAACTTTCAACATAAAAGTTGTAGGTTTTGACGAGATCTACAATTTTCATGTTGAAAGTTTTTCCAAAAAATACTTCTAAATAGATATTTTGGAGGTCGGAAGTTTAACGGGTTCTGAAATATCACGTCAAAATTCGTTAAGCTTTGGAACTTCAAAACACCTATTTAGAAGTATTTTTTGGAAAAACTTCCAACATGAAAGTTGTAGATCTCGTCAAAATCTACAACTTTTATGTTGAAAATTTTTCAAAAAAATACTAATATAATGGTCAAAACGGAAATGCACATTTTACGAGAGATGGACATAAACAGTAACCAGGGCTGAATCGATAGAGGTTTGTAAAGCAAGGGCTGGAGAGACATTAACCCTAATATATAACTGTTTAGTACCCGACTATCATGTCAAATCATCCCACCATCGCATAAATTAAAACATCGGAAATTACATATAGTTTTTGAATTTCAAAATTGTTTATATACTAATTTTTAAATTATTTTAATATATAAATGTCGAATTTAATTTCTACAGTATATTTTAAATTTTTTTTAAAAAACCAAAATACTAATTCCTTCGCTATGATACAAAAATTCGATTTATTTTTTATGAGAGACAAATCACGCTCGCCTTACAGCATTCAATTCTGCTAACCAGCATCGAATTATGTCGCTTCATAGCGAAGGGTTGACATATAATTTTTTCCCATTTATATACCAAGCTTTTTTCGAACATTTACTTATTATCAATCTCTCAGAGTTTGCTTGTTTTGGGTAATTGGTTATTATAAGTTTCTATGTACAACAACTTCTATAGGTTCCAATATAGGGTCCAAAAGTACATATAACGGCCCAAACAACGTTAAAATGGTAATTTATGTGGGAATTCTAATTTCATACTGCCGTCATTGCGCTACAGCAATGCAGCACGAGATTTGTTTCTAGGATAATTACATATCAGTCCTCTAAAAATTAACAGTCGTATACTTTAGTCTCCAAAACGTAGAATCACTCAACATGACGGTGCGCGAGCGTTCCACGCCAGTGCGAAAATGCGTTTCCGGATGCTGAAATACAAGAGTAAAATTTTGGGGATGATATGCAATTATTCTTTTCTTTTTCGAACTCTTGATTATGAAAATGGACACAATCTTAAAATAACGTAGAACGAAATTCTTAACCCTTACTTAGTGATTGATGTGAGAAATATTGAAATAAAATATATATTTAATATTTGATATCTCTACATGCTATTATAATAACACTTATATACACCTAGATTTTTTACAGAATAGTAAACTACTAATTAGAAATAATCTAAATAGGAAGATAATAAATTTGGAACTCTTGATTGGTGGAACAAGAGTCCGTGTCATTCGTGGGTTTATCTGTTACGATGGTTGTACAAAATAAATCGGTTACGGACAGAATTTTTTGAAGATTATTTTAAAAAAAAAATACATTATTATTATTTTTATTTTGAGATATCATCCCATGGCTTAGAAAGGGATGAAGTATTATGGCTGACCTCCAATCTGTTTAAAGATACAAATATATCTATCTTCAGAATAAATTATATCTCATCGTATGTAACTTTGCATACATACAAAAAAAATAAAATAAATAAATAAAAAAGGACCTTACAGCCTGCATGGAATGGAGGGGTTTATCATGGTGGAACCCCGAATACGAACGCACGCTCTTGTAAAGATTACAAACTCGCAAAAACCCATATGTCCAGTTGTGACTGATGTTTTGGAATCCGAGTACAGATCTTTTATAAATATGGGCTTCTTTCATATAGTACAAAATTTTTTAGAAAATTTTACGAGATCTTTTATCCCACACGGATTCGAACGTGAAATGGAGGATTTTTTTTTTTTTTTTTTTTTTTTTTTTTTTTTTTAATGAAGGCGTTGTTGATGACCATATTTTTCAGAAAGTCAAGGACTACACGTTCAAATGCAAAGGACTGCTCTACATAATGACCTTAATGTCATTGAATTTGTATGTAAATATAGTGCGACTTGAGCTTCATCCTTACAATAAAACTCCTTTATATGTAACAAATAAAGGTGAACCTCTTAAAATTTAAGCTAAACTTTCCGGCACTAGTTTCGGTATTTATATCGGCCTTTTAGAAAAAGGATAAAAGTGCCCGTAGTATCAAATAATACAAGTCCTAGTATCAAATAATACAAGTCAGCTGCAAAATTACTTATATTTGAAATTAAAATTTTATTTAATTATGATATTATTTATATTTTTTTTATTTTTAGGTTAATTATGTATCCGCCAATTATTTCCATAGGTGTTCGCAATAAAACTCCTTTATATGTAACAAATAAAGGTGAACCTTTTAAAATTTAAGCTAAAATTCTCGGCTCTAATTTCGGTATTTATATCGGCCTTTTAAAAAAAGGATAAAAGTGCCCGTAGTATCAAATAATACAAGTCAGATGCAGAAATACTTATATTTGAAATTAAATGGATATTATTTACATTTTTTATTTTTAGGTTAATTATGTATCCGCCCATTATTTCCACGTTTTTGGAATGATAGGCAACTCCTTTTAATTTTTTTTAACTATGAGTAAAAAGAGGATTTTGGTCAGTAGCAGCTGAAATCGGCTCAATATCATGTCGGCCGACACCAACAAAAACTCGTACCGAAATTGGCAGAAGCGGATTCTTGACGCGGCTCTCCTGTTCCATGCGGAGCAGGAAGTAGAAAAATGAATAGCTGGAATTGTTCGATCAGCCTCAGCATAAATCACGAGACATTAAGTAAAATTTATATTAAATTATTTAATCTATTTTTAAGTATTTTTATTAAAAATTTTGAATTACAAAATTGTACATTATAATGTAATGTACAATTTTGTAGTTATACATTTTTTTGAAAAAATATCAACTAATAGGCCAAAAAGATGACTATAATTTTGATCATCTTTTTGACTTATTATTTGATATTTTTTAAAATATATATAACTAAAAAGTTGTACATCACATTACAATCTATAACTTTATAATTCAAAATTTTCATAAAAATATTTATAAATAAATTAAATAATTTAAGATACATTTTACTTAATGTCTCGTGATTTGTGCTGAGACTGATCGGACAATCCGAGCCTTTAAATTTCCTACTCCTAGGGGAGCCGCCCCCGATTCTTGGTGCCATTTACCCATTACTGATCAAAATGGCGACATCTTCGGTTGCAACGTCAAATCATGAATTTAAGCACGTGTATGGTCAGTGGCGGATCTAGGAATTATGTTAAGTGGGGTCAGAAAAAAAAAAAAAAAAAACTAACAATATTTTGTGATAATACAATAATAAGGTACTAACTACTTAAATATCAATCGATTTTAGAAAATTTATAAGTATTTAATTCTGAATTACAATATAAAATAGTTCAAAATATCTACGAATGTCTAACAACACCCCAAAGCATAAATTCAAACTCTGTATTTAATCGTAATAAATAAAAAAAAATAAGTAAAAATTATAAAAAAAAAATCAAATTTCATTCAATAACAAAATTAAATTTTAGGATGTTCGTAGGTATTTTAGGATATTTTAAGTATTTATATGTATTACGAAAAATTCTGGAGTGTTCATAAATAATCTGAGGTGTTTATAAGTATTTTAGAGTATTTTGAGATGTTCGTGAATATTCTATAAAATTTAGGATATTCTGAAATGTTCGTGAATGTTTCGAGATATTTGTAAGTGTTTGGAATGTTCTAGATAATTCATATACAAATTCTAAAAAAAATTTACATTTTTACTTTTTGAATAATAAAACAATCACTATATAATACACACACACACACACACATATATATATTATAATATATATATATATATTATATATATATTCTAAAATCAAGTGGGGTCATTTGACCCCACTTGATATGAATTGGATCCGCCCTTGTGTATGGTCGAGTTATCTAGAGGTTGGACCTCAATAGTGACTTATAGAAAACACGTTTAAGTATCACAAATAATATAAATTAGGAATTTTGTCTGATTCAAAAAGTACTCTGAACCAAACACTTTACTATTTTAGTCTTTAAAGGAGGCAAATATTTTTGCTGTGACATGTCGATGGTTATTAACATAGATCAAACAAAAAATATATTTTGGATTATTATTATTATTATTTTTATTTTGTCGAGAAGGAAGGGATAATATTCTTTAAGTCATTATCACTCTCATCGAGCCTATACCATGTACATCAAATTGGAGTAATCTTACCTTATGAGGAACGTGTACTAAAAGTTAGATATACAGAAAGTGTGGGATGGGCTCGGCCCGCCGAGCCAGCGTCAATGAGGAGTGACATGCACTGTCTGCTGCACCGATCGAGCCGGCCCCTATGGGCTCATCTTATAAAAAGCACTACTGCTGTGCTGGTGCATTTTATAAAAGTGCTATTCCTGCACACGCATGATCGGCTAAAAATTGAGAAATTTTTTTTAAAAAATATTGCCACATGCTAATTCAACAGACTGACTCACACAGCTAACGCCATGACCCACTTTGCCAGTGTAGGCCGTGTTTCAGTATGTGGGCAACATATTTTTTTTTGTATCTCTACAAAAAAAGGATCCCTCGTATGATGAAGAATGCTTTTTCTTTTTGATGAAATACTCTCGTGCATAGCAATGGATAGCAATGGATCCAACTCGTAGAAAACTCTCGTGCATCCCATGCTCTTTAGAGTCTTTAAATAATCCTAAAATTAAGCTTGAATCGCAAAATAAATCTCCAAGTTGAAGCTGAAGCCACCAACCCAGTCTTCTTCCCGGTGCAGTCCACACCCGTCGCAGAAGCTGTCCTATCAGAGTTGATTTTCACCCACCAGCTTCTTGGAGCCTGTTTGGGGTTACTAGTTTAATATATTTAAGGGGGACTTACCACCAATCAGACCCCCTTCAAATCCTTATTCAGAAATATCTTTTAGAAAACTTTTAACATGAAAGTTTTGATCTTAATGAACTTTACAGTTTTTAGTTGAAATTTTTTTTCAAAAAATATTTCTACATAGATGTTTTAGGACTCCGAAATATTAACGGGTCGATCCGCTAATCTGCTGAAATAGTAGAACCTCCAAAATATATATTAAAAATATTATTTGGAAAAACTTACAACATAAAAATTATAGATATTAATGAGATTTACAACTTTTATGTTAAAATTTTTTCTAAATAATATTTTTAAATATATATTTTGGAGCTTCGAAATATTAACGAATATAGAAATATTTTTATCCGTAAAATTAATTTTTTCGATAGGGAGCTGATCAGTAAGATATTTTAGGGGAGCGACTATTCAGCAACAACAATCTTATTAGGAGGCTGTCCAGACATTTTTTTTACTATAATTATATAGTATGGCCAAGCATCTCTTTCAAAGCAGGTCCCTGTGACAAAGTGCCAACTGACAACAGATACAATAAGTTGAGAGTATTGTTATCATATACAAAATTAGTTTAGTTTAATAAACATTCTATTTTGAAGATTTTTTTGAACTTTCGTACAACTCAGTGACTCACACCACAAATTTTTCTATGATAATCTAATACACGAGGGGTACGATATATATACATTAGTTTAGTTTAATAAAAATTCTATAAAAATTTAATTTTTAGACCAATAGTTTGACTATTTTGAAGATTCTTTTGAACTTTCGTTCGAACTCTGTGACTCACACCACAAGTTTCTCTCTAATAATATAATACACGAGCGGTATGATGTTGGGATGATTAGATGAAATACGGTTCAGGAATTATATTCATTCAGGTTCGAGTCTCGGCGTCGGCCGCTGCTATTTTTTTTCAGCATAACAGACGGGTATGCACGTGTGTGTCCCACATGTAATGGGTATTTGCGAATAAAAGATCTGAAGTTTCAAAGGAGTTGGATGAACGCGTACCGATCTCTCTGCATTGAGCTATGTGTTCCTGCATATATGCGCTGGGACGAAAGAGGTGATCGTTCTGTTTAAAAAAAAAAAAAAAAAAATCTAATACACGAGAAAATCAGAAATTTTCCTATCTGGTCCCCTATAAATACACTGTTCATGTTTACGTTTTCTTCGCTCTGCCCTTCGAAATCGTACATTTCAATATCTCTGGAAAGCAAAGTAGCAACATACAGCGGAATCGAATCGTATTCACGGACCCACCCAAACTTTGAGCAATCGTTGTTGATCTTTTACCGCGAAAGGCGAAATATTCCTGTTCCCTTCTCTCTGACGCCGTTGCAGTATCTCTTCTCCACGCTCACTTTGTCTATAAATTTCTACAAGCTCCTTGATTTTCCTTGTTATCCTCTGTACAACGACTAATTCATGTACGCTCGTTTTTTTGTTTGATCTTCGTTTGTTAGTTTTATTTTTTGGTGCTTGATTCGGTTTCATTTCCTTTTAGGTTAGTGTTTTTTTTTTTTTTTTTTGGGTGCTTGATTCAGTTTCATTTTTTGGGTGCTTCATTGAGTTTCATTTCCTCTTACTTTTACTAATTTTTCAGAGACTGGAAACAGTAAAGAGGAACAGAATCCATGGAGGGAAGTGGAGAAAGAAAGGTGGGCAGCGGAAACTCGAAGAGTTATGGCGCAGCGAAGGTAGTGAACGACTTGCCGCCTTGCTGCAAGAAAGCAAAGGCGGCCGCTGCCGAATCGGAGGCAAAGTGCCACGCCACCGTTGTCTCCGGGTGGTTCTCCGGCGACAACGTGCAATCTGGTTATGATTAGTCTCAATATAGTGATTAATAGTAGAAGAAATGCATGTGCAACTAAAATCTATCAAGGCCTTTATGATTAAAAAAATCCGGTTATTGGACATGTAATTGGGATTTACACATGTTAGGAATATAATAGGATTTATGTTGTTTGTTCATTTATATGTAATTCATATTACATTTCATATATTACTTTTTGGTTTCACAAGAGTAAACATGTAGCAAGTTTATAATAGAATTGTAAAGTAAAAAGTGCCTTGGACCCAAGACCCTACTCATTGGAAGTGAATTACTTTTTATTTTACTATTTTATGCTGAAATTAACCAGTCAAACCTATTTTTAGACAATAATATGCTAGGAGAGTGAATGGTAGTTCAATATAATATTATTCTAATGCATAATAAGGTAGACTAAGTTAGGCTAATAGTAGATAAAATCTTTTGTATTTAAAATTAATATATAGACCAATAATATTTTACTTTCATTACAAAATATTTGTCATAAGGTGAATATATGATAATATTATCCTATATCAGAGGAAGTCAGTTTAACTTATATTATGTACTGAATCTGAGGCATGGATCGTTTGGCCATAAGACATGAGATGGATATTACATATGAACGCATAATAGCAAATACAAAGAGAGTAGCACTATGCCCGACTAAAATGCATTAATTCCTGTAACTTACTGTAAGATACAATATGGACTGCACATATTAGGAAATTTTTGAAAACATTTTTTTTTTTTTGTGAATATATAACAGATATGTTACGTCTATGTTTGGTTCGCTAGAATAAACATGCAATGGATATGTAATAGAAATGTATCCCCTATGGGAAAATGGAAGGGAAGTTATTTTTAATATTTTGTGTAAGAAATGAAACAGACCCAATTTTTAAACAATAACATATTAAGATGGTTAATTTCAACACAATGTTATCTTAAAGTAATTTTAATAAGTTAATACCAAGTTGGGCTTATACCTGGTAAAATAAGTGTTTTATGTTTATGTTTTATACATATTGGGTTTAATTAATGATACAATAGCAGCATGTTAGGTTAGTATATGATAATCTCATGCTATATTAGTTTGCATTAGGTTAGTACATTCATGGAAAAGACGTGGATAAGTACGGTAAAATTTGGGATTGGTATTAAGAATAATCATGTAATATCAATATAACACGCACTAACTCATCACATGTTTTATTGCAATCCAAACTACGCATTATATCTGAGAACCAGAGTGTAGACAATATATTTTTTCTACTCCATATGCGCACCGAGCATGGACCAAGTAGTTACTAACTACGTTTCCATTGTCTTGTAGGTAAAGCTGGAAGGCCTATTTACTATAATAACCCTATGTGGCCTGGTACTTTCCCTGTTATTATCTGTTAACAAATTTAATGCATGTGATTTGATATTTGTATTTTCAGGTGAAGCACACTCTATAAAGGTTGAAGAGGTCTTATATAAAGGGAAGTCAGATTTCCAAGATATACTAGTTTTCAAGGTTAGTATAAGATCTGAAAATATTTGGCGTAATATCTTTTTGTCAAGATGAAGTTCTTACTTGTTTCAGTTGTTTTGCATCTCCAGTCGCCCACATATGGCAAAGTGCTTACACTTGATGGCATTGTTCAGTTGACTGAAAAGGACGAGTTTGCCTATCAGGAGATGATTGCTCATCTTCCTCTCTGTTCAATCCCATCTCCCAAAAAAGTAAGTTACTTTTAAGGATGTCATTTCTAACCTTTTAAAACCTTTGTTGCTTAAAACTTATGATATGCATGTAGTTATTGGTGGCTGTTATAACTTGTAAATAAGGTAAGCTATACGTCACATTATAAGTGTTAGATGTTCTAGACAGATGTGATAAGTGCAACACACTAGTCAAATTCTAAAGTCAATGTCTCTAAGATCATGACTTCTTGTCAGAGGGCATGTAGTGTGGCATTAACAAATAAGAAAATGGTTCTTCAGTACACTATTGAGAAAAATACTTTGCTTGATATATAATTATTTTTGGGTTTATGTTATCAAATCAATTAACTTCTTAATAGTATGCGTTGCTGTCATGTCACTTTAATAGAAATATGCCTTTTTTTTTAAAATATATTTCGGTAGGATGGACGATGAATTGGGTTATCCACGTGTGAAGCGTTTTTAATGAAGACAACCCTCAGTACTAAGTTAACTTTGAAGACTTTTTTTCTATGTGTTTCTCAAGTCACTTAGGTTATTACTCCGTGTTTCTGTTAAGCTTTCCTTTTTTTTATCTTACAGTACTGTTTGCAGTGTGAATGGTTTGATAATACTCTTTTGCTTTATATAGGTTTTCATAGGAGAGGTTTCTTTCTATCATGAAATACTTGCTGATGTATGCAGGTTCTGGTCCTAGGAGGAGGTGATGGCGGAGTTCTAAGGGAGATTGCTCGTCACAGTTCTGTAGAAACCATAGATATATGTGAGATAGACAAACTGGTCATTGATGTAAGTTTCTTCTAAAATTTCCAAAATCCAAAAATTCTGTAGCTATGCAAGGCAATAAATGAAACAGCTCTTTTCAGGTCTGTAAACAGTTCTTCCCAGACTTATCTGTTGGCTTTACGGACCCTCGTGTTCGGCTTACAGTGGGTGATGGTATGTAAAGAAAAATGAAGTATAAGGTTTTCATTGCCTGTCATCGTACTAGATCTAAATTACTGTCACTGCTGAACTGAGCTGGGTCTGTGATATGTGACTTCATTAATTCACACCTTTTAGTTGAAACTTTTACAAGTTGTTTATTCATTTCTTCTTATGCTTACTGCCGTTCTTACAGCTGTTGATTTCTTAAGAAATGTTCCTGAAGGGACCTATGATGCGATTATTGTTGATACATCTGATCCAATAGGTGAGCTGAATGTCTACTGCACTGTGCCTAAGTATTCTCATGAATGTTTTTTTTTTCTTTTTTTTCTTTTTTTTTGGTTGGAGAGAGAGGGGGGGGGGATGTGTGGAAAGATTCTTCTGTGCTTTCCTTAATTTCACAAGAATTTTGGTGTTTCATGCTAATATGCATTTGCACAACCTTCATTCATACCTACATATTGTTTTGTTAGAACAATCAAGCTGTTTCTCATCAGTATGAAACCAGCTATCTAGGATTCACTCGACATTAAGAAAAATGCGATCTGAGAAGAAAGATGCTTTTTCTCAGGCTGCTAATGATGAAAGCCATTTCAACTGAAGTGACCAACGTCAAAAGATGAAACCGCTAGAAAACCTTTGCACTTTCAGAATTTGATACAAATGGTATTGCCGTTTTTTCGTAGAAGTTAGGAATTCTTCTAAACCCCTGGCTAACAAAAATGTTAAATTAAATCTGAAGATGGTTGGTTATTTAGTGTCTTGGATTCGTGTCTGGACACTGGAAAAGCAAGTGGTGTAGACTGAAATCACATGATATACAATGAAGGATTATGAGAACATAGACTGAAGTAAATAACCACTCAGGTGAAGTCGAGTATGAGTCTAGAAAGTCCATACAGAGAGATGTAGGATGTCCATACTTATTTAGGTATGTCTTAGAAATCATAACGACCGTCCATGCGTGCGACCGAAGATTCTAGTAATCTCTAGCTGGTGCTGTTTATATTCGCTGTCCTGACGTACCTTTTCTATACCTGTGATTTTGGAGATTTCCAGTGAAAACGACAATTTATTGATTGTAGGACCTGCTCAAGCGCTTATTGAAAAGCCATTCTTTGAGAGCATTGCAAGGGCATTACGACCAGGTGGTGTTCTTTGTAACCAAGCAGAAAGCATATGGCTTCATACACATCTTATTGAAGATATGCTTTCAACTTGCCGTGAAACCTTCAAGGGATCTGTTCACTATGCTTGGACAAGCGTTCCAACTTACCCTAGGTATATATCACCTCATATTTATGCTATTTCCTATTTGAATTACCTACTTTTTTTCATTAAGACCTGTTAATAATTGGTCACGATAAGTAGCGGTTGCCGATGTTTCTCTACATATTTCTAGGTTCAGTTTGTGCAGTTTCTGTTATGACGGAGAATCCACTTCAAACAGTTTTTATGATCAAATTATTATGATTCTCTATTTTATATGATTATCAACAACTTTATTTTTTTCAAGGTGCACCAAAGACTTCAGAAGATAGTAATTATGTATGTTTCAGAGAACAGAGCATCGGTTTTGTCAGAGAGTCTGATTTTCATGTAGAAAAAAATATTAAAGCTGACTGTCATGTGTGTTCTTGAAATCTCCTTCTATGTGGCAATCTTTGCAATGCTTATGGAATGGTTCTTCTGTGCATTTAAATCCATTTGTTGGTGTAAAGCATTTCACTTGTAAATCCATTGAACGGCTTCACTCAACTTCTGAAAACAGAATGATACCTTTTGGCAAATGTGGTTTTTATAGTTTGAGCAACCCTATCTTACCCTTTTTTAATAAATCATTGAGCATCTAGCTTAGAAGCCATTTTGACAGTCCATCTTATGTACCTTCTAAATTGTTTATAATATGATTATGCACATACTTAAGAGTCCCGATCCCATTAGCTTGACTCCATGGGATTACCATGCAGATCTACAACTCTCATGTTAGAAGTTTTTTCAAAAAACACTTCTAAATAGGTGTTTTGGGGTTCCAAAGCTTAACGTATTTTGAAATGAACCCCAAAACACCTATTTAGAAGTATTTTTTTAAAAACCTTCCAATGAGATCTACAACTTTCATGTTAGAAATTTATCCAAAAAACACCCGTAGGTGCACGTACATCAGCTCGACTGCATGGTAATCCCATGCAGTCGAGCTGATGGATCGGTTTCGCATACTTAAACTTTGAGCTTCTTGAAACTTGGTTTCCTATTGAACTTGTCTTGTATCTACTCCAAATAATATGTCTCAAAGTTACTGAATATCACATACATCTCCTTACAATGCTCGATTCATTGTGGATCTCTTGGTTCTGTCATATTCTCTGGATTATCATGTCCTTGACATATTGATGTGTTATTTGTTGAGTGCACAGTGGTGTTATTGGGTTTCTTTTGTGCTCAACTGATGGACCACCTGTTGATTTTCTGAATCCCATAAACCCAATCGAGAAGAAAGACGAAGCACTCAAGTTCGGGAGGGAGTTGAGATTCTACAATTCAGAGGTATGTCAACTTTCAAGGTTGTGCATTTAAAATCCAATTCTCTCTAAAAACTTGAAAAAACATACTTCTACAATAGTTTTAAAAATCTAAATATTAAATTCTTCTTTTACATAAGCTTATTGAATATCTAGGTGAGAAGCGGACTATTATTGACAAAACTCCTGTCATATTGTTTGATAATAATGTACTTGAACAGTTGATGAAGTGTGTCATTGTTGCGTATTCAAATGTATGTTATATGGCAGATCCACAGAGCTGCATTTAGTTTGCCGTCTTTTGCAAAAAGGGAGTTGATCACCAAATACATTTTCCAACCAATGGTAAGCTATATATAGGGGATTTTTGAGTTTGCAAATTCTTACTAAAAAACGTTGAATGAATGGAATCTCATGTTTGCTTTAACAAAATCGTGGTTTTACGTGCCGGATCCGTGAGAATCTTACACCATCTTGCTACCAAGCCGTCTATGCCGTCAGTCTTGACTGTGTCGTTCGGCATCTTTCTTCTTTTTTTTAAAAAAAAAAAATGGATTTTACATATTCATTCTATAAGCCACATTAACATTCTATACGACATCGAATTATATACTATATATTTTTGCTATGTAATTATAACTTTTATATTTAGTATTTTATTTTATTTTTTAATTATTGCTTAAATAATTTTAATAGTTAAAAAATAAAAAATTGTACGGATCAGTACGGTCGGCACGACATGATCGTATGTTCGAGTTTCGGATTTACCGAAACTCGACACGGTACGGAAAACCTTGGACAAAATAGATTAGTTGTATGGCATATTATTTGGTAAATGCTTGAACTTCTCCTATTGTTGAGCGCAGCAAATTAAAATTGACAGTGAAGTCAACGCAGATGGAGCAGAGAAAAATTTAGATGTTGCAGAGGACATATTAGATGTTGCAGCTAGAGTGCGCTGAATGGACCATGCACCCATAGAGGGAGCACTAGATCCATTCGCGAGATTTTTAGTTAAGTTACCTCGCCTTAAGATAACTATATTTTTCCAAGATTAGCTTCCGTTAATGATTGTACTACGAACACGCTTCAAAATGTGAAATAATTTTATGTAGTTAATTGCTCGCTTGTATTACATCAGCTTTTTATGTAAAGTTCTGTGTAGAACTTGTTGAAAGAAACAATTTGTGCTGCTCAGAATCTGGAGATGCTAGAGTTATTGCAAATATAGTATAATGAGAAATGATTTGATGATGGAGTTATTGCAGCAACAATATCAATAGCTGGCCGTTGGTCCAATTGGAACGGTTGAGCCTATTTTCTATTCTTTTTTTGTTAAGAATAAATAAATTCTTTTATTGTCAGGTATTTCTTCTTGTAATTCTATATATATTGGGACATGCCTTTTAGATGTCATAAGGAATTCTATGGGTGGAGCTGAACCCAAACCTTTTGCCTCGCTATTTCATTGGGATTGTAAAGAGATCAACTATTTTTATGTTATCCTCTTCTTTCCTCCGTGCAGTTGGTTGCTCTATTGAAGTTTCTGATCTATACCATGAGCTTGAATATCTTAATCGTAACAGTTTCGATTACATCTTGATTAACGGTTTAGATCATATATTAGAAAATACGATTGGAATCATTAATCACAATCAAGATTAATTCAACCATCCACATCTCAGGGACATGTTCCTCACCATACATACAGCTTTAGGCGCTAAATAGAATAATAAGAAAGACATACTCTTGCAGCGCACTCTTAAGAGTCTGCTTGTTTACCAGCACTATTTGCTAAGAGTGGGCAACGTAAAACCTGCAGAAATCAGTGAAGTTGAATTCTGACACATGCATAGTTCAATCTGATGCAAAATTTTGGTTTAAATCTTGGCAGGTTTGACATTGTTCTTGAACAACTTATCCCACTGAAACAAACTTTCCTTTACAAATTATTAAAAAAAAAAAAAAAACCGAGTTCTAGTTTTCTTGTTTTTCACGATGTGCTAAAACCATCCAAAATTGCAAAAACATCTGAGATGGTAAGTTTATCCGCATATGACAATATTAAGCATGGTGAAGAAAGCATGTATTCAAACAGCAAGTGCAGATAATAATCATGAAAAACTTACAACTAAAACTATGAAAACTCTGCACAAATAATCCAACTGTAAATAAATAAATATATATATATATTCAAGAACAAGTGAGCCCGACAGTGCATTAGTAGGAGTTACTTCCTCCTGGATCATTGATGTAGGTTTGAATCCTGACAAAGCCATGAGAAAATATTTTCCGCTAATAGCAGGTATGGATGTGTACACCATATGCACTGGGTTCACCTACAAGAACAAGTGAGCAACTTTTTACCAATTTGCACTACATTTCTTTCAATCACATTCGTTCCCATCTTAATAGATGCATTAAGGCTATCGGACAACTAATTTTACATATATAACTTCACTATCATATTTACATGCGTAACATGCGCACTGATAGACGGATCAAGCTTTCATGTCAGCAGATTGCTTTGCACTAAGTGATCCAGCTGGGACCTCCGTTTTTGGGGAAGTCACTGCAGAGATGGGCTGAAAACTAGTGTTCCCCACAAACCAGTAAAGCATCCATTTCAGATTGCACAGTGTGTACTTAAGAGCCTTCGTCCAATTCTCCTGCTTGTTAAAACTTTGTGTGATGGTGTAGCTCTCCACTTTATCATTCTCAATCCTATATATCAAGCATGTACTTATCAAGAAATGGAAAAAACAAAGAACTTGTGTTGTATAACAATTTCAGACCGTAAAGTGCAACAAGTGACTCTGTAAATGTAGTAGAAGCAGATATTGGTCATAAGTAATTTTTTGAGATCCATGAACTTTCAAATCCACCAATTTATCTCAAACAATTTTAATTTCAGTCCCATTTAGATTTAAGTCTATCAAAGACGTGCTTCACATGAAAAAGCAATTAAAACATCATTTTAGCCAACAAACATGGACCTATGTTTACATGTATAGAGCCTTGATTAACTTTGGGCGAAGTGGGCAACAAAAGAAGCTTTTGCCCAAGGAAGACAAAATTATTTTTAACGAAGAAGGGGAAAAACATCCAAAACAAAGACTAACAATAACAAAGTAGTTATTGTTAGAGAAATATATTACACTAGGTAAGTATTAGGATTTTTTTTTGGGGATGTATTAAGATGATGATAGGATCCATTTCAAAGACCATTACGACGATCATAGTGATCATGAACTAAGAGGATCCTACTTTCCATGCAAAATGGACTACTATCGTTAGGATCTTTAAAGAACACATTTTAGACAGCACAGAAATTATCTTTCTGGCCTTCAATTCGCAACCACGTTATTACTCTCACTTAATACACTGAGATAGTCCATGATTCTAACTTTGCAATTTCATTTATAAGAAACACCCACATAAGCTAGCATCTGAGTTTTCTGGGAGTGTAATTCAAGTTAGCAGGAGATCGCATTTTATAACAATACAACATAGTTGATCCTGAGAAGACACATCAGACATGCATTACAAAATATTGAATAGAAATTCCACACTAGAAAAAATACATTTTTTTTCATTAGCAATATAAAACTTCCTGATCATGGTTGGAAAAATCAATTAATACAGATCAGATGCCTCCCAACACTGAAAGAAAAACACCACAAACTCATTGTTCACTGATATGCATGTTGATATCAGCCATATGAGTCCATACCGACCTTATTATTATTATTATTTGTTATATGCAATTAAGTTTGAAGGTTTTAACATATAACTATTATTTCTGCCATCCTAACCAGCCTATTAGCTGGCACGATCCGGTCCATATCTTTCAATAGGTCAACCTGATACAAAAACTGATTTTTTGGAGCCATATTTATGATTATGACTGCATTGATATTAGTTATGAGTTCTTTTAAAATAGCACTTACCTATAGGGAAGTTTAAGACGTTTCTCTGGTGGTATTTTGTTCTCTTGATCCTTCCGATTTGCAAACTCTGCAAACTCTTTGAGGCATGTGAGGAACAATGTCATTGCTTTATCATAGCGGGTACTCCAGAACACATTCACAGGACCAAACCTGAAAGGCAGCATACTATGTTTCTATTAACAATTGAATGATCTATTCTTGAGATTAGCAAGAAGGAAGATTATTCACACCCAGATTAGGACACGATGTTCAATCACAATAACTCTTGCAACCAAGGTGTTATATATTTATAAATGACTAACAAAAGCAAGTATAGACTTGTGAAAACGAGGTTGATGCCATAGCCAATCAGTCGTAATCAGCCATAGACACCGGTTGATGACATAGCTCAGCTATTAAAAAAGAGTAACCCCACTGAATCAGGAAAGAAGTGACAGCAAAGCAAATAAAAGAAACTGAGAAGCTAAACTTCTCATGCAAATTACCGTTGAACCACTTAGGGGACCTTGTGAATCTACAAATCAACAATCCTAGTCCAACAAACTGACAGTTATCTCTTGATTGCAAAGCATATCTTTCAGAGGTGAATAGAGATAAGAACTTACAGTTCATATGTATTATTGTTGGTGTCCATGATGCGTGGGTAACTTCCCATTGGCAAAATCTTGATACGATATCTAAAGAAAAATCAAGGATCACTTGAGCATGTATATCGACTAAGCGAAAAAAAGATTGAACTGAATCTCTGATATAAACTGCAGAAATCATGACATATGTCCACTGCGAGCTGGACAATGCTTTCAAAAAGGATGAATGTAAATACTGGTACAAAAGGGTTTAAAAGCTGCACACTGTATAAACAACTTGAGCTCCAATTCAACTTATATGCCGCAATAGCAACTGCACCTTAAAAATCATGACCTTAGATAAACACCTATATCCGTAATTACCCATTCTCATAGGGTCCCATCCCTTTTCCTGATACAAATCTAAGTAACTTCTAAAACATTTGAAAATTTTGAACCCAAAATTTTTTTTATTGCCTGCTAATTACCTATGCCATCCAAGATCCTATCTCATGCCACGGATATCATTTCAGCAATGTAGAGTTACTTCTAAAGAAAATGGAGTTCCCAAACCACCATCATTGTAGTCAGGATACTGCAAGATTTCTCCATCAAGTCAAGAACAGGTGGAATTAGAGCTGATATAGCAATGGCTTCCTTATAAAGACATGTTTACTTTAAAATATGATGAGTTAACCAGATAATTTCTCCACTTATGGAACAGACTGATGCACGGCACCTTTTCAGCATCCAGGGTAAGATGTAGGGCCAGTAATCTAGTGAGTTATTTATCATAACAAGACTTTCAGATTCGAACAATGTTATGAGACCCAGTAAACTAAAAGAATTGTCAACATCAGGCATACGAAAGTTTATACCTTCAAAGTAAAAAGTGCTCCACCAGTTGATTTTCAAAGTAAACTTAACCGATAAAAAGAAAAAGTTTATCATGAAATATACTGGAATTCCGGCCGGAAATACTGAGCCATGGTATGCAAAAGGAGGCACGCTTGTCCCCAAGCAGCATTTATCTCGTCCCACTCGACCTATATGAAAGAATAAGAAAAAAAAAAACGATATAACACCACAAAAAATGTGTCATGCATCATAACCAGTAGTACTTTGAGTTTACGAAAGTAAAATTTACTACAATGAAGATGGCAAAAGAAAAAGATAATATAATTAATGAACAAGGTCCTTCAGCCAAAGGAATCAAGATAACCAAAACTCTATCAAGTAAAATATGATAAAATCAAGTCTAATTAGAAGCATAACTACTTTCTGAGAAGGTTTACTATAGGTTGTATGTTACCAAAACCTACGGAATTCGTGTACTTTGAGTTTAGTGGAGACTTAATCTTCCATGTCATCTACTCTAAATCCTCATTGGAGGAGATATGTGTCGCCTCTTTTGAAAATACTTCTGAAATCCAGAGCTTGATCTGCTTCCTTTTACCCACAAGTTTTGTCAAAATGCTTAAAGTCAGAATAAAATTATGTTAATAAGCATCTGTGTCTTGATGAAGATTGGTTAAAGATCCTGTTGTTGCTTTACTGTCAACTAATCCACATGAAGGCAAAGAATTGTATATAACTGTTCCTTCTAGTTGGTGAGGTGAAGCTTTGACCAACTAAACTATGCAAGGACTTTGGAAGGACTTATATGAGTTGGTATTTTGCATGCCAAAAAGATTTAACAAAATCACAAGCCTATAGGCATTGGCCGGGGTAGCCTAGTCAGTTATAAAGACAACCTACTTGGTAATTCAGTTATGGTGAATAGATTGTAATTATGGCTGTCGTACCGGTATCTTGGGAAGGCGACCAAGGCGGAAATTGTTAATGGTCCCAAAATCTCCTTCATGTGAAATGTGAAAGGCATCATTAAGCACATTAGTGCTCTTTAGCAATTCCAAATGTGCTTGAGAAACTTCAATTTTAGCTAAAATTGCATCCCTCTCTTCCTGCATACAACATATCATTTACACATGAAAAAAGAAAAATCACAAACAATGCATAGATAGAATACAGTATCATGTAGACTAAATCTTGTTATATAAAAACCACAGCACATAATTCAAGATTAAGATTAATAAAGTTGCAACCAAAGTGTTGCATATATGTAAAACAAAGTACTTAAAGAAAATAGAGGAACAGTACTACGTACAGAAAAGGGGTCTAACATATTTTTCAAAAAAAGCATCTCACCACAGATAGCATGCTCTATTGTGTATGCAAAGCACAACCACATTGGGTTGCTCAGTTTCTTTTCTTACCACAAACATGTCTGCAAAGCTCTAATACTATAGGTATCTTCATTCAATATTCTACATTAGCTGTCTTAACAAAAATGTCTCTTCTTGTATCTCTCTTCATGACTCTGTTCACAATAATTTGTCTATGTGCCTCTGGAATGAAAGGCATAAATGAATGTAGTATATATTTATTATGCTTCTCCTTCTAATCAAAATTATACTGTGTGAACAATGCAAAAGATGAAAGGTGTGTCAAGTTGTAAGAACTTGAATTCTTAAAACATTAGGACTTGCTTTGCTCAATAAGAACACACGCAATTGAAATTGTTAAATGAACTAAAACATGAAACAAGACATTACTTGTATAAGAACACAGATTGGGCGACAAAAGGGCAAGGGGCCTTGTTACTGGTTTGCCCCTATGATTCTATGACCTAGAATTGACAGAGATAAACTTTAGATCAGCAAGCATTAAGAGAATGGCCGGTCCCCAACGATGCAACCAATCTAAAGGTATGAGAAAGAAGAACATGGAATTAATAGAGGAAGAAGAATTACAATAACGAAGAAGGAGAAAGAAGAATTACAATAACGAAGAAGGAGAAAGAAGAAGAAGAGTTAATAATAAAAAAAGCATCGACAGTCCTTGCCTTTTCTTAGTATTCAGAAACACAATTTTGCCTTTTCTTAGAATTCAGAAACACAATCCAGAGAACCGCTTGATTTGCGATAAGCACGTCCAATCAATTAAGTAGAGTTAATAATTGCTTGTGACCAATGAGATAATGATATTCCCGCTTCTCAAAACCTATTATTGTTCATCAGACTTTGAAGGGAAAGGAGGTTCAGGAGGAAAAGAAGAGCAAAGGCCACTAGAACATTGATGCAGATTTCCAGGTGGAAGGAAAGAATTATGGAGGTTGCTGTTTAAAAAGAAGGGGAAGCATTGATATTAAAAGAGTGTCAGCTAGGTCAACAACAAGACACGGTTCTGAAGGTTTGAGTATTTATGCTTAGTTCGGGTATGCTTTTGAAATTTGTGTACCTGGGCTCAAAGTCAAACTGGGTTTTGAGCAGCAAAAAGCCTAAGTCATACCAATATTTAATCTTGTTGGATTGTCCATGGTTTGTCCCAATAGTAAATACTTCTATATCTGCAAAATGCTTCTACACCTTAGCTCACACACCTTCACCATGTTTAAGTGGGTTGGTTTGGAAAGCTCATTCTCAAAAATTGAGCAAAAGACATTTTTAATTCACTATGCATTTTGGAAAGCTCATTCTCAAAAAATGAGCAAAAGACATTTTTAATTCACTATGCGTTTGTTCCTAATCCATGTAGAGAATAATCCTTGAAAGGTTACCTGATGCGAGATTAACTGAAAGTGGAAATTATTAAAGTCATGCCAATATCTGAAATATGAACAAACCAAAGAAGATGTAAGTATTACTTAATAAAAAGTTTACTTATAATCAAAGAACAAATACTATCAAAATAAAATAAAATCCCGGCATGTGCCACCCGAAGGGTGTAGGAGATTTATCCTCTTCGCACCCCATGGAGGGTAAACAAAACTTGCAGTTCTACCATTGTTGAAAGGCTATGACTCCTCAGTTGGTGAAACATGTGCCAGTATCACCCATGGATTTACCACCTCTACAGTCCAATTAAGTGGGCTGGGAGGTTGGCTTTCTTCAAGTCTTGTTCAGAATAATCTTATGAAAAAAAAAAGAATAACCACTATATGATCATGGCTTATCGAATGTTATATGTGCGCAAGGCAAGAAGCAATAACATTTGATGCGTTTACATATATGTATACAAGTTAGCCATGAAGAATAGACGAGTCTGAAAGATTTAGAAAGTATAGATATATTAGTCTAGTCGGTTACTAAGGTAGTTGCCAATACAGATTCTTATTACTCTCATAGATTCTTCTATTTGCTTCCAAAAAGTGTCATCTAACTTAGTCCATCATGATATTTTGAGTGCTCAGTTAAGCTCCTATTGCAATTATTGATCTGAGCTTAAACCAGTATAATTTATTAGCACTGTAACATATGCAACAGTTCACCATAATTTATACAAGATGCTCTATACATACAAACATGAATTGAAGTCATAACTATGTTGAAGTAGTAGAAAGAAGATGTAATAGCTACATTTGACAGTTCAAAATCACATGCAAATCATTCCTGAAAAAGACAACTAATGGATGCACTCACCTTTCTTCAAGATCTTTAAAGTGCTTTGACTTTGCTTCCAAGTCCTCCTTCTCAGCATTAACTTCAGAGAATTGACTTTCCATTTTTTCTATTGCTGCTTGCAACTTTCTCTCTTCCTCTTCAAGCTGTCACAGGATTCATTAACAAGTTAATTCATATAGGATATGCTATGTATAACAAAATCTTTCTCAGCTTTAGTCAATTAGTCATTATCATTACTAGTTTCTTTAAAACATTAACAGAATTACAAAGAATATCGTGAAAACCAATAACATAATAGAAAAAAAAACCTTCTTTTTCTCTTTAAGAAAATCATCCTCTGCGAGCACTTTATGGGACTCTAATTCAGAACGCTGGAGGCATGCCTCATAAGCTTTGAAATCACGAGTAACATCATCAACCTCTTTATCAAGTTTGTCCGACAACACTCTTAGGCACTCCAAACACAATGGTTGCTCAACCTAGTAAAATAATTCAGAAGCCATACCGTCATGCATAAAATGCTAATCGTAGGCTTCGTCATGTTCTTGGTGAATGCAAATATTTATAATGCTAATCAGTTACCAGACTATAACCTGGGTTTGTGCAGTGGCTATTTCAAAAGCACTTTTGAGAGCCGCAATGCTTGAGTGGAATCCAGCGTTACCAGGCTGGATTTGCCCGCCACCCTCCGCATCACCGCCGGAGGAAGATGAGGCCGTGTTATGGCCATTGATGTCAGTAAGAGCGACGGCAGTGGAGGCGGCGCTGGAGTCGCTCTTGTACATGGAGGCGGCGGCTGGAGGCAGCACCACGAACGATTCCTCCAACGATGCCCTCATGGCTGCGGCGGAGGAGGATTTGGCAGAGGAAGGGCGAGGTGGCCTCTGCTTAGGGAGCACGACGTAAGACTGGTCCATGCGGCTTAACCCTAGCGCGCTTGCCTGCATCACTCCTAATAATCACAAAACATCATCAAACGTCGAGATTCGGTCGATTAAGATTTCGATCGGACCATCAGAGATTCAGATTGGGAATTGAGAATCGAACCGGATAGGGAGGGATCGGAGGGGAAGAATTTGTCGGCGTAGGAGTCAACACCGACGACGCAGAGAGCATGGCGACAATTCTGGCAGACCCAGCGCGGGAGGCTCGGGTCAACCGGGAGGCCACGGTTGAGCTTCTGGTCGGCGGCGGAGGGGTCCTTCATCGGCGCTTCTTTATAACGCTCTTCTTCTCCGGCGAGGTATGGCGGGAGCTCAGGACGACGGACGAGACATCATCCGGAAAGTAACTGAAGGGACTGTCAATGGACTGATCATGCTAAAAGTTATATTCAAAAATTTTATTTTGATTTTTCGATTGGAGATTCAAAATAGAATGAGAATAAATGGAATCGCACTGTAATTGAAATGGAAACGAGTAATATTCTTTTTAGTTCAATAAGAGGTAGGACTGGGAATTGATATTTTTACATACTAGTTATATGTCAGTGCATTATCTGGATATTAATTATAAATTTTATATAAAGTATAAAGTTAAAATATTATTTTTTTATTTTTTATAATTTTAATTTGATTATCTTTCTGTAATTTATAATTTTATAAAGTTAAATTTTTTATTACTTAATCTATAATTTTATTATCTTTATGTTTATATATATATATATATATATATATATATATATATATATATACATCTTTATAAAAATAAATAAAATATTTTTTATTAAAATATTATATTTTATTTAATTTGAATACTAGATTTTTCACATTTTACAAATTAATCATATATTTTTAAAAAATTTTAGTAATTAATATAAGTTCAATTTGTCTTTCTTTGAGTAAAAATTGATAATACATGTCATATTTAAACTTACTTTTGGTGGCACATGGCACGATAACTTTGATAGGACATATATATATATATATATATATATATATATATATATATATATATATATATATACATACATATATATATATATACATATATATATATATATATATATATATATATATACATATATATATATATATGTGTGAGTTAAAACATAGATAACTATTGAAATAATTTTCAATCTCAATCTCAATGGTTATTCTCTTAACCAAACACCATCTTAATAAAAATAAAGAGATAAATAAGCTCAGTGAAAATTAAAACTGACACACTAGATACTCAATTGGGCTCATTGGAGCTCCTAATTTCTCCAAAGACCTATTTGTCCAACCAATTTCTTTTTTTTATTTTATTTTGTTCAAGAGGGGATGTGATCCCTTAAACTTTTATTATTCTAGGCAAACTCGAGTCACTTATATTAAATTGGAGCAAACTAAGGCCTCCAAAGGAGGCGATACAAATAGTCGAGTCCCTCATAGGAGAAATAAAAAAGCTTTGTTTGCTACGAAATCTGTTAAGTGATTAGCTTTTCGATAGATATATTGGAGGCATATTTTCCATGTTCCATTTATAATCTTTATGTATGCAGCCACTAAATTCCGAATGCGTACCCCAAGTGAATGTTCCAACTCCAAGAACTAGAGCAACAAAAAGGAATTTGTTTTATAGAGAACCCTAACAAATCCATATTCCACGCCAGTTGAATAGCCCATAGACATCTCCATAACTCCGCCTCAAAGACCAAGCAGGTCTTTTTATGCGCACTAAAGCCACCAACCCAGTGACCTCTATCATCACGAATCACGCATCACTCTCCTGCCGTTGCATCACCATTTGCTTTACGTGAGTCATCTGAATTGACTTTAACCCAACCATAATCCGGTGGAGTCCAAGCGACTTGAGAAATAGTGTATTGGACTTTTATGTTACTGAATAAATAGTTTTAACTAGACAACTGTTACAAAGACAGTGTTAATGTTAGGAAAAGGAGTAGTTACAAAGCAAAATGTTCAATACTTTTATATTTTTTAATAATCTGGTTAAATATTTTATTAACATGCATAGGCTTTTTTTGTTAAGTACAAATTTTTAACTGCCGCCATTTGATCATGATTAGAATATAAACTTCGAAAGTTTATTATATCTTGAAACATACTTGCCCGATTTTTCATAAATTTCCGTAAAATTTTGAAATAAAATCATGTACTTTTACATTAATAATTATCAAAGCATTCGAATATCTATACAAATTACATTCACTATCAAATTTGGATTGCTTATCGTATATCCAACATCGTCACCAGAATTTAAATTTAAATATCAAACAAAATCTTTAAGAAAATATAAATGTGACGGATTTAACAAACGTAAAGGAACAATTGTGTTGAGACCGTTGGCTCGCTTTTCTTTTGAAATTGGAGACCGTTGGCTCGTTACTGACCAAGTGTGGTCAAAGTGGTCAAAAAAACTGACCAAATTGGTTTAGCTGAGTCCAATTGGCTTCAGGTTGGGTGAATTTTTCCTTTCCAGCGCCGGAGTGTAGAGAGAGAGAGAGAGAGAGAGAGAGAGAGAGAGAGAGAGAGAGAGAGAGAGAGATCGCGGCCATGAAGCGGATCCCGAGAATCAAATTCCCCCAGAGGCGTCAAAAGTCCTCTGGTAATCCAACGAGTTTCTGTCTTTTTTTTCCCTGTTTTTATTGTGGAACTCTTTTTTTTTATGTACATTGAGTGATTTACGTTGCGATTCTGTTTGTTCATGTCCAAGTTTGTCGTTGATTCTTTAATTGTCGTTGTTTGTTCAATTTTTAAGGTTCTGGCACTCCTGCTGCTCTAGAAAATAAAGGATTCATTCAATCAGGTAAAGCCTTTAATTCATCTTATTTCGCTCTGCATGATCTTGTGCTTTTAGCTAACAAATATGATGTTTATTTTGACACAAAGTTCGTTAGGAAATGTTTTTTTTGGTAATTAAGTGGTTGTATTGCTCAAAATTTTAAAATTACAAATTGTTCAAAGAACAAAAACCAATAAAACTACATTACAAGATTAAGCTAATAACATAGCTGATCAATACTATTAATAGTAAACAACTCAATGACTCTGACTCTTAAAAGTAACAAAACAGAATTTTCAAAGTGGGATGTCAACTTAGCTCAGGTCAGATTAGCCTCAAGGACATATGATACCTTCCATATGGCTAAGAACATCATCATTCCCTTCTCAACTTTCTGATTTGTAACCGAACAGTTTACATTCCTCTCTAAGTTCTCGAACCAAGCTTTCCTTCAGGAGATCTTCAAGAATTAAAGTTCTCCATTCAATTTCAATCCATCCAGCTAAATAAAGAATTACACCTGGATAATTCCATATGGCTAAGAACATCATCATTCCCTTCTCAACTTTCTGATTTGTAACCGAACAGTTTACATTCCTCTCTAAGTTCTCGAACCAAGCTTTCCTTCAGGTGATCTTCAAGAATTAAAGTTCTCCATTCA
Organism: Xerophyta viscosa; assembly: GCA_002076135.1. Classification (NCBI taxonomy): domain Eukaryota; kingdom Viridiplantae; phylum Streptophyta; class Magnoliopsida; order Pandanales; family Velloziaceae; genus Xerophyta; species Xerophyta viscosa. Next base: position 2,439,409 of record MJHO01000005.1, on the reverse strand, counting down.
ATTTCAATCCATCCAGCTAAATAAAGAATTACACCTGGATAATTCTACAGAAATATAACAAACATCAAAGTTCTACTTGAAATAAAAAAACTTTATTCTATTGTGTTTCAATATAACCAAAATAAAGCTCCATGCTAAAGGGGATTATAGTGGATCAGATTAAAAATACTATCATAGAGCAGCATGGGATAAACCAAACAATTTTGAAAAGTTTCAACACTCTATAAGTAGCGAGGAGCATTTATTCCTAGAATATAACATTTTCCTATGACTTATCTACTTAAACAAGTAACTAAATGAGACTAAGCAAAGTGAACTCTTGCTTGTCAATATCCAAAAACAAATTAATTGCTGCAATTATTATAAAACTAGAGGAGCAACTAGCGAAACAACATGGAAGGCAACTAAATAACCAGAAAATTTTCTGGGACCACATAGAATCCAAAATCCTTTTTGGGGAGCATCCACCAGATTTTATAGGTATCCAATACTCGTGTCTTAGCTCTTTTTTCCTTCTCAGGCTAAAATTATAGAATTAATTAACAAATACCTGAGGCCCATATGGTTACCAAAATTCTTTTTGGTTGAAATTCACCAGATTTTATAGGATTTAATACTCGGGACTTAAACCTCTTTTTTTTTTCCTTCTTTTTCTTTTTCACATTTTTTCCTCCAAATCCTCCAGCAAAAGTGCCTCTCTCAACAGAACAACAATAGAGTGATCAAAAGCCATAAACAAGCATGAGCTTCTAAACTTAGTTAACTTAGAAACTTGAAAAGCAAGATAAATCATGGACAGCTATAACCAGTCATAAGGGGCTCCCTTACTAACTTACTTTGTGCTAAAAAATTTCTGTCATTTCCATCCTAATACTACATCTATTTTGTAAAGTAATCATCATGTCCACATAAAAAATAAGTTTTCAATCTGCACAATATTAACATAAAAGCAATTACTGAGATATTGAATTGGCAGATACCACCTGGATATGTATAGCTATTCCATTTTACAAACTTCATCCATCCAGATTACAACAGTCAAGGTTCAACAGATTCAGCAGCCATCAATAAGGAGAATTTGCACAAACAGCCACTTTTGCATTCCTTTCTAACTTCTTAAACCAAAATTTCTGCACAAAATTATTGTATTTTAGTAATCTCAACAAAACATAAGATTTAATATTAAGAATGACATCTTCAGCTGTAAGTTTTGTATTTTGGAAAGTTATAAGGTTTCTGGACTTCCAGTTATGATAGATAGTAGCAACAAATGCAACTTTTCTCATTCTTGCCACACTAGTACTTCCCTTCAATTTTTTGACAATTCAAGAGGATTGATTATTCCAGTTAAAGTTAATGGGATATAGACCAATCCAGTGACTTATTGCCTTCCAGATTTTTGAAGAGTAACTGCAATCAAAGATAAATGGTTAATGTTTTCCACATTCTCACAATGACTACAATCTAGAGGAATAAGAATGCCTCTTTTAGCCAAATAATCTCTAGTAGATAATCTTCCCTTGAAAACAAGCCAGGATAAAAAACTATGTTTAAGAATACACCTTGAAACCCAGATCACTTTAGCCCACTTCACATTAGGCTGATATGCCTGCAGACAATTGTAAGCACTAGATATAGAAAAAGATTTACCCGGACCCCACTTGATTATATCCTCATTGTTGTTCAGTTTAACAGTGGACAGAGCAGATTTTAACAAAGGGAATTTGTCATAAATGCGGTTGGGAAGCCTCCAACTACCTCTTCTATATATATTACCAACCATGATGTTTCTATTGATACCCAGTTCATCAATATCTGAACATGAAAACAAATTAGATAATGGTCCAAGAGAGAGCCAATTATCATACCAGAAACTAGTATTCATACCATTCCCAACATGTGTTTTAATAAAGGTTTTGAATAAATTTCTGATGCTCAAGATTTTCTTCCAACACCATTCATCAGTCGATTTAGGATCAACTTGCCAGAAATTTTTACTTTTGAGGTGAATTGTATAAACCCACTTAAGCCACAAACTATCTTGTTTAGTTGTTATAGCCCAAATATGCTTTGCAACAGCGGCTTTATTCCACAAAGCTAAATTTAAAATGCCAAGGCCACCTTTCTTTTTTAGCTTACATACATCAGTCCAAGCTACTGGAGCAATATATTTATTTTTAGAGCCAGCCCAGAGGAATTTTTCACAAATTTTCTCAATATCAAGGATAACAGAGGTAGGCAAAACGAAAATACATGCCCAGTAGACTTGTAGAGCAAAAATAACAGCCTTAATCAGTTGAAGTCTACCTGCAGCTGATAAACTTTTATCAGCCCAACCATTTATTCTTGAAGTGATTTTACTGACCAAATTTTGACAGTCATATTTGGAGAGTCTTCCCGATATTAATGGGACACCAAGATATCTCACTGGGAGAGAACCCTCCTGAGGGTTCAAAAATTTAACTAGATCACTTTTTCTTCCTGATTTAGGCCCGCAAGATAAATATGACTTTTTTCAAGATTAGCTTTCAGTCCTGATATCTCTGAGAAAGCATGAAATTCATTCAACAAAGCTTGTATTGAACCTTTATTACCATGAGCAAACAACATAAGATCATCTGCAAAACATAAGTGAGTAAGTGACAAACTCTTGTATTTAGGATGAAATTTATAATTTTTGTTATTAGCTAGGTTGCCCATTCTTCTGGACAGGCCTTCCATAGCTAACACAAAAGGATAAGGGGATAAAGGATCTCCTTGTCTCAAACCCCTATACCCTTTAAAATGTCCATTCAATTCACCATTAATGGATATGGAGAAGTACGGGTTATTCGTTAGGAAATGTTTGTTAGTATTCTATATATATAATTGTAATTTGAGTTCCCTGCTGCTCATAGGCTGAGATAATCTTAAGTAATAGATGTGCTTCTTTAATTATTAAATTTGTTCTTTGCGCTAAACTTATATTGGAACATAGATTCATGAACATCATGTATTGGATCTATTTTCATGAACATCATGTATTGGATCCTGCTTTATTTAGGCATTTTTATTATCTAAAATGTAAAAATAATCTCTCTCTCTCTCTCTCTCTCTCTCTCTCTCTATATATATATATATATATATATATATATATTAAATCCACTTTTTTCCCGATTATTTCTGTGCTTCTTTACACTTTAAAGCTATGTTGATTATTATGGCATTGCCCAACTCTCTCTGTTCTGTAAAGCACAAGGTGCACATATGGGCAGTTTTGCATGTAATTGTTGATGTTGCTTATTATGGAACATATATATTCAGTTTCTCAGATGCAGACTCCTGCAAGCAGTGAGACTGGAAATTACATATTCAAAGGAGATGTTCCTGCACCACCATCAAATATGGCAGTAGGAGGAAAGGCCTCCGACCTTCCAAAACGCACTCCACTTTCAGAAAAGGAGATTGAAGCTATTATGGTACACAATACTTCACCAGATCTTATCTTGAATGTGATTAAGCTTTGCTGAGATAGTCATTGATCATAATTGTCATCTTTATGAGTTCAGATTTATGATCCATTTTTTAGCAGTATCGCTATGAAGATTCGGTTATTTTATTGCCCTTAAAGAATATGTTTTGAGTTTCTCTAAGCTATTCGTAAATTTGCATAGCATGATCCAGTCTTCGTAATCATTTGGATGTTTTCCTGCCTTACTGAAAGATAAGGCTGCACAAAATTGTTTGACAGAGTGAACCATTTTGCATTCAAGCAGTTTGTTATACTGTAATAAGACAAACAAAGGCGTCCATTTTGTGCGCCTGAAATTAAGAATTCCATTAGTTGCATTGTATTATATGTGGTGTTAAACTGAAGAATGCCACTTTCTTTGTATATTTGTACAAGTCTTGGAAAAGTTAGGGAACATAATAATTTCTTGAGAAGTCAGTTGTCTCTTTCCATCTTCCTAGGTTCAAGTAGGTAAGGCCTTGTTAAGCTCTCAAACATACATTTTCAGTGTTTTTGCTTATGAGTTTCGACAATGTGATTTAAAGTGGAAAGTCCTGTGAGATGGAATTAGCGGGTTCACTCTCTCGGGCACTTTCTATTGGCAAAGTAACTTGCATAACGACCATGTTAAATCTGTTATCTAAGGCACACTCTTGTTTGGTGTCTAACATCACGCCCCGAATGTTCATATGCAAGCAGGGCTCGTGCAACTTTTACCAACATCTTCAAAATTAGATGGCACATGGTTAAAATTAAGTGTTGTCGAAGACGTATTGTAACAGTAGGCCAAGACCTCTTATTCTCCGAGGTCCAGGCACTCACTGAGGATAACAGAAACATATAGAACATAAAACACTCTAGTAAAACAGATTGTAAAAAGAGAATTTTGAGTTATTGGTGTACATAAGTGATGAGACTACATTATTCGTATTGGTTTTTCGGATCCCTCCAATAATAGTATGGTAGCATAGGACTCCGACCTTCAGGAGTTGTTTGGTAGGCAGAGTCAACCTGTAACTGAGAAAAACTGATGAACTCGTTAGCTTCAGTTTGATTGTTATCGTAGGGTGCACCTCTTCTGCACACCACCCTTCAATATTCAAATAGGATGTGTAAGTGCGGGCCAAGAGGAATGATATCCGAGAGGTTGTCCAGCTACAAAAGAAAGCGAGGATCCGGGCCGCTTTAACCAGGGTACCTAAAAGATGTTAGTCCCCAGCGCGGAATGAACTGACTGTTACTATACTGATACTGACTCAATAGTTCTAGGAAGTCCTCTTTCTGACGATTTAATCTCTTCCATGGAATTGGGTAAGTTTAAACTCGAATACAAAAGGAATCTTCTTAGCACCTAAAAGTTATATGTTAGACATAGAAGATGATAGACATATTATTAAACACAAGGGTCCTGCTAAAGATTTAGTAACATCAGAATGGTTTCAAAAGCAATTTGCAGATCTATCTCTAACGGAGCAGATCCCCATTCATGCTAATTTCAGAATAGATTGGAAAAACCTCCAGATTGGAAAAAAAAGATATTCTAAAGCGAAATTTTGTACCCTATCCGGGCATCCTAGTAGTAAGCCGATTTGGACCGATTTATCAGATTCTGATATTATTGATCGATTTGGTCGGATATGCCGGAGTTTAGTCGACCCATTCTCCAGTCTCCCGCACTGCTCAAGTGTGCGACTCCGTATGAGGACCTCCTTCCCTTTTGCTCTGCCCACTCTCCGTTCACACGGAACTAAAAGCGGAGGAAGGGTGGGCAGCAGGTACTAAAACAGGTAACTTAGCTTAGTATTTAAAAGTATTGGGTTGGTAACATTTGCTATTTATATTGGCAAGAAAAGAATGTCTGCCACATGCAACGTCGACAAATTCAAAGTTAGAAAATTATTGTTTATCTCCTTTTTGTTCTAGTACATAATTAGACTGACTTTGTTTCTTTGATAACCTTCAATATATGATCTCAATTATAATCTTATAAATATTACAAAAAGCATAGGATGTTGTTTATAACAGGCGCCGTGTTATTTCTATATAGTATATGCGGCATCTAATTGTTACCATGTTTTCCCTTGCAGTTGGGTGGCTGCTTCTGATATCTTCTGTGGAAATTTTGACATATGATTCTTCATCGCTCAAACAATTTGTGGTTTTTAAATGCCAGAACGTGATGTTTTTCTTTGCTGTAAAAATATGCTTTAAGAAGGCTTGTATTAATGTTTGATGTCTCCAAATTATAGAGATTTCTTTTAAAAATTCTTCTAAATTAATACAAATAATACATAATTTTTTTTTAGAAAAATAACAATTGCGACCTGGCACACTGAAAGTTATTTAAGATGTGATGTGACGTAACGGTTTTGACCATTCAATTTTATATGTTTAGTAATTTTACATCCGTGTATCTAGTCATACATTATATAATGTTGATATGAGAAAATACTTACTTTTACATTCTTTTTTTTTATTTAAATTAATAATTATTTTTATTAAAATATTATATTTATTCGTTATATTCTATTAGAATAAAAATAAATACTATATGACATACATAAAACTATTCGAAACGTGGCGTGAAATAGCGATGATATCCAATTATACACACATATTTATAATATAATTATAACTATATTAATATTTATGTCTATATAGAATTTTAATTTTTATAAATTAATGTTATTTTGATTAAGTTACTATTTAATTTTAATCTTAGATTTTTATATTCTTTCAAATAATTTTTAAATTTTTAATTAATTAATATAAATGTCAAGTGATTTTTTTAGAATAGCAACATAATGGTCATATAGCATATATAAAATTATTTAAGATATCATGTGATATAATGACGCTAATGATTAAATTTTATATATATATATATACGTCAAAAATAATTAGAATTTATTTTTAAATTTATAATTAGTAAAATTTATAATATTTTTATTTATAACTATAAAATATTTATTATTCTTTCAATTATATCAATATATTATATATTATACTTTTCTAAATAATAAAAATTAGATTTTAAAGAAATATAAAAACATAAAAACATAAATAAAAATGAATCTAATATGAACAAAGGAATTTCTTGTTTGTTGCACGAGCTAGCCAGTTGAAAGAGTCAAATCATATAAAGATATATATGCAAGAAAAAAGTAGGTGTCCTATAACTTCCTTCAGAATAAACCACACAATATTTATAATAATTAGTACATATAATTTAATTTTTTAAAATTATTAAATAATTATGTTGGAATATAAGATATCATCAATTTTTTTTTTTTTTTACTTTAGCATTATAATATAACTATTACTATTACAACAGGGGCCCAATTTTTTATATTTCAGCTTAATATAACTCTTTTTTTTTTGTTTAATTTAACAAATAAAAGAGTGGTAGAGAAAATCCTTCGAGAACGGATCATCTGTGGCGCATCACGGCCGTCCATCGGACGTACACGTATTACGAGATTTTATATAAAATTTTTGTTGACTTATTTGACTTATTTTTGTGTATTTTTGCGAAAAAATATTGAACTAGAAAGTTGTAGATTTTGATGTTCTCTATAATTTTGATTTGGCATACTATTTAGTATTTTTTGAAAAAATTTTCAATTACAAAATTGTAGAGAACATTAAAATTTATAATTTTTTAGTTCAACATTTTCTGTAAAATATTTAAAAATAGATCAAATAAGTCGACGAAAATTTTTATATAAAATTTCGTAATACGTGCGCATTCGATGGACGGCCGTGATTCATGCCACATGGAATCGTCTCTCAAATAACCAGACGATTCGCTCTCAAGTAACCACAGACGATTCGCTCGATTCGCTCTGAAATCCTTCATTGCTCACACCTCCTCTCACAACTCCTCTGGTCTTCGTCCGTCCGTCCGCACAGACGATTCGCTCTCAAATCCTTCATTGCTCACACCTCCTCTCACACCTCCTCTGGTCTTCTTCCCTCCGTCCGCTCCAAACACGACCAAAACCCTAACCTCTCTCGATCTTCGCCGCACGTTCTCAACCCTAAAACACCTCCTCTGGTCTTCTTCCAAGCGTCAGTCCGCTCCAAACACGACCAAAATCCTAACCTATCTCGATCTTCGCCGCACGTTCTCAACCTAGGTTAGGGTTTACCGACGGAGGGGGACAGACGATGTCGTCGACGCTTCTGGAGGTGACGCGCGCGGCGCACGAGGACGTGGAGCGGCTGGAGCGTCTCGTTGCGAAGGAGCTCCAGCGCGAGCCCGCCAACAACCGCGACCGCCTCTTCCAGCAACACCGCGTCCGCCACATGATCGATTCGATCATCGAAACCACGCATAAGCTTGTACGCTTTGTTTCTTAACGGTATCGATCTTCTTTATTTTACGTAAGTTTTGGTGATTTGTACTGATACTTGTGTTTTGAATGGATATGTTGAGGTCGAGATATATGAGGATAAGGACAACGCTAGAAAGGATGAGATAGCGGCGATGGGTTCGAATGTGTTTCCCAGCTTCTACGACCGCTTGAAAGAGGTAATATACTGCCTGAATGCGGCCTGTGTCGGTGGGTATCTAACAATCTGAAAGTTCCTTGAATGAAATAGTGAAGCGGGTAGATGTTCGGTTCAGTTGTGAGCATATCGTATGATGAAGTTTTGGCTGTTAACTATCTTTCTGAGATATATATGGTCAAACAATCTCAGCTTGAAAGTATTTGAAATGTTTGTCGTAGCACTCTTCTATCCAAATATTTTGAAAAGCAACATCTTTTTTTTTTTAATCTGTGATATGATTCTTTGATTTGATCAAAGGTCATTTGATTTCTTCTGCAGATTCGTGAATATCATAGACGCCATCCCAATGCAAGGGTGATTGATGTGGGCGAGGAGTATGAAGAGATGTTGAAAGAAGAACCATATCTGGATTTCCGTGGAGAGGTGTCTATTTCTCTTATATGCTATGTTTCATTCGTGCTTATTCATTTTTCTTTCATTATTTGTTTATTTATTAATTTTGGCTTTATAACCTAACTCATTGATTTATATTCTCAGCACTTGGCAGCTGGTGTTACATGGCATAGTTTTGATTGTGATATTTACAAGCAGTGCATGCCGTAATGCTCGACAAAATATTTTCAATATTTATTGCTTTTTTGCTTTCATTTATGCCATTGAAAATTTACTTATGCTACAGATACATCCGTAGTCCTTCGCTATGTCGATGTATTAAAGGATGACATCTTTTAATCAATCCATGTTAGTTCTGGGCGTCAAGTCGTAGTAAAATTATTGAAAATATAGATTTGGCCCAAGATTCTAATTAAGTGACCTGAAGTTGTTTCTTCAAGCTTCCCTTGAGGTATGAGGCCTCCTATGTACGTATTGGCATCTATATGCGTAAGCATTGTGTAAAAAGGTGGGACCTATATGATGCCTTCTATAGATGAACCTTGTTGATCCTTCAAAATTTGTTAGAGACTCTTTAAGAACTCTGACAGTCCTTCAATGACTAACCTCATCACTTCGAATTGGCATTTCACTTCTAAATGCTTGCAAATTTCCATTTTCTGGGTAGCTTGTAGTAGTTGTTATTTGAATGTTATTGAGGTAGATAGGTAGGATTTTTTTGGGTACAAGTAGATAGGTAGGACTTTTGGTTTTTCCTAAATCAATACTGGAAATGGAAGTATAATCCCTAGCTCATAGCTTTTTTACCTGATTAGTAGGCATGGTCCTAGATGGTCTTTTTTGTTTTTCTTTTTATATTGCATTGTTAATCAAGGGAGTGGTTACTACGACTAGCTTTTTTTATTGGTAGGGTTAGCCATCAATGTTACATAACTATTGATGAAGATTATGGTTTTGTTAACCTGTTAAAGCTGTGTAGCGTGCGCCACTTATTTCCTAACCATATAGCTCCACTGGATGGCTGTGGAACATGCTTGCTCTTAGTATCTTTGGAGTCATGTTCTGGTGGCACCAATTAGACTGTTAAAGCAAAGCAAGAGTGCGTCATAAATGTCCTTGATTGTACTTCTGATGGGCTATAGCTATTGTGGTGCATTTCGCATCTGGCTATAGGCTACAATTTTAGTGATATTTGATTTCTAGTTTCTGCAGGGGTGTTATGGTTTGCATGTAGGCATATGCTTCTTTGCCTTGTATGACTAGGCATTTTTAATATATCTATATGCCCAAATTTCATTAGCTAATGGCCTGGAATTTGTTATAAGTCTTCTTGGTTAGAGATAGAGATTTTTTTTTTTTTTTTTTGCTGAATGCTTTTTGTGTTTCTTATTGATATTTCTACAAGACTAAGTGCTTGGATTGTTCAAAAGAGCTTTTAAGAGAAGAAGAAAGCTCATACTTGCGGCTATAATGCATTGTCCCCTTTTTCTTCTTTTGTTTTATAGATATTTGTCTAAAAAATGTGCTATATTTGTAGGAAGCTTTTGGTCGGTATCTGGACTTGCATGAATTGTACAACGAGTATGTCAACTCAAAATTTGGCGAGCCTATTGAGTATGTTGTATACCTGGACACTTTTTCACAGTTTGACAAGATTGCTCTCAAAGTAAAAATTTCGAGGTAAACATCTTGTACTGTAATATATTTTCGGGTGTTCCACTTTGGTCTTGTGTTTCTTTTTTTTTCCTTGGATTGGAATTGGATGAGTATAAATATAGTTAAAAAGGGTATTGAATACCAACCTGTCATAGTTGCGTAAATTTTTCCAGTGGTGGTTAGATCAATGTGAGGGAATAATTTGGAGAGTTATTTGGAGGGAATAATTTGCCATTGCTTTAAAATGTTATGGAACCTTATTTTTTTTATAACACTAAACAACGATGGAAATTCACCTGGCTTTGTGAAAATTCTCTAACTACGATCACGTAAAAAGAATATTGTCTTGCTTTTTCTTCCTTTCAGGAAATATCGGGAATATTTGGAGCACCTCTTGGAGTATTTGATTTCCTTTTTTGAGCGTAAGGAGCCACTGCAGGATCTTGGTCGGATTTTTTCTAAGGTTTTTCTTTATATGAATTGATATTTGTTATGTGTTACTCCTGAGGCATGTTTCTAATGAATTCATATGCTTTTTCTGAGATGGTTTTGTCCTGTTGTTTAGTTTGTTGGAACTCTGATTCTGCTTTGAGTAATGGATGTAGGCACAAGAGAGTTCATGTTGTAACACATTTTTATTATAGCCAAATACCAAATATATGCTGAATGTAAACGAGTTAAATCATATAGGTTTGTGAAGAATTTGTAGTCTTCTAAAATATCTACCTCTGATCTACTTGGTATAGGTTGAGACTGAGTTTGAGGATCATTGGGCTGAGGGACAGTTACCTGGATGGGAAAGCAATGGCATGGATAATGGACATGTTGCGTCTCGGGAATCTGTAGTTGATCTTGATTATTACAATACTGTGGAAGAGCTTATGGAAGTTGGACCTGAGAAATTAAAGGAGGTCAGATTTTTTTCCTCCCTTGTAACTTTCTCTAAGCAAGTCTTAACTGATTATGTATAGCGATGTGATCTTTATGATCTTAGGTTCTGAATCTCTTACTATATTTTGTGATTGCATTTAGTGTTTTGGTATATGCAAACATTCATTGTTAAAATATCCGGCTAATTTGGATACTTTTGTTAGATCTCACTCTGGATGCTTCACTGATGCTTATTCAAGTGCTGTCAAATTAAAAGCTTGTTTAGTATTTATCTTGTAAAGGTCTGGTTGAATTTTTGAAATGGAATTACAGTAGCGCTTTCTATTTTTTGATTCTATAGTTGATCCAAATGTTCTCATTCGCGGAAAAAATATATATAAACCTTACACGACTAAATGAATCCACAATATACGATTGTATAGTATGATCTTTACGAAAAAGTACAACTGTCATTGTATGCGTACTGCTATCTTATCAAAACCAAAAACTTTTGCTAGTATACTCTTATTTGAAACTATTTTATGCATTATGTTTCATTTGCAAGCATGATTATTCAACTGTACTTGGATGCTAATTGTATTATGGGATATTGGTACGAGTAGAATAAAAAATTCAGAGGCAGATCAACCATCTCCTAGGTGTCTGCAGTGAAGATAAAAAAAGTTATGAAGAAATGAACTTAGACTTAGAAAATCTAAACGAAAAAGAATGTAAATTTTACACATCCTCTCCTGCTTTCTAAAATTTACGGTGGGGGCAATTGCCTGACTGATCCACAAATAGATCCTGCACTGCACTTTCTGACGTGGCGCATTGAGGCTGGGTGCACTATAGCTTACAAAAACATTTTTAGGTTGAAGATAGTGTTGTTCACTTAGTGCTCCTTATAGAGCATTGCTTAGTATCTCTCTCTCTCTCTCCCTCCATCTCTGTCTAATGAGGGCATTTTTCAGGCCTTGGCTGCTCTAGGATTGAAAACTGGTGGGACCATCCAGCAACGAGCAGAGCGGCTTTTCTTGACCAAAGTAAGTTTAGTATATGAACACTTTAGCTTCTTTTAGCCATTGCTCGGTATGGTAGTAGGCATATTAACTTTTCTATATGGTTTCTGATGATCTTGGTTGTTTTTCAATTGGTTTATATTGGTTATCCAAGACTATCAGTTGATGAAATATCCTGTAGATAATGGACGGTGTTAATTTTATTACTCATAACTTTACCGCAATCTTTTCATTGTTGTTTCCTACTTGTGTGCTGATAATATTTTTTTTTCCAGCATACCCCCCTCGAGCAATTGGATAGAAAGCATTTTGCCAAAGGGTCACGTACTTTAGAGCAAAATGGTGGATCTCAGACATCACAGCAGATGAACTTGAAGAAGGAAATTGCATTGATGGAGGCTAAGTTGCAACGAATTTGTGAACTGCTAAGAGAGGTTTGTTTCTAGTGATTTTTGGGTGTTGCTATGGCATTGTGCTCTTTAATGTAATGATTCTTGGCAAGCTTTGGTGAACTTTTTTTTTTTGGTTTCTTTTTGGGAAGTGATGGTGATTCTTCTTTTACACTATGACTTTGGATGCCAGTCAGAATTATCGTCTTCATTCTTATCTGCATCCACATCTTCAATCGTTGAAGATTCATGTCACATTGTCGTTATGACATGCAATGACATCTGATCACTTAACCGTTAAGAAAGTAGAGATGCCACATAGAGTTAATAAAAAGAGAGACAATAATAGTTGATCTATGTGGACCAATTGAAGGTTTGAGATGCTACTGTAGATTAGGGCGTGCATTTTAGACCTGTCAGCTTGATTGAAGTCTGGATATTGCAAGGTAATTAGAAAAGATTTAGCAAGCAAATTAAAAAGTAATTAGTTCTATAATTTCTATCTAGTATCGATACATAATCCAAAGGATGTGGTATATTTCACGTATCCCAAAGTGTCTTCGGATTTTGTTTTACTTGCCTAACTATTTGATATGCAGCGTTTTCCTTGCTAGAATAGCTGATATGTCGTTTCTCGTAATGTACAGGTTATTGTGCAAACAAAGGAGAATGTTGAGAAGAAGCAGGCATTGACATATGAGGAAATGGAAGCAGAGCGAGAAGAGGTATGTTCTTATGTGACCGAACAATTGGTAGTGTTTCCTTTGCTCCCTACTACTTTGGCTTCTATCCCGATAGAACTGCTATCCGCCTGTGTTCTGTTCCGTACAGTATTAGTCTCTTCCATTTGGCTCGTCTACTTCAAGATTGAAAGTTTTACTGCTTATTTGTATATTTTAATTGTAGTTTGATTTCTCCCATCTTATCATGACCAGGAAGAAGTGCCAGCCGATACTGAGAGTGATGAAGAGGAGCAACAGATCTATAATCCTCTTAAGTTGCCCATGGGCTGGGATGGAAAGCCCATCCCGTATTGGCTCTATAAGCTTCATGGTCTAGGCCAGGTACACTTGTACATTTTTTATGCATGAACATCACCCTTTACTGACAGGCTATGGTAATCAAGTTATGGGCATCTTTCATGTAAATGTTCTTCTGGATATCAGTCATTCTGCTCTCGCTGGTAACTATAAAGAGCTTCATTATTTCAGGAATTTAAGTGTGAAATATGCGGAAACCACAGCTACTGGGGAAGAAGGGCTTTTGAGCGGCATTTCAAGGAATGGCGTCACCAGCATGGAATGCGTTGTCTTGGCATTCCAAACACTAAAAATTTCAATGAAATTACATCTATTCAAGTATGTTTCATATTTAAATAACATACTATTTTAAATTTGTGGTCCATATTTCATAAAGGAACTGTAGCTAACTTTATCTTTTGTCTTGGCAGGAGGCGAAGGATCTGTGGGAAAAGATTCAAGAAAAGCAGGGAGTGAATAAGTGGCGGCCAGATCTAGAAGAGGAATATGAAGACAGAGAGGGCAATATTTACAACAAGAAAACATATACTGATCTACAGCGGCAAGGACTTATATAAAGATGCCTACCCTTGTGTTTATATTTGGATTTCAAGTGAAGCCGATCCGGTTGCCCTATTTTCACTCATGTTGTGAGAGAATTAAGAGACCTATTTTAGACCGTACCACAAAACTTAAAGCAGCAGTAACGTAACCGGAGTTCCAAGCTACGATGTTATGTACTGTAACCTTGTAGAATTAAAACGGTGTTATGCGTTTTGTAGATGGCTTTACCTTGTTCTCTATGTAACTGAAGCTATATGCCAAGACTTGTATCTGCTGTGTGTGGAGAGTTGGTAACGCTCATCAGGCAACCTAGTAGAGAATGACATGGCCACCTAAGCTGAGATCCATGTAATGGTATATTTCTAATATTTTTGTTAGTGTTAGTAGAAATGTTAATTTTTAAGGTAAAAGTATAGCAATAATTGACGATAGATGTTCTGTTATAATGTTACCAAGTCTTCGTTATATCTGTAAAGATATTAGAGAATGCATCCATATTCAGATGTCTGCTTGTTAAAAGTTTTATTGATGGGTAATTTCCAAAAATATGCACTCTCTCAATTCGAATTTATCAAAATATATCTTCATAATTTAAAAATAAAAGATTGTGAGTATAAATTATTGATGATATTAATCAGTTCTAAAGCATCAATTTCAATAATGACATATTTGAAGCCGGATTGATCCGGTGAGAAGTCCCCAACACTCAGCTGTAAAGATGGTCATTCTACCAATCTTTTTTGCAAAATTCTTGATCCATTGATCCGAACTGCCACTCAATAATGCACCGGCGCTTGTGAGTCCAGAGTTATCGAGGACTGAACCATAAGTATTGATATATATCCATCGATCTTGCGGAGGCGACCAGTAAATTGAGGTTTTCTTATCTTTTTCCGTTCATGTCTTTTTCTATTTGAAACTTAGAATTCATAGGCTCTGAAATTTGCCTCTCCTGCAAAAGAAAATTAAGGGACATTTATTCAAAATACTTTTTTTATTGCGGTTTAAGCCAAGCTATCTGAAACATAAAGGCGAAGAGACACGCCGAGTTACTTTTATCCGCTCACAATTAGAACCGTTCTAATAAAACTCTCACCTGACTTTTTAGAAATATTTTTATTTTTAAGAATTCTCTGTTATTTGTAAACGAAGAGCTATATATATATATATATATATATATATATATATATATATATATATATATATATATATTTTTTTTTTTTAACTACCGATAGTACGAGCAGACAAACCTAACTGCCATCCGGGGCGACAATTGAGGGCATTCTTTGAGGTTTCAGGCAGGAGAAGGGTGAGCGACAGCTGTCAGTTAAGCAGCGGCTGGTGGACATTTCTGTGCCCTTTATTAACGTGTCTGCACTCGCATTTGGTTTACTCGCTCGGTGGATTTGCTCGCCGGAGTTCCAAAAAAGAATGGCGTTCGAGAAGATCAAAGTCGCCAACCCCATCGTCGAGATGGACGGTAAGCAGCCGATGCTCCTGTGATCGATGATCGATCTCTTTGAAGTTGGTTCCTCTTAGATCAGTACTGTGGTTGTCAGTTCGATTTCTATGCGTTAAAGTATTTCTAGTTTTTTTTTGATGCGATCTATGATCTATGTAGTGTTTGATCTAGCTTTTGGGGTTTTGACTGCACATTTGATGATTTCTAAGCTGACGTCTATATTTTTTATCGCGTTTGATCGGCGTGATTGTGTAATTCATATGTGGTTTTTTAGTTGCTTTAATAGCTTGAGTTTAGGTTACTAGTCGATTTGATTTGTAGTATTACAGTATTAGCTGTATCATTGAACTTTTCACGTGGTCGATTTATGTTCAGATGCCTTTACTTTGTTTTAGTTGGTCAAGCAATGCGCTTGCTGTTGGGTTTAGACATAGTGTTTGTCGACACTCCATTTTGTCCGGACTGTCAGTTTGCCGTTGGTCAAGAATACAATAATCGTAGCCGTGAAGCGCAATTAGAAATAACTTTACTCGATCGTCCCAATCTGACCCAATTACACTCGATTAAAGCCAATAAGCTCAGTTAGACCCAATTAACTCGATTAAGCTGATTTAAGTCTAATTAGATTCAATCCTACCATATTGGATAAAAAATTCAGAACTGACATGTTGGCATAAATCGATAATAACTCGAGTTGTACACATTCAAATGATGAGCAACTAATTTTGTATGAAAGCTAACTCCATCCCGCATCCATCCACAGAATTTCATATTAATTGAATCAAAATTACTCCGTCAATTTTACCCACGAAGTTGAGCTCGTGTCAGTTTGCTCCTATACTGACTAGGTTTTGGTCTAGAAGCCATAACTGTTTGCATACAGTTTGAAATGTACTCAAATCAATTTTGTTTGAAATTAGACTTATCAGGTTATCTGCACACAAAATTTGAGCACGTTTGGACTAAATTCAGACCAGCTTTGAAATTTTTAAGTACATAGTAGTTACAAAAAGGAGTAAAGAGGGGTGTTACAAGGACATTTAAAGGAGTAAACATGAATGTTTTAAGGACATTTAAAGGTAAATGTTACAATGATGTTTAAATGGGATGTTAAATAAGTTTTAAAGCATAAGAGGAGAGGTTAAATAGAATGAAGAGTATAAGAAGAGGGGGACGAAGAGAGAGAGGAGGATCGGTGAAAAGAAAACAAACAAAGAAAGAAGAAGAGAGAGATAGAGAGAGAAAGGAACAAGTTAGTGAATTCGGGTTGCAAATGTACACCTACTACCCATTTTTCGTTTGTATTAAAGATGTGTTTTATTATTTTTAATCGGAAGTATACACCTCTAATTGCAAATTCGGTTTGTAAGTACACTTGCTACCCATTTATTCGTATATTAAAAATTGTGTGTTGATCATATTATATATTTATATAATAATAATATTTTTTATCGGAAGTATACACCTCCGAATGCGTATTAGGTTGCAAGTATACACCTATTACCCTTTTTATATGTATTAAGATTGTGTGTTTATCATATAATTTTTTATTCGAAAGTATACACCTCCGCTTGCGAATTTGGGTTGCAAATGCCCGCCTACTACTGTTTTATTCGTATATATTAAAAATTGTGCGTTTATCATATTATTGTAATTTTTTTAATTGGAAGTATACACCTCCGTTTGCATATTAGGGTTGCAAGTATCCACCTCCTACTAATTTATTCGTATGTATTAAAATTGTGTATTTATCATGTCATTTTTTAATTGAAAGTCTACACTTCCGAATTAAATTTATGTTGAAATTGTGTTTTTATTTTATTTTATTAATCGGAGGTATCCACCTCAAATTTTAAATTGGGTTATAAGTATACACTTATACCGATTCACATGATTATTAGTGGTGAGGTCTAAATTTCGTTATGAGACTTCTATAGAGAATAATGTGGGTGCATGTTTATGTTAATTTTTGTTTTCATTTTTTCCGCCGCCGTTGCTCGCCGGTGGCGTCAAAATGAGATGACTAGAACGTAGAGAAGATAATGGGATGGGTTTCGAGATGTTACCTTCGAATCCGAACATGAGAATCGAGCTTGGTGTGGGTGCAGCGCTAACGGCGTTTGACGGTGGTTCTGGTGAGCGGCGATGTCATCGGAGATGTTAAGAACGGTGGAAATGTGGTCGGTGACTTAGAGGGGGGCCGGAGGTGTTGAGGCGATGCTGTTGTCCCTCTCTCTAACTCGTTACTTTCTCTCTCTATCTCTCTCTCTCTCTCTTCTTCTTTCTCTTTTTTTTAATCTTTTCACCGATCCTCCTCTCTCTCTCTTCAGTCCCCCTCTTCTTATACCCTTCATTTTTATAATTTCTCCTCTTATGCTTTAAAACTTATTTAACATCCTATTTAAACGTCATTGTAATGGTTACCTTTAAATGTCCTTGTAACATCCATCTTTACTCCTTTAAATGTCCTTATAATATCCATCTTACTCCTTTTTGTAACTGCATATGTATTTAAAAATTTCAAAGCTGGTCCAACCTAGTCCAAATGTGCTCAAATTTTGTGTGCAGATAACTTGACGAGTCTGTTTTCAAACAAAATTGATTTGAGCAATATTTCGATTGTATGAAAAAAGTTATGGCTTCCAGGACAAGACCTGGTCAGTATAGGAGTGAACTGATACGAGCTCAACTTCATGGGTAAAATTGACCTAGCAATTGTGATTCAGTTAATGTGAAATTTTGTGGGTCGATACAGGATGGAGTAAGCTTTCATACAAAATTGGTTGCTCATCATTTAAATGTGTATAACTCGAGTTATTGTCGATTTAGTGCCGACATGTCAGTTCTGAATTTTTGATCAAATATGGTTGGATTGAATCTAATTAGACTTAAATCGGCTTAATCGAGTTAATTAGATCTATTGGCCTTAATCGAGTGTAATTGGGTCCGATTGGGTCGATCGAGTAAAGTTGTTTTCAATTGCGCTTCACGGCTACCATTAGTGTATTCTGGACCAATTGCAAACTGACAGCCCGTACAAAATGGGGTGTCGATAGTGTTGTCTATATGATGTTCAATCTTTAGTCCTAAACGAGTAGATGACTTGGAAGTGACGGGTAAACTAGAAGGACTTGTGTTCTGTGTGAATCTGATTGAAGGTACATCAACCATTTGAATGGTCTATTTACATATGAGAAAGATCCCCAGTATGGATAATCTCAGAGCATCTTCCCGTTGAATGCATACCAGAGGCTAGCCTGTGCTAATATTTTGCTGAACACATATTATAAACATCAGAGAGCATGAGGCAGTTCCTGGTGGCATTTTAATGAGACGCATCTAGAAAGTAACTTTTTTTTTTCTTAGAGTTGAAGTGGAATATTATCTTCCAATGTCCTATTTTTTATCAAAATCCTATGTCATTGATTATGTTGAGATAATGTTTCTGAAAATAGAAAGTTAAGCTTTCTAAACATGCAGGGTGGGTGAACATGTGGGAAGCTTTTGCTGTTTCTAATTGCTAGTTGTTATGTAGAGTGCCATCCTACTGGCTAATTTTGTTAGACAATAGGTGTTTCAAACCTGTTTTCTGGTTACGTAGTAGTTTTTTTTTTTTTAAACCGTCTTTTTTTTTCTGCTGGAGTTTTCATCATATGCTCAGTAACATGCAAATGGATTCCTTAAATTTTGTGCTGGTTTTATGGGTTTCATTTAGTTCTATTTTAATTGTCAGGTCATGCTTTGTGAAAGCATCACAATTCGTCCTTGCCAGCTTATGATTTGGATATGGCAAGAATTGATTCTTACCCTGCATGCATGCAAACCATATCCTTGTCCTTCTTTGTAGCACACTAGTACTGCCACTATATGCTTCAAATCCTAATGCTGATTGGAGTTAATTGATTGATTGTTAAAGTTTTTGTGTCAATAAGAACTTCTGAGGACTATACCAATTTACTGATGATCTGTTGCTCAAGTTTATCATGGGGATATCAATAATTTTACGCCTCATTCGCACTAAATTATTATTTCCGTTCATTTTCTAAATCTGACAAAATTTGATCCAAATCATACTTTTCAGCATGGTTTGACTTTTTGGTCGGCGCGCTTTGTGCAGACCGAGACGTTTCCATGCCGCCACATGGCGGCACCGGAACGGCCGTTTTTGGGCCGTCTCGGCCCGTGCTGACCGTTTTCGGTCGGCACTTCTTCTTTTTTTTTTTTTTTTTTAAATGTTTTCTGCTGGCCAGCCTTTTTAAATCTTGGCCAACCTAAAAATGTGGGTGTATTATGTTCAAACAACGCACGGGTAGATTTACATGCTTTAGGTTTCGTTAATCTATTTTTTTAACCACACCGACACTCAATGTGCTAATAATCTATGTAATATGTGCTTTGAGTTTTGACAAATGAATGAGACTTCTTGTTATTTAATTTTTCATTACCAATTTATATAATAAAGCTTATAAATTTTAAGTTATTTTTTAAAAAAAATATTTATGATAATTGTACGATTTGGCACTGTTCGGAACGTCTCGAATCTCAATTTACCGAAATTCGAAATGGCACGGCACGGTAAACCTTGCGTTTCAGTTCGTTAAAAAAAGTCGTCTAAGTTGCTTTTGTTATTGTACAGGTGATGAGATGACTAGAGTCTTTTGGAAGTCAATCAAAGATAAAGTAAGTGATTGTGTTTTTCCTGGTGGTATTTTCTTTATTTGTTTCTTGGCCTTTTATGCTTAAAGATTAAGATCTAAATATTCATGGTTTGCAGCTTATACTTCCGTTCTTGGATTTGGACATAAAGTACTTCGACTTAGGCCTTCTTCACCGTGATGCCACTGATGATAAGGTCACAATTGAGAGTGCAGAAGCTACTTTAAAGTGAGTCTAGATTGCTCTATGATTTTTGCTGCTTCATTTCTATTTTTATTTTATTTTTTATTCCTCTTTTGTCCGTACCACATGATGTTTTTGGTGCTTGCTAGTGTTCTCCTCATTATGCATGATATATGTGGATTATAGGAAAGTAAATCATATTTCTCTTCTCCAGTTAGCTTCTGTAGTTCAGCGTATCATTAAGCTATCCAAAAGCCCAGCTCGATCCATGTCCCTACACTTTGGATTTTCTTTGTGGACTAGTGTGATTTAACTGGTAACATTCTTTAATGAGGCATCTATCTTGGGCTTTTTAACTTGTCTGTTTGCTGATCTTACTTTTATGTTATTCATTAATCTTATTTCTGTGTTCTTCTTAAGATGGATATCCTTCTAGTTACTTTGATCTCAATATGAAATTGTTTTGTTGCAGATACAATGTTGCCATTAAGTGTGCCACAATCACTCCAGGTAAATATTTTCTTCTGAAACCAACAGCTTGGGCAACTTTTAGACTAGCCCTTGTGTCTAATACTAATACATCCCTTTCTTTCTTCACCTTGCTGCTGGACAGATGAAGGTCGTGTAAAAGAGTTTAACTTGAAAGCTATGTGGAAAAGTCCTAATGGGACAATAAGGAACATCTTGAATGGTAAGATACGAGTTGACATTTTAAACCACAAATGACATTTGAAAATGCACGTCTTTCTTTGTTGAAATTTAAGTGTTTACCTGGTCCCAGGTACTGTCTTCAGAGAGCCTATTGTATGCAAGAACATTCCAAGGCTTATTCCTGGTAGAGTGCAATTTTTATACTTGATAGCTGTTGCTTTTTTCTCTTGGTTCAACTAACACAACAATGTCCCAGGGTGGACAAAGCCCATATGTATTGGAAGGCATGCTTTTGGTGATCAGTACCGAGCAACAGATACAGTTATTAAAGGGCCTGGGAAGCTAAAATTAGTTTTTGGTAAGGAGATATCAAATTGTTTTTGTTTGTGAGCTTGTTGTTGGTATGCTTGATGCTAAAGCTTTTTTATTTCATCGGATGATGTCTTTTACAGAGGGGAAGGAAGAAGAAATTGAGTTAGAAGTATTTAATTTCACTGGTGAAGGAGGAGTGGCTTTGTCGATGTACAACACTGATGAAGTATATTTAGCATCCCATGTTTGCTTATTTTTCTGCTTTTTTGGTTCTGATTAAGGGCATATCACACATGCTATATCTTTGAGAACATTAAACCTTATTTAATATAATCTCAGATTTTTAATGTGTTAAACAGTCCATCCGTGCATTTGCGGAGGCTTCAATGACTACTGCTTATCAAAAGAAGTGGCCACTATATCTTAGCACCAAAAACACAATTCTGAAGAAATATGATGGCAGGTGTGTGATATTCTAGGCAAATTGATGTTTAATTATTCATCTAAACTGCATGAACCTTTTTTTTTTTATATTAATTGATTTATAGATTCAAAGATATTTTCCAAGAAGTCTATGAGAGCAAATGGAAGGTGAAGTTTGAGTCAGCAGGAATATGGTGAGTGTGTGTGTGTGTGTACTGGCTCGTTTGCTTTCATATGTTTCTATGTTCTTCTACTCACTTTCATATTCTGCAGGTACGAACACAGACTCATTGATGACATGGTTGCCTACGCGCTAAAGAGTGAAGGTGGTTATGTCTGGGCTTGTAAAAACTATGATGGTGATGTTCAGAGTGATTTCCTAGCTCAAGGTATGAAGTTAAGAACTTAAAACGACTTTCTTTTCTACATACCTAGGTGGAAACAATAAATTCTGCCTTTTCATCTTTTGACTGGATATTAATGTTGAAGTTTATGCATCGAATGCAAGTTCTAGCTTTAGACTCATGCTCTACTTGTTTCTGCAGGTTTTGGATCTCTTGGTTTGATGACTTCAGTGTTGGTAGGTATACAGTACACCACTATATCGATTTACATTTAAGGTTTTGGAACCCTTAAACATAAACAACTTAATGTCATTGATAAGGAACTGCTAAGGTTTTAAGTTAAGGAATTTAAAACATTACAATTTTTTTGAATCAAGGTTGGTAAAGGTGCAGGGCTCACGGAGGTACAAGGTGCTTTACAAAATCTAGGCGTAAAAAACCAAGAACGTATGAAGGGGATGCTATACCCTTTATTTTTTTAAAGAAGTACATATAGATATAATTCGTGACGTGGAACTGCATTAGCAAGACGCATAAGTTTAATATGTTTAAACTCGAAGTCATAGGAAGCTGCTATTTGTCCCCTTCAAATTAGAGGATTTAATAGACAAAACATGAGGATTTCACCTAGGGCTGGTACACCCGGCAACACCTCTTAGCTTGAGTGGTTACAGTGCAGAGTGAAAGGCTGGCACGGCCATAGCCTGGTTTGCCTAAGTGCTGGCTGGCAACCGGTTTATGAGGCTCACCTTTGACAACTTTTTCTTTTTGGCATTAGACATTAGAGCAATCCCTGAAATTAGGTAAGCTCGTTGCTTTGTTTCATATCTATAGCATTATTCCTAATGGCGTTACAACTGATTTTGTGGTATGATTTAATCATTGTATTCTGCACTTGTTATCTCTTTGTCTGGCAAAAATTTGTAAATATGGTTGTTTCCTGTGTTATAGTTTTAAGTTTTAACTGACTGCATTGCTAGTTAAGTCTGTAGCTTGCATATTTCTGGGAACAAGATATGTTTTGCCTCAGCTCATTGGTTTATTCACTATATCATTTGACTATGATATTTTCATACATTCACGCATTATCAAGGATTTTCGAAGTCATCTGTAACGTCTTTCAGGTATGCCCTGATGGAAAAACAATTGAAGCTGAGGCAGCGCATGGCACAGTTACACGTCATTACAGGGTCCACCAGAAAGGTGGTGAAACCAGTACAAACAGCATTGCCTCAATCTTCGCCTGGTCGCGTGGTCTGGCACACAGGTAACAAATAGTGCCTTTGTGCAAGTACAAATTCTTAACCTAAGTTTTTTTTTTTTTTGTGTTGTACCATGATGAGCAACCTTGATGAGCTGTGGTGGTCTAATACGCATTTCATATGTATCAAAATATTGATAGGGCAAGGCTTGATGATAACACAAAACTATTGGACTTCACTGAAAAGCTGGAAGCTGCATGTGTTGGATGTGTGGAATCGGGAAAGATGACCAAAGATCTCGCTTTGCTCATTCATGGACCCAAGTACAACTTTCAGCTATCCCCGCTTTTATTAAGTTCTTATGAATTAAATTGTTCTAACTTATATTATCGCTCTTGTAATCTTCTTGCAGGGTGACCCGATCTCAATATCTCAACACAGAAGAGTTCATAGATGCAGTGGCGGAGGGGCTGAAAGCTAGACTCTCAGGCCAGTCAAAGTTATAAATCCTGACTGTCTCAGTTACTAGGGTTCACCCAAATTAGTTTGCCAAAAAAAAACTTCTTAGAGATGTATGCGCCTCTGTCACATGGAAATGTTGACTAGTTTTCTGTTTTCCTCTGCTTACAGGTCTGAGTAAGTAGAAGGTGAAAAGAGACCAGCATAAAGTTGTCAATTATTCCAAACACCAGGTTTTTATAAAGAAAAAAGGGGCGCTATCCTTACATTTTCTTCATCAATGATTTTATGTCATAGACTTTTGACTATTTTTCATTCCAAATTAAGGTGTAATGTTAAAACATCCCCTGCTGGTGGCCTAGTTTGGAGTCCACATACAAAACTATTTTGACAGGCAGGTAACATTGTAAACATCAAAACATGCAAATCGTGTGCTCATCACGATTTATCTTTTGCTAGCAGCAGCTTGTTTGATCCTTAAGTTTTTATTTTATTTTGTTTTTATATTTGGTCCTCTTTTTCTCTGAAGACTTTTTAAGTAGTACATAAACTTAAATATTTGGCTTTTGGGCAAAGCCTGCTAACCCAATGGTTGGAGCAGCTGGGGCATGGTGGAAGGATGGAGGTTCGATATTATGCATTAGTAAATATCGTTTTTGTAGAAAGCTTGCTAGCTAGTGTTAATTTATCTCATGCAATACAGTTATAGTCGTTTAGTGGATAACAATTTAGTATATCATTACTACGTCAAATTAGTGCTGAGATTAGAGGTGAAAACAAGCAAATAGCTAGGGATCGAATTTATTTAAGCTCAGCTTGAGCTTAAATAGTTAAACAAGTCGAGCATGAAAATTATGTTACTCTGTTCGTTATTCTCACGAACCTAAACAATTCCTATTTATCAAAAAATTTTATAAGGATATTCATTAAATAATTCGAGTTCGATCTTGAGTCAAAATCAGTCTAATTGAAGTAATCAATTGAGTTCAATGCTCAGCTCAATTCAGCTCCAATTCCTAGAGTTGATACAATCAAGTCGAGTTCAAATTAATTTATAAATTTTAAGAGTCAAGCCTAGTTTGAGTATAATCTTTGAAGCTCATTGAGCTCGGGCTAAATTAACCGGTCCAAATTTAAGTTTAATGGTACTTGATTTAAACTCCACGTCTTCACCCCTAACTGAGATGCATTTTATAATAAATATAATTGAGAGAAGTGTTGTAAACGGTGTAAAATTCTCTTGACAGGAAGAACTGAAGTTTTTGAGTGCACCTCTGGGACAACGTCATACTTATGTGTTAACTTGAGGGCCAAACTTGGTTCTGTTTTAAGCTTAGAAAGAACGAGCTGGCACGGCCTCCAAAGTTGCCTTTTTAAAACCAAGGGAGAATGAACTGTGTTTCAGACAAAAAAGGTGTTACAATAATGGAAGAAAATATGGAAGCAATTATCAACTTTCCAAAATTACAGCGTATCTACTTTTCTGAGATTTCTGTGAGATGGGAGTACTCTACTAGGGAGGTCCGCTACTAGAACTTTAAAACATTAAGCAGAAGCCGGGGAAATTCTGTTAATTGAAGAGTGCTGTGCTACCCACAAATTGCACTGGAGTCCAACTTCCCATCGAATTTCTGCAATTCTGTTACGTTTGAGACACGAGGATTAGGGGATACTGCACAAGTGTATTCGTTAGGATGGGAAGGGACTGCATTAGTCAATTCAGTCTGAAGGTATACAGTTGAAATGTAACTTGATTCACTATCAAACTTCCGATATTATAAATTTATAGTCCACAAGGTTCAGTTACTGAATTCTACAACAAAAGGGTTAAATTTTGCGTTCAAGCAGGCACATAGTCAACTTTCTTAATGAATTCTGGATGAGAAAGACTAAATTTTTGAGAGGTCTAGCATTTTTCTTACAAAGCAGCTAAGAACTAATGAGTTCAATAAGTATCACCCATTCCTGATACAAAATGTAGCAGATACTTGTTAAAAAAGCAATAAAAAGGTTCTAGGATAAAAAGGAAGTACCCTTAATAAATGCTGCCCTCCTCGGCAGAAGCAGTCGATACACCCATTTCTGCCAGGGAAACGCCTCCAACAGCTTCTTCATTTTCAGCTCCAGTACTTTGCTTTGTAGCCATTGCAACAGCTTCACCAGGAGGCGGGTGGTCAAATTTGCAGGAGGCACCGAATTTGCAAGCTCCTGTCTTCATATAATATGAACAGCTCTCACAGCCCTGCAAAATTCAAGGATTGTTTTTTTTTTTCAATGATTTCAGAAATTAACTTAAAAAAACCAAAATTGGTGACTATTGTAAAAACATTTTAAAAATATGGTGACACGTGACATGAAAACTTCTACACCACTACAGAGCTTTCTTTAGAGGCGTAGTCCGAGGATAGAGAAACGTAGATGTTAGCAGGAATTCATCCATATCAATTTTCATCTTAGTACTTAAAAAACAGATGTCACCAAATTTATATAATAAGGAAAAAACAATCTGCAGCTTCGCAAGATTGGCTTTTTGACAGCTACCAGGGAATGTAATCACAAGGAATAGTAGTTTATATCCTTCATCTCTTCCCTCTCATCACTCCTCAATCTCCACCCTTCATCTCCTAACACCCATCCCCATCCTGTGTACTGCATCAAACCTCAACATACGCTTAGGGTGGAGGAAAAGAGGAGCGAAACGAGCTAGTGCTGACTCACAATCACTAGTGCTGCATACATATGAATTGTAGTTATACCTCTCTCCTTGGAAGCCCTGCAAGAGTGAGCTTGACATTCTGTTCAGTTGGTTTTACTCCTACAGGTATTGGTGCAGATCGATCTATAGGATGATGGAACTTGCATCGCTCTCCAAATTTGCACAACCCATTTTTCATGTAGAACTGTTCCATTGTATAAGCATCAACAAAAAGTAAGTAGATCTTCATAGTGGTGCTTACAAGAGCTTTGATGGAATAATGCACATCACATGTGACCAGACAAAATCAAAACCAATAAAATATGAATTAAAAAGAGCACTACTGCACTAGTATATATAGTACACAAAGTTCAGTATATAACTTAGACCCGACATACAATTTTTTGAACTTCGAGCACAACTTTGCGGCTAATTGATGAATTTCTCAACACTTTAAATTATCATGCATGCTCATGACTCTTGAGTTTCATGGATAAGAAAGTGCATCACTTGACAATACAATTTTAACAAGGAGCTGAGTTGCTTGCCACAGTTCTTTCATCATATACATACACATGTTAATATAGAGCAATTTCAGTAATTTATATACAACAACATAGTGAAAAGTCCCACCAAGCTCAGTTAAAGCCCAGGATACTAGTAAATTATACATAGAAGCATTTTTACAAAAGCAAAAGCAAAAGCAAATTAGGAAAACAAATCCACAAATTGTACCAGTCCTTATCTACTTGTGGCTATATTATCAGAGTAGTAGCGAAGTTCATGAGCACTACCAAATATAAGCACTTACATCACATGAAATTTCTCCAGGTCTTTGAGGGTAAATTGCCGGAGCTGCACCAAACTGTAGCAAGAAGAAACAGTAAGGAATTACAAGGAACTCAAAACCCACTAGAAGAGGAAATACGGCGATTGACATCAACAGTGTCAACAATTCAACTTACCGATGAATGGGCAAGTCCTGCATGTATGTTTGGAAGAATGCTAGCTGCTGAATTTAAGATCCCAAGAGAGATACTTGATGGGGAAAACAAATTGGCTGCATCAGCTGCAAGAGGAGGATAGAAAGCTGCATAGGACAGAGAACACCAAGGTCTGTTAAATGCATAACACTGCAGAGAGCAACAAGCATAGAAAATGACGAGTAATACGAGCATACTATTTCTCTCAGGGTGATTGTATCGACAAGCCACGCCATACTTGCAGCTGAATGACACAAAGATTTGTGATCACAATAAACCAAAACTAATAGTAGTGCTTGGCACAATGAATAGGTAGCCAGTTTTCACCTGCCCGTTTTCATGTAGAATGCGCAGTCTTCTTCACCCTGCGACATAACATTAGAAGAAAAATATTTACAGAAATCTTGCATGACAAATATGATAATCCTTTCAAGTTGTTAGGTTGCAAGAAAAGGATAGCTCGTAATTGACATTTTCAAATGCAAAGTGCACAACCAAAATATAGTTACAGTTCTGCAGGCCAATCTTGCAATATCAGTTCAAAGAAGGGAAAAATTAATGATTGTCACTGGAGGCAAACTCACCGGTCGAATGGGTAGTCCCTTGGAGTTGTGTGTCAAGGCAGGCATAGAAGAAACAAAGTTCATTTGTGTTGCTGAATGTGCATCAACATTATTGTTACCCTCTGCTGAGAGTCTCTGTCAAATTGCAAAAAGAGGAACTTTACTAGCAGGAACAACAAATTTAAAACCCAGATCAAGCAGAAAGGCTAACCTTTTCCTCAGTACCACACGTAAATCCATCTTGATTTTCCTTTGGATGGTTGAATTTGCACTTCTCACCGAACTTACACTTTTGTGTTTTCATGTAATACTGCTCCAAAAATTAATAAATAAATACAGGCGCAAGCACCAAAGATAACTTTCCACTACAAAAACATTCAGAGAATATTTGCCATTCATAGAAATTCATTACCGGACAATCAGGTTCTCCAGGCCTCTCTGGAAGGGATTCAACAGAGGAAGGCAATGGGAACTGCAAAAGCTAAATTAAATTAGCACATATTACAAAAAGGGGAAAAAGAAGAAAATAACAATGCATCAATCCTTAAAACTTTGGTAGATTCTTGGCAATATAAATTAACTAAGAGAAAATAACAATGTTCTGTAATTTATGCTCTACAGAAATTGCTGCTTCTGACAATGCCAAATGGAGAATAACCTCTGGGATAACAACCTTAAACACTTGAGAGCCAAAACAGTTCGAACTTCACAAAGAAGCAGGAAGGGATATAGATAAATCCCAAACAACAATGGATAGGCAACCCCAAAAACCAACAAAGCCCCATAGTCCAAACCCGAGCAGAGTTCAGGCCTAGTCTTACACAAGCCTCGCTCGGATAGGCCCGGATCTTTCATTGCTGCACCTGATCCTAGAACAAGTCTGGTCAAGTCTAGCATAGTCAGTGGCGCAATGGGATGCCGGGCAGCAGGTGTACTTGAAGAGGAGCTTGCAAAGAAAGATTGCTAGGGATGTTGATTATGGACAGTGCTGGTAGTTGCGGGAGGAGAGATGGTAATAAAGTCGGTAAAGTGGTCGTCCGTGTTTCACGTCATGCCTACGTCTACGCTGGCGCTGCGCTCGTAAGTTGATGGTTCTCATGTTTGGTGATGTGACAATTAGGAATACCATGGTGAGGAGAAGCACGGTATGAAGGATGAAAATGTTAATATTGATAGCGTAGTTTGATGAGGTCATGGGTAGCATGATGGCTGTTTGAGGTTTGGGGGTTTCAGGTACAAAATGCAAATTAGTGATATTTTCTTTTTAGTTACAGTACGATGTGTGGCCTTGATATCTGAACTTTCAGTTACTGGGATCCAGGATGATTTCAAACTTGGGCCTTCGGCATTTAGGATTTGGGGCAAAACGGGTGGCCTTTAAACAATGCTTTCCAAAACTAGCAGAAGAGACAACACAAATTAACTGAGGGGCTTGTTGTTCAGGAACTATAAGAACAAAAATTGTGTCATCGAGGAGAATAGGACATGTCATCTTCAGCTATAAGAATAAAAATGTGGAGGCACAACATGATCCACTATAATTGCAAGCTCAAGATAAATACACTACTGAATCTCTTCAATCGCACTACCTAATTATGAGAACTACACTAAAATAATAGAAAAATTATGGTCTACAAGATGCAATCATGAACCAAACTCATCTAGCAGGATAAGGGCCTATTGATGGTAAAAGAATAGAATGATGGTGAAAGAAGAGAATGATTTCCTAATGAAACGAAGCTAACCAAG
This sequence comes from Xerophyta viscosa, assembly GCA_002076135.1. Classification (NCBI taxonomy): domain Eukaryota; kingdom Viridiplantae; phylum Streptophyta; class Magnoliopsida; order Pandanales; family Velloziaceae; genus Xerophyta; species Xerophyta viscosa. The sequence goes on along the minus strand of MJHO01000005.1, from coordinate 2,409,809 downwards.
TCCGAAGAGCTTCTCATTTCCAACTATCACCATATAATAGTTCCCTTTTCGAAATAATAAATTGCAAGTAGTTTTTGCAGCCCATTTGTTTTATTAAAAATGACTACCAGCCTAACCGTAGTGCAGAAAATGCAACTCAATCAACAATGGACTCACGCTACTTCATGAGGTTCCCCAGATTACAACAAACGAACCTTTACCTGACCTTCACTTGTATGATATTGCTATTATGTGATAATACGTATTTCTTTATGCACTACCATGGATACATATTTAACAATAGCATGTATAAAGACAAAGAAGGACCTGAATATAACCATCAGCAAGCAAATGAGATTACCATCTCAACTAATTTAGTAATATCATATTATAAAACGTTTATAGTAATAAGAAAATATGAGCAAATAATACATAACATAGCGTCACCTCTTGCCAGTCCGGTATTCCACCTTCAGGAACCCACACGGGATGATCAAACTTGCAAGCAAGATCAAATTTACAGGTCCTGGTCCTCATATAGTGAGTGCAATCTTTCTTCCCAGGGCGTTGAGGAAATATAGGCAAAGTGCTTGCAGTTTCAAATTTAGGGCGTTTCACCATATAATTGGTAGAATATAAGGCCTCATTGTTGTGCCCAGTTTGATGGTAGAGAGCTATACATATGTAATAGAGGAAAGTAACATAAGAAACAGCTTTACATAATAAAGTATCATTGCCTGTAGATATCGTCCAAACAAGATATAAGTAACACTACGTGATTAGATTCAAATAATAAGGTACTGTCTAGAACTAGATAGGCTTAACAAACCACAAGTATTCGCCTGTATATTGTAGTGAATGAGATTACATTGATAGAAGACATCCAATCTCAGTCATGAACAGATATGCAATAAGGGTGATCGGTAGACATTGTCAAAGTGAAAAATAGCACCTTCTGATCCTATTTCTTGGCAAGGACCACAGCATGAGTATTATAAGTACAGGATAATCTAGTCTTTATTTCAGGTTCAGACAACAATATGGTTGCTTTAATTCTCATCAAGAGTTGGTAATATCTCATAAACCTTTAGTACGGCATGCATCCTCGCTTATCCTTTAACTTGCAAATAGAATAAAGAAGCTAGTTGGCATAGCACAATAAAGAGGAATAGAGGTATGAAGCTGGATTTGTAAAGTTCAGAATATTGTCAAACAAAACCAACTTGGGAAATCCCAACAGCACGAAAAGGACAATGGCACACACTTTGGAGGTTGAAAATGTGGAAACATTGGGAAGGGAGAAAGAAGTCATGGCAGATAATAGTAAGTAAAATTCGAACAAGATTTTAAGAAAGACATTTGCTTTCAGATTTGAGAAAAACTTCCTATAGCATATAGATGACTTCCATAGATAAAAAAAAAAGTAAATCATCCATCTAGGAACCCTTAAAGTTCCTGGAGAAAAAACAAAGACATAAAAACTTGATCGTCATTTCGAATTAAATTAAGATACTAATTATATAGATTACCGGATCCATATTAAATCAGTGCATTTATTTGTTGAATAAACACACATATATAAGCACATTTACAAATAACCAGAATTCATATCTTTCATGGATCAAGATAGCACGACCAAAATGACATGAGGAACAGTCACAGCTGTAAAGGAGTGTGAAGCTATTGAATAAGTCAACATCACACAACAAAAGCTCACATGTTGATTATAATAGAGTTAAGTCTAGCTCTACATTGAAATCTGTAATAATTTGCATTTTGCAAGAGACTCGGAAATCAAAGAGATTCAGTATGCACCAATGACCCTGGGCCTTACATAGAACTATGAACCAAGCTACATTTATCTCAGGTCACCTTGTTCTTAGGGTCTATAGATGTTTATGTTAAACTGATTCATGATTAAGAGATAATGTGCATTCAGTAAATCTTTTACATGACACTTTCACCAATTTATTTGGAGACAAAACTCTTCTCTCCAAGGCCACCAAATTCAGATTAGACTTCTTTAAAACTGCACGAATCATCAAACTTAACGCACTTTTATTTTGAATCGAATATCCACTAAAACATTCTTAGATCACAAAAAAGCTTTACGCCATATTGACCCGTTAATCTCTTCCAGTGGAAGCGAACATAACGAAGCTGGCTAGGCAAAGACTGAATTCACCCTCAAACAGCTGAAATCGCCGTATAAGAAATAAACATACTCCTACAATTTATGGAACAATTAAATCTAACAACTACGGAATTAATACTGTAGCTTATGCAATTAATCCAAATTCGTGAACATTCATTTATATTCGAACCTTCAACCGAGCGTTTGTAGGCGATGTCTGCAGTGGCAGAGCTCGCATTTTCAACTCCATTCCATGTGGTCTGTGAGTAGGATGACGTCATAGGTCTTGGATTCGCCGCCGTCGATGCGACCCGGGGGATGTCATCGCTGGGAACTCGCAGACGATCTCTCAGCGTAGAGTAGATCGGGCTCGCATCGCGGACGGTGAGCTGTGGAATATACGGGTCAGCAGCGGCGATGTGATCGGAGTAGCGATCTAAAGCATAAGAGTGCGAGTAGTTGGACGACGGCGGCGCAGCGGCGGCGCTCCTTTCTCCGGCGGCGTAGCTGGAGGCGTAGCCGTACAGGTGCTTCGACATTGGCGTATGCGAGAGAGGCTAGGGTTTCAGAGACGAACGGGAGCTTCAAGATTGAGCGAAAAATATCACTGACAGAATTTTTGGGCCGCTTAAGAAAGAGCCCTGAATGTTTGATTTTTCTTGGGCTTGATGTTGCATCCTTCTGTTAGAAATGTTGTCCAAGAAGGCCCTAATCCAGTTCAAATTAGAAATTATTTTTCCTTTTTCCTTCAGATATTGGATTAATTTTTAATAAATTATATATTTTTTTTTTCATAGCATTTTCACTTCATGTTTCTATTGAAAGTTAAACTCTGGGGTGTCTTTGTTCCTCGTTCCACCATCAGAAACAACTTCTAATACCCTGCACCTATTTGTCGGTTCAAACACAATTTATTTTTTGGGTTAATCCTAGTGGATCGCTTGTAGAATATCCACATTTAAAAAAAAAAAAAAGGTTTAGGAATAGACAACTATCCATTATATTGGGTAGAATGTGATTCTTTTATTATATTTTATTTTTAACACGTCTCATAGATAGAATTAATTTATATCAAAATCCAATAGAATTTACAGAAAAAATAAATAATTTAGAGACAATTTACTACATATATGTTGTAGGATCTAAGTGGATGGGTCCTCTTATTTGTTAGAGGTGCAATTTTTGGGGATCAAGCGACGAACATATATTACAGATTCCACAATAGTAGCAGAGTTTGTTGTCTTAGGTTAAGCTAGTAAAAAAGCCGAATAGCTAAAAAAATTATTAAATAAGATTTTACTATGGTCTAAATCCATATCACTAACATCGATTTATTATATAAGTAATTAATATTGTCTAAAGCATATAGTAAAATATACATTGAAAAAACGAGAAATATTAATTTAAAGTGTAGTTATGTTACACATTTAAATAAGTGACGGTTTAATACCTATGAAGGTGTTAAAAAAAAAAAAGAAATCAACATTTGGTTGATTTATTAACCAAAGGTCTAACGAGAGACTTGATCTAGAAGACTAGAAGACTTCAAAGGGGATGGTTCTCTGGTCCATATTCATGAATCATCAATAGTGGGTCCTCAATTCAATACTTAGTATTGCATCAAGTCTTCTAATGAGATAAAGTACATTATATGATGATTGTAGTACTGATATTGTTACTCCCTAAAGTAAAAGAAAGTGCTTAGTACACGTGATATGCAGCTTAAATTTAATACTTTTAATGAGCATAGAGCAAGTTGATATTAAATTGTTTAAATTCGGGAGCATTTAAGAGAAATTAATACTGTAGTACTTAATAAAACTACTTACTCTTAATAGACTTATAGCAAGCACTTCGCTTTACAAGACTTATGAAATTGATACAGATACATGGCCATAAGAGTGTCGACAACATGTTGAAATTTAGCAGGGGTTAGAGTGTTACGTGAATATATTTTAAAGTAGTTGGTATTAAATCTTTAATTTAAAGTTCGTCTATCAATCTACTTAAATTATTAAAGCATATTTACTAAATGGTAGTTAAAATGGTAGTATACTTTCATTTATGCATAATATTTTTAAAATTGTCGAAAATGTTGTCCCGCGCCCGTGGGACGAAAGGTGGGGCGTGTGGCTCAGGAACCACACGTCCTGGGTTCGAATCCCACGGACGTCACGCCGCGGGCGTGTGCCGGGAGATTTTCCTTGTTGTACCTCGTGGGGAGTGACATGGACCTGGTTTGAGGTCCCTTTGGGGGCGTACACCGTGGTCTGCCCTACCCGTAAGGATGTGACTCTTCGATTGGTGGAACAGGGACCGGTGCCATCCGTGAGTTTACCTGTTACGAAGATCGCTCGAGTGAAGGCCGGTTACGGGCAGGGTTTCCCCCACGTTAATCTCAAAAAAAAAAAAAAAAAAAAAAAAAAAAAATTTGTCGAAAATGTTTATATTGTAAAGATGGTGGAGGAATGTTGAAATTTTGAATTTTCAAAGTAGCATGATATCTTATGATAGAAATATTGTGGAGACCAATTTTATTAAACGAAACTTATATAAAACAAAAATTCCATATAAACCAAAGAAAGACCTTTGGTTCATATGGAATTTCCTCATGATATTATAGGTAGGACAAAATAAACTATTTAGTTGCTCCAGCTTATCCAACTAATGTAGACCTTAAATATTTTATGGTAAAAAAATTGCACTAGGCATCTCGGGCATCGATACGACGAATTAGAAAATATCTTTTTATTTTTTAAAACTTTATTTTTACATTTAATTTTTTAAATATTCGAGAATATTCTGTTAAATTTCAAATTCGAATTTTAAATGGATGAATAAGACAGTTACAACAACTACCAGTTTTAAAAGATTATAACTGTTCAATAGTTGTGCCCTTTGATGTTCTATTTAATCTAAACAGTAGTTACCTCTACAACAGTAACAATCTTGTTCCCTCTTTTGTTCTTTAGAAAAAAAATGTTTCTGATAGTGTTGCTGCAAAAGGCGCTACTGAAGTTGGATAATTTTTCAGTAGTAGGTATATTTAGTGGTTAGGTATCGCTATGTAAAGCACTGTCGAACGAACTTTATTATACAGAAAGGCTATTGATGAACTTTAGTTGCTCAGTTTGATACGACCTAATAAAATTTTAAGAATAATGGTATTATAATATAACTTGAAGTCATTTCTCAGAGGCAAAATATCTTTTTTAGCCCCTGAACTTTACAAAAATGTGCCTCTACAATCCTGAACTTTAAACTGTACTGGCGATAACCCTGAACTACGAAAAAACGCCTACGATAATCTTGCCATTAGTTTTTCCGTCCGTTGCCGTTAATTTGCTGACGTGGCAGTTTTAAAATTATTATTTTTATTAATTTTAATATATATAAAGACATATTTGTCCCTCCACAAAATTAAAAAAATTAAAAATTGATTAAAAATAAATTTATATAAAGACATATTTGTCCCTCCATAAAGTTAAAAAAAATAAAAAATTAATTAAAAAATAACTTAAAAACTGGCACGTCAACGAACTGACGGTGACGGACGAAAAAATTAACGGCAAGGTTATTGTGGACGTTTTTTCGTAGTTCAGAGCTATCGTCAGTACAGTTTAAAGTTCAGGATTGTAGAGGTACATTTTTGTAAAATTTAGGGGCTAAAAAAGATATTTTGTCTTTCTCAGAAGAAGATAAGACTGTTCTGTAAGTCCTCTTTCTTTATTGTGTAATATTTTTATAAGAATTTGGGGTTGAATTTTTGCACAAGAGAATGAACCTGCCAGGTGTTTACCATTAGACCAATTCCACCAATTGATGGCGGATTCTTAATTTGTGGAAGTTGTTCAGCCCGAGAGGTACATAACATAAAAAAGAAAGGGCTTATACCATATCAGCTCCCAAGATTTCAAAAGTACCAGATCAGCCCCCAATTTCAAAAACCTACTAAATCAGCCCCCAAACACTGTTTGAATTTTTTTCGGACAAAAATATCCTTATACTCGTTAACAGTTCGGACACCAAAACATCTATTTAGAAATATTTTTTGGAAAAAATTTGAACATAAAAGTTGTAGAGCTCGTCAAAATCTACAACTTTTATGTTGAATATTTTTCCAAAAAATACTTTGGAATAAAAGTTGAATTATGGGGGGCTTTGGAATATTTTATGTTGAATAAAAGTACCAATTCAAATTAGGAAGTACAAAAATATAATTTGGAATTATTGGGGTATAAAAGCTCAAATACCTCTTATTTTGTTAAAAAGATACATGGCATGGAGTTAGATGAACAGTTTTACATTATGAAACTTATTTTTTTAAAAAAAAAACACACTAGTCTCATAAACATTAATGTATAAATGAATAATACAGAGTCTAATCACGATATATGTTTTTTTAAATGTACTCACATATGATGTTTCAAGAAATTCGGCTAAGAAATCATATGGCACATGACTAATTGAATGAATGAAATGCTTTAATTTTTACTTTTATTTTGTTATTAGTACAAAATATTTGTGAAATAAGTATATGAAGTATATTTATTTCTTTTGCTATTTTTTAAAGTTTCAAATCATAGTATTCGATTTAAAAGAATATTTCGGGACCGGGGCGGGCCTATCATTGAACTGAAAAAAGATATTAGCATTTTTTTTCTGCATGGATTTATCTAATAAATCCACTTATTTATATAGCCATTCCATTGTCTTACCAATTTGATCCAATACACTTAATATGTACCATAATACGGTGTACATGGATGTTACGATACACACCGCTGCACGAATGTACCAAATACATTAGACTTTTCTTGTAAAAATTTTGAAGATTTAAGCCGTAAATTTTGATATAATTTACGTTTAGTGGATTTGAAAATTATTTTAAATCTCCAAAAATTTTGGAGCCTCCAAATCATCTACTTAAAATATCTTTACTGAACAAATATATATATATATATATATATATATATATATATATAATGTTACTGTTTATATTGAGATCAAGTTTCTGCCTCACATATTTTAAATTATAAAAAGAGGAATAATAATTTGTAATGTCCGTTGAATGATTAGTTAAGAGTTATGTCGATAAGTACTTAGCATTTCTGATTTTATATTACAGCAAACTTTTTTTTTAATAGAAAATTATATTACGACAAGATAGCAGTAGTCGAAGCAACCAAGCGAACATGCAGAACAACGTGCCATGAACGAAGCACAACAATGGCGGTCAACCGAAGAAACGATTCATACTTCTTCCCAACCCAAAAACACAAACTCATTATTGGTTACATGTTCCGCCGTTAAATTAATAAATATAAAAAATATATTCTTTATTAAGTTTTCTAAAATACATTCTAAATAGATGTATTTTCGCAACAAAAGTTATGGGGTGTAGTCTCTAAGGATGTCAATAGACGGGGAGTGGACAGAGGATTATTTTCTATCCTCACCACAAACACTTGATTCTAGATCGGAGATGGACCTCAGAGCTCAGAAATAGAAGAAGTCCCAAAATAACAATATCTTTAAAGCAAAAAGAAGTCCATCTAGGCAGTTTACGAAGAGAAGCCGGTAGATCCCTAACGAGCCTCATTCTCGACCGACAAAATCAAGAATGGCTAAGTCAACGGATCTCAATCTAATGATGAACTACCAACCAAAAGTCAACAGAGGCGGCTAGTGAGAAAGTGACACGTAGCAGATGGCCCGCATCGAGTCCCGGCACCATAGTTTGCAAGTGTGGATGTGGAATAGGAAATGCTCATGTGTTAGTCTTTGGAAATGTAAACCTACATGTACATCACTTCACCATCTAATCCCCAAAAGTGGCAGGACATGTGAAATTAAGATAACTCACAACATAGCACTGTGATTGGTTGCCAATCTTTCTAATCCCTCTCAATTGTCTCGTCATAATTAATGCGCACAATTAATAAAATATAGGCAACTAGTATTATAAATATGCCAGCTCCATAACAATGGAAGAAAAGCGAGAAAAACCATAACTAAAGCAAGAAATAGTTACAAAAAAGAGAAAAGAAAGGAGTGTAAGGAACTCAAAGAATCATACAAGTCATAAAAGTGCGCATCTTAACTTGCATCTTAACTCTACTTATATTATTCCTCGTCAACCGATCGTTATTGCTCCTCCACTAATCTTGTAACATCATCAATTGATCTCTTTTTTTTTTTTAAACTCCTGTGGATTTGAGTTGTATATCCAGCTGAACTACATAATTTCTGTATGAACTCTCTCTGGTTGACTAATTTACTGACATACTAACAATTCAAACTACTAACATCCATCGTGCACAGAGAGGGATAATGACATGTCAATCTGCCGCATAGTGTGGGATATATACCGAAATCAGCAGACCTCATCAATCCATATTCTCCGTCTCCGTCTCCGTCTCCGACAGATAGGACAATTCTTTCTCCATCTCCTTTCCTGTAAGAATTTTTGTTCTCCATAAACTTTTTCTTAAAATAAAATCAAAATTATTTTTTTAAGTACATAGAAAAAATCAAAATCAAAATCAAAATTGTAAATTATTAACAATATATTTAGTCAAATTAAAATCCAAGTTATTCAAATCACAACGTCTAGAAGTATTGTAATTAAATTCAATACAAAATAATATTTTAACATAACAATAATACATAGAATTATGTTATATACAAAAATTGGGGTTGAGACGAGGCTGGTGATGGTCTCCATCCCTGTATGCGACCTCAGTAATTCTTTTTTTTTTTCATCTTCGATTTGGACGGACATTTCCGTCTCTAACCGCTAATTTTACGCGGAGAATCCAATTTTCTGTATGGCCGGATACGTTTCTACCATCATCTACCCGACATTTTTTTTAGCAAATTTAATACAATAACATACGGTCCTCTGCATGAAATGGAAAATTTTTAGGAAAAAAAGAATGGAGAGAGAGAAAAGGAGCATCAGAGACTTCCAGCATCTCCAAAAAATTTAGTCACCACTACGGTCCGACTAATCCTTTAATTGATTCCACATCTGCACCACCAACCTTAGGATCGATATTTTTTATTCAGAACTTCGATCTCTAACAGCACAAAAGCTAAAGGCAAGCTTCTTCGATCTCTTGGTCATGGCGTCATCCAAGAAATCCCAGCAGCATAGTTCTTTCTTCACGTTTTTGCTCACCAAGCTAAAGCTTGCCTTCTACATCTCCTTGTTCTTTGCCCTCTGGCTCTTCCTTCTCTTCTACTACTTCCCTCCTCCACCATCCACCACCACCGTCACGGCCGACATCTCTTCGATTTCCGCGTCGCCGCCGGTGGCGCTGCAGCGCCCACAAAAAGATGAATGCGACACGGACATCGCCCCATTCTTCATTTACGATCTCCCTCATCGCTTTAACCGCTTCCTCCTCCGCCGCTGCAGCACGCTCAACATGTACACGGACATGTGCCCTTACGTGACCAACCGCGGCCTCGGCCAGCAGCTTGCAACGCCGCTCGTCCCGTCCACCGACGCTACGTCATGGCATGGGACCCACCAGTTCCTCGCCGAGATGGCCTTCCACGCGCGCGCCGAGCGACACCCGTGCCGCACTTTCGATTGGCATTTCGCGGAGCTCGTTTATGTACCCTTCTATGGCGGACTTTACGCCTCCTCCCAGTTCCCCGAGTCCAATCGCACTCTCCGTGACGCTTTAGCTCTTGACCTCGCACGCTATCTTACCCGCCAATCTGCATTCCAGCGCAGACGCGGTCGCGACCACTTCCTCGCTCTCGGTCGCACCGCCTGGGATTTCATGCGCAAAGATAATTACGAAGACTTCGGAGCCAATAATTTGTTACTTCTACCGGAGACGGCGAATATGTCCGTGCTAACAGTGGAGCGTCATCCTTGGGAGGGGAAAAACCAGTATGGTCTACCTTATATATCTTATTTTCACCCGCAAACAGCAGCCGAGGTGGTGGCTGTCCAGGCGGCGGCGAAGACGGCTGAGAGGACACATTTGTTTACTTTCGTCGGTGGTCCACGACCAGCTGGGCTGGAGAAGGCAGCGGCGCGGGCCGAGATACTCCGGCAGTGTGACGCGTCGAACCGTTGCTTGAAGGTTGAGTGTCCGGCTGGATCTCCGGCGAAGTGCCACGACCCCAGCAGTGTTATAGGAGCGATGAGGAAAGCAGAGTTCTGCATGCAGCCGCCTGGCGACTCATTCACTCGGCGGTCTGTGTTTGACTCGGTGCTTGCCGGGTGCGTGCCCGTGTTCTTCTCGGAGCACACGGCTTACACGCAATACAGATGGTACGTGCCGGCTAGGCCCGAGGAATGGTCAGTCCTGATACGACCGGAACGGATCAGCGAGATTGAGGCTGAGTTGGACCGGTTCTCAAAGGAAGAAGTTACGCGGATGCGGGAGCGAGTCATCGAGTTAATTCCCAGCGTGACCTACGCGCACCCAAATGCGAGTCGGGCTAAGTTAGGGTTCCGTGATGCCGTTGACATAGCCCTGGTTCAGCTCACAAAGATTGTCCGGTCCGGGCCGCAGGATATATAAACCTGACTGAACCGAACCGTGTGAAGAGTTTGGTGGAGTTGCTATCACATCAGATCAATCTATTTTAGTTGTCTCATAATTCGGTCGCCCAGTGCTCATTGATGTGGATATCAGTTGAAACTTTTGGTTGGTGTTATTACACGTAGGTGTGTTCACACACAAAAAAAAAAGTAGCTGAAAGTTATTTTTTGGTTGGGTTAAAAATAACAAGTGTGCCACCCAATTTGTTCGAAAGTGTATATTAATTCTTATTGTAAGATCTGTAGTTATTTAAACTTCGCATTATTATATGTAGACAAATCAGTTATATTATATTATCAGCTAAATTTGCTAGATGGCAATAGACCGAATAAATTTCAGTTATTCATTATATTGGACTCAATATAAAGGTATAAGATGCAGTGTATATTTTTTTATACATATTCGGCACTCTTGGTAGCATATTATTTATGCCAAGATAAGAAAAGGCATATGTCCTAAGCATAATTTGTTCAATTTTATTGGTTGGTTGGAAGGAAACTTTAAGAAGAGGTATTGTAATGCCCAAGTTTTGATCGAAGCATATTATCCGAATTTATCGTGGAAATATGACTCGATTACTTGTGATGGCGCTTAACTTTGTGCCCAAATTCTAGCACAAAATGTCTTCTGAACTTCATCTTTTCTTAGTATGCGAAATGACAGACGACAACCCAGCTGTGCTTTAATTCATATCCAACGGAAATAGTCCTACATTACCATCTAGTTTAAAATAAACTTTTAATAATATTTATTTTAGAATGATGTGCAATATGATGACCAAGGCAATGTGATTTCATTAGCCAACACAACATAGGGTTGACTTTCTCGCCGCTGTCACCGGATAGTAACATGCAGCAGCTACTAATTAGCATTGCGGAGATAACGGTAAGGTTTAAGGCACTGTCTTCTATCATATTTTGAGAAATTTCAAACTCAAGATTTCTTAACCTATGCTTGGCAGATAACTTCGTATTTCGATAAATTTTCACACAATAAACCTCAAATGCTGACATGACACAATCACGACCACACATCATAATGGGTATATCTGTAATTTTGATATTTTGTGCAAATCACGATGAAGTTGTGCAGATCACGAGGCATGTGTGTCGTGGAGATTGATTGTGTGTGGTTTGTTGGGTAGTTTGTTAGGGAGTAGTATTTTCCATTCTGAATATGTCAACAACGCCGTACCGACCGTACCAATATCTATTTAGTTATTATTTTTAAAATAAAAAAACTCAAAAAATTATTAAAATTCAAATATAAATTTTTCGACATGCACCGTGCCGGTTCGTACCATACTGAAAACTATCGAAACAGATGTGTATCGTCCAGTATGAATTGTGACGACGGGCACCTAAAACCACGGAAAACAGCACAGCACATGGCTTTGCCCATTTAGGACCGGTTAATGTGCAAGCAAAATTTTTTAAAAAAGAAAGAAGTTGATAATATCACCATGTACACTGTTTGGAACCCAAATTTCGGATAATTACTCTGCAGTCCCTCCATATTGTTTCAATATCACTTAAATCCTCTCTAAAATATTTTTTGCACTTTAGTCACTTTGACACCTTCCGATGAATTTTTAACACCTTCTGATGAGTTTTTGACACCTCCGAT